>JAAALK010000282.1:0-401014 GCA_019279435.1 Zizania palustris
ATAACAGGAAACAGTCATGCAAACACTACAAGTTGAAGAAATGTGTTGCATTGCAACCTCAGGTGATATGGATCGATGGGCAAGATGGGCATTGTTATGAAGAAAGTCTAGTGTCTCTGAAACTTGTAGCAAACCATGCTTAATCTCTAGTAGCCCCATTTCCTGAAACATTAAAAAAAAATCAAACCTCAGTACATATGTAGAACTGAAACACATTGTCATGATCTAGAGAACCCACTGCATTTTTCTTTTGAATGACTGTATTCTCCACTGCTTTTTCTTCTAAATGAGTGTATTCTAAGTATCAAGTAACATAACGTATATGACTGCCAGAAAAAATTGAAAATTTTCAACAAGTTGATTGCATAAAAGAAAGAACTGTAAAGAAGGTTTGCTGCAAATGTTTAAAAGTATAAATGACCATATTTGATGTTTTTCTGGATCTGGACATGACACTGCAAAATGCTGAAAATGCAAGCCCTATCTTCTTGAGCCAGTTCAAAGCATGTCATAATGCAGAAATCTAGACAATGTTAATAAACGTCCCAAATGATAATAGTTGCTTCCACTCTCAGCAATCACCAAAATGGAACCCTATCACTAATCATCTCAACTTGGTAATCAGAAGTAACTAGCTAGCAGTAACCATCCCATGCCCAAAATGAATCAAATGACCGATCTCGTGAGCTCTAGGTTTCGCAGAAGCTAATTATTAATTACCAGTGTCCAACTGGAGGCATCTAGGCTGACTAGGCACACGGCAAGTCTAACCAAAAAACGAGACCACGCTTCGTACCATGCCCTTGAGCTCCTTGGGCACCTTGCCGACGTTGTCGAGGCAGCCGAGCGTGTTGGCGACGGATGCAAACACCGGCTCGGTGGCCATGGCCATGGCGGCCTTGGTCTCGTCCAGCGCCTGCACGACGTGGAGCACGCCCGGGTGGCGCAGGCGCACGAGGCGCGTGGCGTCGGCGCGGACGAGGTCTAGGAAAGCGTCCTCGGCCGCCTTGGAGAGCCCCGCCCGGTTCCGGGCCTCGGAGAGAGCGCGCTTGTCGAGCACCCAGACGGAGACGACAGGGTAGGGCGTGGACGGCGCCCCCTCCCGCGGGCGCGCCGTGTAGATCCGCCACGCGAGGCCCGGGCCCCCCGAGCCGGCCTGGTCCAGCAGCTCGTAGTCCTGCAGCGGCCGCGGGCCGGTGACCTCCTGCACCGTGGTCGTCACCGTCTTCTCGATCACCGCCGACGCCTTCGCCAGCGCCTGCGTCAGCGTCTTCATGTTCAGCGCCATGGCCGCCGCCGGTGCCCGCGCCGGCGAGATCTGGGAGCCCCCGCTGCTATCGTCGCCGGAATTTCTTTCTGGGTGGATTTCCTCGCGGACGACGTCGTCCGATCGGTCGGTCGGTCGGTCGGTGGCTGCGCCTGTGCGTATGGGAACTCCTCAATTTTCTCCCAATTTTTTTTCTGGGCTCATCGTGACGCGACTCACGTCACGTGTGACCCCGCGAAGAGGATGCTTCATCCCTAGGGGGGAATGTTGGTTTGATCTTGGCCGTTCGTTGGGTCTGGAGGATGGGACGGAGGGCTGGGATTCGGCGTCTCGGTGGACGACGGGAAGAGGTTGGTGGGATTGGTGTGCTGTAACGCACGGGGCGAGGCATGACTCGAGAGAAAATTTCGCTCGTTCAAATGCCGACCAATTTCAAAAATGGATTGAGATTTTAAAATGAAATTTTAGCCTACTTCACATAAAATGTAACGTGATTTTAGCCAACCAAACAACCAATTTAGCTCGTTAGGTATTCCAGGGACTCGATTGTCACGTGAGCATGAGGACATATAAAAACATATAAAATATAAATCAATTTACTCTCAAGTCTACATATATATTCACCATATTATTTGTAGCTTTGAATCATCAAAACCTTTACCATCAGCCGTTCAATTAAAAAACCAGTCGGTTTATCCCGTTGTTTCTAGGGTTAATTTTTTTCTATATCATTACAATTTTTACAGTCATCGGTGTTACTAACAGTGGCATGTAAACAATTTTTAAAAGTTATAGTAGTACATAAATAATTTTTCCATGTTTCTAGTTCAATTGGCATGTGACTTCGAGAAACGAAACCAATGAAAAATTTCGGATTTAATTATGGATCCAATAATTTTTATTTATTACTATTTCCGTTTCTGAACGTAAATTATTTTAATCTTCTCTAGATTCATTTATAATCAATTAATCTAAACATGTATATGTCTAGATTCGTCGATCATAAATAAATCTGGTAATAATCAGAACGGGTTATATTCTGAAATAGATGTTATTTTAATCTTCTCTAGATTCATTTAAGATCAATGAATCTATACATCTATATGTCTAGATCCGTTGATCATAAATAAATCTGGCAATAATCAGAATGAGTTATATTCTGAAATAGATGGAATATTTTGTCTCCTGCTCCCCTCGTCTGCAAATCTATAACCGTAACCACAAGAAATAAACCATAAAAACACACGGTACCGGAGGGATCACGCCCGACTTGCAATTTGCTCCCTTCACGGGACAGGTTGGGTGCACGGCAATCACCAGCTCGCATTATAATCCGCGCACTGATAGATCGGGCGCCATGCCATGCCAGGCCAGGCTAGCTGCTCATGTCGTTGCCTGCAAGTTTGAGCATCATACACTGCACGTAGGTGTTCTGCAATCTTGCAAAGTTGTGCATCCATGGCTACTAAACCTGTAACCCAGGCCAGGGTTGATCCCAAACATCGAACTAACGCGTACCTGCCCTGCATTTTTGAGTGCGAACCTGTCTGAATCTGGGAGTTTTCTAGCAGCAGTTGTTGCTTGGATGCAGCTAGCTGCCTTGGACGAAATGGCAAACCTTTTGGTGGGTAACCCTCGCTCGGTGAAACCAACTGATCAAGTTCAGCACACAGGCCGACTCTGATCGACCTAGGAAGTAGGAACAAGCTCGCAGATTCTGCATACTGTGCATGCATTGGTCCATTTCGATCTTTCTCAGGGCCTGCAGGCTGCAGGGCATTAGGTGTTGTAGTGTCGAAAACGAAACACAATTGATTTCCTAGCCCGCTTGAGACATATACTTCTCACCCGTTATGTCATATTGATACAAAACATGTAAGATATTACTATCTCGATCGAAACATGTATAAACTATGTGCCACATCTCAACCTACCGAGGTAGACAAGTAAGGCTTTGTTTGGAAATACAGTTTTTGGAAACTAGAGTATTTCAAAAATTACACTATACTATGTCTATGACAATACCACAATTCATAATACCACAGTTTTGGAAAAAATGCTTCATACCAAAATTTTCAATAGTGTGAATTGAGTATAGTATTTATAATACTACAGTTTACTTTATAGAGATTTCAGATAGAGTTGTCAAACACCTTTTAGTATATAATACTGTAGTATTGCTCAATACTATAATATTGTTTCCAAAACTACAAAAAAATGTGTTCCCAAATGGAACCAAACCTTATTTCTACTACTCGTCGTATACTTCGTCGACAAGTAGTATCATTTCACGGACCCATACTCGGTTCTTGGCTTCAAGGTATCATTACCATTTACCATCCATTGACGTAGTAGTAACACTGCACCGAACCTACGCATGAACATGAGATCGGCCATATCTTGATTCTTGCAGGCTGGGAGTGGAACTGTGCCCTGCAGCCTTCTCCACTGAGCTTGCTGCTAGTTGGTTGCTGCTCTGGTCTCGCTCGATCTCCTCTTATCTTGTGACGAGATCATGAGAAACCGTTGCTTTTCATATATAGCACCTGACACCTGTACCTGTCTGAGTCTGATTGTGTCCACTGCACCAGTGAAGAGAGCTAGCCTCACAAGTACCCTGCCTGTGTGATACTGATCTGAGCCACCCTGAAGCAAAGAACACACGCTGGTTCTGCTTGTTACAGTTTCGGATCTTAAAATTTACACTGAAATTGAAGTGGAGTACTTGAAGTTCTACCACTCCAATTTATTTTTCTGAAGTGCTCTCAGCGAGATCCATTTCTCAGAAAAAAGTATTTGGCTTGCCTTTAACTTCACATGACAAAAAAGCTGGAGTTGGAGCTGTCAAACGCACCCGTACATTGGTTCAAGATTAACTCTGCTTCTTCTTTAAAAAAAACACTTCCTTTCTTCAAAAGTTCATCATTCTTTGGTTATCCTTTAGTGATTCGATCTCAGTACACATGAAGCTAGCCTAAAACATGAACACGCCATAATTGTGGAGGTATTAAGATTAGTTTACCAACCGGCGCTGAAGTTAGAAGAAGAAGAGGGAGAAGCCGTTGAGTAGATCGAGTTTAGGATGATCAGCTGATATTAGGGTTCCGAGATTGTCTACAATACGTATCCCGGTCAATGCTTCAGCTCATCAGAAAAATCTCTCCACGAGCTGAGATCGGAGGAGAGGAGGAGCCGCGCAAGCAAAAGAACACACACGCTGACACTGTACCGTACCAGCGACCAACCTGGACTGGACATCGGAGAAGTGAGAACAGCCGGTGGTTAGGTCACCGGTGAATCCACCGACCCAACACGACGGCCGGCTGGGCTGCAGTCCTCAGCGGCATTGGACGAGACGACGACGACATGGGTCCGTCAGATTCTGCAAGGTTTCATCCAATCTTTCAGAGGTGCACATCTTAGCTGCCGCTACAAAATAATAAAATCTAGGCGATTTTAATTTTCGTGGTTTTTTGATTGTGACGGACGGAAATTAAAGTGTAATTTCTCATGGTTATTATATCTCTTTTAACTTACGTTGGTCTACATTAAAATCGACGAAAATTAAAAAAGATATTTTTTTCAGGCGCGTACAGAAAACCTAGTTTTCATGTACGCGTGTGCCCTCTATGCTCCTGCCTGCGCGTCGTCGCCCGCAACCACAGCCCGAGCACGTCGTGCCGCCTCCAGCCGCCGCCGCCGTGACCCGCACCCGCCCGCCCGAGCGCACCGCAAGACGTCAGACCCGGCCACCATGATCACATAAACGACCTGTTTTTTTTTTCTGGATATGACTGTAGCACAGAATTATACAGCAACGAGAAAGGGAAATCTCAACCGCGAAAAAAGAAAAAAAACAAGGAGGAGAAAATAAAAACTAAATTCAGGTACAACTAGATTCAGGCTCCAAGCACTGCACGCTTTAATTTTGCTCTTAAGTCAAGCGTTTACACTAATTATATAGCTCTAGTTCAACATGAGATCTAGTACCATGTTAATAGGAGAAAAAAATTGCATTTTCATTGCGTTTCTTAGTCCTTGACAACGGTTTAGCATTTGAGTAGTTTTCCTGTAGTAGGGTTGATTTTTTATGTGCTATTAAAATTTTCACGGTTTGTCAATATGTCATCGGTGTGTCCATGACAAATGAGGATAGGCAATTCTTAAAAATTATAATAGCAAATAGAGTCGTACGTAAAAATACAATTTGTGCAAAAAAATGAGATGTAAAGTAGTAAACATAAATCCACGGATGGGTCTTTGTCAAAACAATGTAAGAATAACATGAATTTTATTTCCTAAACTACATATAAGAATCATCCTAAATTCTATCTCATTCTAAAAATTAATTAATCTACAACAGTTCTCCTATAATTTCGATCCCTATTTTTCAAATCCTACAAATATGGTTTATAATATATAATAATTTTGAGTAAAACTATGACGCATTCAAATATATGTATTGTCCAACCTATAACAATACATACGGAAAAAATGATGTACATACAAGAGAAAAATATGTGCAAATAGAAATAAAGACTTATCAAATTAATCCTATATTTGAGAGAGATGAATGGTGATTTAGAGAATGAATTAGGAAGGAGACTCATTTAGGGGAACTCTTGGAGCTTCATTTTTCACAAAAATACCTAAATTCAAATTTAAATAGCTATATAGATAATCTCTTAGAAACACTCTTAGCAAAGCAAATTTAGACGCGCAAACGGCGACGTACGTCCATAAAAAGTGAAGCAAAAAATCTTTTATCGGCGATCCGGAGTCTGGACCATGATCTGATCCTAGCCGATAAGCAACATCAGTATAGCTATCAACACGGTACACACGCGACCTGGTAACTTGAAGTCTCGACCAAGCTCACAACATTACAATAAGTGGTCACCGTGATTTTCGACCATCTTATCGTAGAAAGATCGATTCACAGAAATTAGTTCGATAATCACAAAACTAAGAGGAGGGGAGGTACTAGATCTAAATCATTCGTAATATTCATCTAACGGTTGAGATTAATTTAGTGCCCGCTAGTATCTAGGTGGATAGAAAATGGTACCTCAAGTAGTGGAAGGACATTCTTGTCTTTTCACATACATGAATGTACAGAGGCAGCGGACTAGCTTGGCCGGCGAAGAACCAGCGAGGCCGATGGGGTGGCGAGCAACGCACGCGTCGTAGGGATCGGAGGGCGGCGCGGGCAATGGGTGGCGCACGGGTCGTAGGCGCATGCGACGGGCCAACAGGGGTGGGGGCAGCGGCGTGGAGGCACGGGGATGGTGGCAGCACGGTGGCGAGGTGAGGGGGCGTGACTCACGAGATCTGTGTGAGGAGATGAGGAGGCAGCCATATCTGTGCAAGCAGAGCAACGAGACGAGAGGGTGGCGGGTTGCTGACGGCGTGGTGGCGCTGGCGGGTCATCGACAGCAGGGTGGTGGGTCATTGGCGAGCACTAGCGATGGCTAGGCGACAGGGTATTGGTGATGGCTCACATTTTTTCCAATCATATTCTTTTAAAATTACGAAATTAACAGTGAGATTTGGTTTAGTACCAAAAGCTCTTCTAAACTAAACAATTTTCAGCGGTATAACCGGTTGTTCGGACCATGCCGGTGATCCTAAATGTTTTCACTAATAACCGGTTCCTAACGTGAAAAAAAAAACACTTAGAAACGCCGGTGCGGTAGGCGCCCGGCGCACGGCCCGCGGTTAAAACCAGAGCGCGCGCGCGCGAAACGGCACTGGACACGCACTTGGCGGTTTGGTGCGAGTAGCTCACCTCACTCGTCCTAACGTGAGACTCTCGCTTGCACCCTTCGCACTCCTTTTCCCTCCGCTTTTGTTACGGTGGCATACATGTCTCTGCCTGTCGCGTCTCCGAGGGAGACGGTGGCGCCACCGATGTCGCTGGGGAAGGTGGGTGGTGGTGGTCGCCGGAGGCCGAGGTACCGGCTTGAGACGAGGGCGCTGTCGTACGTGCTCCCGGCGCGGGGAGCATGGGCGGCGTTGTTTGGAGGTGATCGAGGTGGAGGAGAGGAGAGGCTGCTGCTGAGAGCGGTGACGTGCGAGGCGGCGCCGGGAGAGGTGGTGGCGATCGTGGGGCCGAGCGGAGCGGGGAAGACGACGCTGTTGTCGGTGCTGGCCGGGTCGGCGGACCCGGGGAGGGTAGTGGCGGGGGCGGTGATGGTGAACGGGTGCGCCATGGACGCGGCGAGGTTCCGGCGGGTGTCGGGGCACGTGCCGCAGGACGACGCGCTGTTCCCGATGCTCACCGTCGAGGAGTCGCTCGTGTACAGCGCGCGGCTGAGGCTACGCGGCGGCGCTCCGGGAGCCGCAGAGGCGAGGGCTAGGGAGCTGATGGCGGAGCTCGGGCTAAGGCACGTCGCGGGGTCGAGGGTGGCCAGCGTGTCCGGTGGCGAGCGGAGGCGGGTGTCCATCGGCGTCGACCTCGTGCACGACCCGGCCGTGCTGCTGCTGGACGAGCCCACCTCCGGCCTCGACTCCGGCTCCGCGCTCCACATTGTCAAGATGCTCAGGGACATGGCCGCCGCGCACGGCAAGACCGTCGTGCTCACCATCCACCAGCCTGGCTTCCGCATCCTCGAGCTGCTCGGCCGCGTCGTCCTCCTCGCCGACGGCGCCGTCCGGCACCACGGCCCCCTCGCATTGCTCGAGACGCGCCTCGCCGCCTCCGGCCACGTCATCCCTCCCCACGTCAATGTCCTTGAGTACGCCATGGAGGCCATCGACACCCTCAAACCAGACGTCGTCAGCAGCGTGATAGCCGCCGCCACGGCGGCCACGAAGCGTGGAGACGCCGCGCCGGTGCACGCGTCCACGTCCCCGCACCGCGCCGCGTACGCGAACTCGCCGGCGGTGGAGGTGTGCATCCTGTCGTCGCGGTTCGTGAAGACGGTGCTGCGGACGCCGCAGCTGTTCGCGGCGCGGATGGTGCAGTCGGCGGTGGCCGGCGCGTTCCTCGGCACCATCTTCCTGGGCGTTACCGACCTGCAGTCCAGGCTGGGCTTCTTCGCCTTCACCCTCACATTCGTCCTCTCCTCCACCACCGAGGGCCTCCCGGTGTTCCTGCAGGAGCGGCGCATCCTGGAGCGCGAGACCTCCCGTGGCGCGTATCGTGTGTCCTCCTACGTCGCCTCCAACGCCGCCGTCTTCCTCCCGTTCCTCCTCGCCTCGGCGCTACTCTACGCGACGCCGGTGTACTGGCTCGTAGGCCTCGCCAGGGAGCCCGGCCGCTTCGCCTACTTCTCCCTCGTCGTCTGGCTCGTCATGCTCACCGCCAACTCCTTCGTGGCATGCCTCAGCGCTCTGGCGCCTAACTACATCGTCGGCAACTCCGTCATCGCCGGCCTCATCGGCTGCTTCTTCCTCTTCTCCGGCTACTTCGTCGCCAGCAAGAACATCCCGCGGTACTGGGTGTTCATGCACTACATCAGCCTCTTCAAGTACCCGTTCGAGGCCTTCGTCGTCAACGAGTACGGCGGCGCCCGCGGCAGCCGTGAGTGCCTCGCCGAGGCCGCCGGCGGCTTCTGCGTCCTCGACGGCGCGACGCTGCTGCGGCAGCAGGGCATGAGGGAGAGCATGAGGTGGAGCAGCCTCGGCGTCATGCTCGGCTTCGTCGTCGGGTACAGGGTGCTCTGCTTCGTCTTCCTCTGGTTCAGATGCCATCGCATGAGGAGGTGATACAGAGGCGGCAAAGAATGCCATTGCCACTTGCCACTGCTACTGCCCATTGGCATGCATGCAAATAGTAATTGCTCGTCCAAATTTGATATTTTTCTCTTTTTGCTCTGGCTTTTTCCTCTGAGAATTTTTAATCTTGGCTTCTACTAGGATAATACGAGTATATATATTATATGGGTATATATAATTATGTATATGTTGTGTGGGAGATATTAATCAAATTCTAGTGGAGAAATAATTGGAGGGTAAGGAGGCTTTTGGTGCCTTTTGTTTGTGTTTCTTTCCAGGTACAAGGGAAGAAAGGGGTCGCATTCGTGTTGGATTTATTTGCCATTTCGATTTTCCATTCAAGTAGTTGAGAAAATGGAGATTAAAATGTGAGGGGAGACAGTGATGACAAAGTACGTGCAGCAGGTTGGAAGCATGCCTAATCGGTATCTGTTTTGGCGAAAAACGCAGCCAGGTCAGAAAATCGAGTGCTAATCGGATGGAAGCACGAGTCCTAGAAAATTCTTGTTTTGTTTAACAAAATTTTATTTATGCAACTTCAAATTTGTATCAAAAGACCTCATTTTTGTTAAGATACCGATCATATCTTAATCCCTTGAAAATTGAATAAACGATTAGACATGCTTATCTTATCTGTTGTCGAAGTCGCTCTCGACTACGCATGTGGCAGAGTAGGTTTCTCAACAATTTTTACCAACTTGTCTACTCTCAATTCACCGATTACCTTCAATATTTCTTATCTATAACTCCACAATAGTGTTTTTGTATTAATAAAAGACATTTTTATCTTTTATTTTTAATACTAGTTTATCAATTCTAACTTAAAAGTAAACTAAGTTCTGCAGGAATAAACAATGTGTCAAGGTTTGAGATTGATGGCTGTCTCCAAATGTTTTTAAAGTTGTGATCTTGAAATTTGATTGGAACATGGTAGAATAGGGTGGAGCTGGAACATAAAGCAATGTATGCATATAACACGTAATACCACATTTTGCGATAGGTCAGTTTTTTCACAACCGTGCAGTTTCACAAGTTATACCAAACCTTGTTAGCTTGTAAACTCAAATTTACCTTTTATCCCTACTGTCCCCCACCCATCGTTTTACTAGTAAATAAATATTTTACTAGTAAATAAAGAAAGCTAAAATTAGAGTAATTTTCTGATAGAAATTATCTTGTTGAGATTCTATGAATCAATTTAATTAAAACCTTAGATTAATACTATAGTCACATGATTGAATCTCAAGCTAAATAAAAGGCAAAGGTTCTTTGAATAAGAAGAACTTGATGATTATTTATTGAATCGGTGTAATGAGTTGACAAAATTGTGAGAAAAAATTGTCTTTTGGGCAAACAAAATTGGAAGGAAGGAAATTTCTTTTTTTATTAAGAACTACTTGAATTTTTTTTATTATGGTTTATGGTTTAGTGTTTAAGGTTTATGATTTTATCTATAATTATAAAAACAATTGTAGAATTGGAGAATAATTCGTGAGACGAATTTATTAACCCTAATTAATTCATGATTAGCAAATGTTTACTGTAGCACCACATTGTCAAATCATGACATAATTAGACTTATTAATTCGTCTCACAAATAATCCACTAAATATGAATGAGTTTTATAAATAATTTATATTTAATACTCTAAAATAATATCTAATGTGACACGACTAGTCCTCACACCAAACATTCCCTCAGTGTCATTCTCATCGACAACACTGCGCAGCAACAGCTCGTGCGTACGACGGCCTAAGAGCATCTCCAGCAGATGCCCTATATCATCCCCTATAGTTAAATTTAGGGTATTTGGTCTAAAATCCACCATTTAGCAGATTCCCTATTCCATCCCCTACCCTATCTCATCCCCTACTCCTCTCTCCTCATCCCCCAAATCTGGGGAATCTCTCTCCCCCTATCCATGCCACATCAGCACCGAGAGAAAGAAAGAAAAAAAAGAAAGGAAAAAAGAGAAAGAAGAGAAGGAAAAAAGAAAATAAAAAAGAAAAGAGAAAAAATAAAATGAAAATGAAAATTAAAAATTAAAAGGAAAATTTATTTTCTTTATAATTTTTAAGATGTAGTTGAGATCAACTATTTAGACTAATTATAGGATATTTATTTATTTATGAAAAAAATAAAAATTCACAACGAAAATATAGTTGTTGAAATATAATCGTTGTAATTTTTACCGTTGAATGATAATAAAAAATTTATCAATCGTCAATAACAATAATGATCATACATAATAGTATATATGTTAGAGATATAGCCGTTGAAAATATAGTCGTTAGAATTTTTATTGTTAGATAATAATAAAATAGAGGATTCAAAAATATAGGGAATAGATTTTAGGGAATCTGCTGGAGACCGAAGTTGTACAGGGATGAAATCTTTTAGAGTCATCCTCTATATATGAAGAATAGGGGATGAGTTTTAGGGAGCTGCTCTCTAACTGCGTGCGCACTCCTGCCACTCCGTCTGTCGGTCAGTGTGCCGTGCGCGGTTGCAGATGCAGAGTGTGCGTGCGAGAGTGCGAGGAGATAGGTCTGGAGCAGCCACAACTTTGGTTTAGCTCTGATGATTCGGTAAAGATTTTATCAAAAACACTGTGTAAAATTTCAAACATATATAACGAAAGTTAGTTCAGTATTAGACGTTATCAATTTCTCTTCCCGTCCATGCCGCCTTATGAATTTTTTTCGGATGAATTTTGTTCAGTATTACACTCCGGCTAGAATGCATGGGTCGACGTGCGCGCGTCCCGCGGGCGGGCGGGCGGAAAGCGCGACGGATCGGGGAGATATTTTCGTGCGTGCCGTCGCCGTCGCCGTCGCCGACGTGAGGAAGAAATGCGGCGGCTGCCCGCCACTACGGCGTGCGTGCGTGCGTCTCGGCTGGTCACCCAGCGCGCCCGGCACGCCGCGCGCGCGCGCAACAGAAACAGCTTGCGCCATGTGAATTGGGAGAGGTCGGCCGGAGACGACGCATGTTGCTGTTCGTGGATTGGCCCAAACTCGTCGGCTCGTCGCCCCCACAACCAACGGCCAAACTCGATCGATGCTTGGATGCATGCTCTCTTGTTAGGACCAGATCGATCAAACGATGCATGATGTTGAGGAGTAGATCGAGGCAGAGTGGAATTTGGAAAAGTGAACCCGAGTCTGCTGCATTGCAATGCATGCAACGAGGTCAAAAAGTTGCGCCGGAGAAACGGAGATAATCACGCTGCGACAGCACTAGCAGACCGGGTCGTGATTTTTTTTAAAAAAATTGTTAGCCGACTGATCCACAACCGCCGAAAATCCCTCTTTTGCCTGCCTCTGTCTCGATTAAGTCTTAAATGAGCCCCTCTAAAGTTTGAGGCAAATAAACGCATTTTTGTTCGTCGTCTCCGAGCAGGTGGTTCGAACCCAGGACCTTGGCTCTGATACCATGTTAGGCTCACCCACCTAGCCAACTCAACCATAAAACCTAGGCGTTATAGTGGGAGAGGTGAAGACTTTTATCCATAGTCCAACAAAAATAATATATTTTTTTAAAAAAATCAAATTTGTATGTCGGATTCAAAAAATTATAAAAATAGTATCAGGTTGGCACTTGGTCGGGCGACTGGCTGCCACGTGGTTTCAATCGGCTGACCAACAAGTCGGCACTTGGTCGGCCGACCGGATACTATTTATGCAATTTTTTGAATCCAACATACAAATTTAATTTTTTTTAAAAAAAATATTAATTTTTAAAAAATCCCGGGTAGTCGTAGCTACCCGTGTCGCCTCTGCTGTTTCTACCTGTGTCGCCAGTTTTTACTTTTTGTTAAATTAGGCTAATAATATTAGAATTCGCGGATAATCGGTCCAAAATTTACTGACAGTCACCTACCTACAGTAACCACCTACCGGCTTTAAGAAGGATGCATCGTGGTCGGCATTATGGTGTTTTAACTACAATGCTATTTTATCAACTACTACGTGTGTAAACAAACTCTTTGTGATCTTAAGAACTTCTCTATCATTATTGTTGTTATTTTTGACTTACTATTTAAAATAATGACAAGTCAAAATATTTAAATTGGATTCCTATTTTAGTGATACTCTAATATACTCTAATGCATTTTTCAAATATGACTTACTATCTATTTTTATTTTAACTACAGTGCCTATATTTTTGGAAAGACTTGCTAGAAAGTAGAGTAGCTTGGAATGAAAAGTCTTTGTGACTTGTTAGAAGAAAAGTCTTGCATGGTGGATGAGAATCCATCTAAAAAAACAAGCTAAATAGTAAGAATAGTGAAGTTATTTTTGAGATCGTTGGATACCAAGTGAACGACAACTCATAATAAAAAGGGGAAGTATCATGTGCACATCGGCTAGCCGTGCACATGGTGCACATGTGAGATCTCCACCTTCAATCTGTAATCCAACGGACAACAGTAGCTGGGGGTTATCGCAAAATGACAGAATGGGGGAGGTGTTTTCTGCAAAATGATCTGGTGGAGCTGTTGTCCGTTAGATTACAGATTAAAGGTGGAGATCTCACATGTGCACCATGTGCACGGCTAGCCGATGTGCACAGAATACTTTCCCTAATAAAAATGCTTCACCATTTCCATTTCTCTCGTCAGACAATTTTTGTAGAGGTAATTAGAGAATAATCGCCTATGATCCACAACGACTGCGTACTGTTACTGAAAAAAGGGTCCAGCCAAATTCTAGGTATGTCCTCGTCTAAATAAATAAGGTGCCGTTTGATTCGAGAGACGAGGTGGGATGGGATAGAACGGTCTCACTTTTTACGGTGTTTAGTTTGGAGTCAGGTGGGACGAAGTCGTCCCACCAAGAAATATTCCTCTAATATTTGGGATGAACTCGTCCTACCTTATACTCGGAGGCTCAAGACAGGTTCCATGGTGGGCCGGATGTTCCGATATGAAGGTTTTAGGGATGGACTGGAGATTTTGAAACGGACCGAAGGTGTTTCTGCACGACGGAGGTTTCGGGTCAGAGTCTCGTTTCTCTCAACCCACCAACCAAACATAAAACTAGAACATCCCCAATCCCTCGTAAACCAAACACGAGATGTGACGATTCCATCCAAAAAAACTATGACGAAACCATCTCATATCACTTTGTCAGCACCTAAGCCATGTCGAGGAGATCTAGTGCAAGGGACATTCCATTCCTAAGCTAGGATGAGAGGCAGGCGAAAAGCAGTTGGACGCTCACGCTCTCCTTTAGATTGAAAGAATTTTATAGAAATTTTGAAGTATTCAAATCCTTCACAAAATTTTCTATATAAACTGGCATCAGTAATCGGGGGCGATTATTGCCGTTTCAAACTGAAACAAAGAGGTAACTGTGCCCAGACCGCTAGCTAATCGTTTGGTTGAAATGTTTTAATTCGACATATAAATTATGAACTTTTTTTGGTCGGTAACCAACCATGTTTACCTATCGTCCTCTCGTGAGCAGTAATCAGAATTCAGCACTTGTTGAACCCCCTGGTGGAGGGTGGAGAGACGATGAATTGAAGACGACGGGGACGACCAGATCTAAGCCCATAAAAGTGGCCGCACGAGGGGACCTGTGGACGCAGCAGCAGCCAGCAGATGCCAACGCCGCGCTTTCCACGCACACCAGACGCGCGTGGGATCGCCGGAGCTCGTTGCTATATCCGGAAATATAGGAGAACGTCAGGGACTGGTTGGGAAAATTTTATGACGAAGTAGATACGTAGCGATCGTTTCGTAATTTGGATTAGTAAAACACCTCGTTAGTAGGTCTAATATTTTGTACTATAGGAGACCTAACACATGTAGTTGACTGTTCCACGAAACTATAGAATTATGATGTTTAGGACAGTTTCATCGTAATTCACGATGGAGTTAGGAGATATAGCTCTCCCAAACAGATTCTAAATCTAACTCCGATTCAGCGAACTGTAGTCTAATATTCAACTGCTATGCACTTGTACTACTAAAGTAAAAATGATTAACGGTAAATATTTGCTTAGTTGTAAGACTTGTAACATGTACAGCTCAGCACCGTTGGTTGGCTTAGGGTTGTCTTAATCCATAGTTTCTTAGGTGATGTCTTATTTTGCCGTGTTAGTAAGACACTATATTTAGAAATTATGTTTCAACCTTAATTTCTTAATATGCATCTACAAAAAATTCTTTATACTATTTTTCTCTCTCTTCCTCTCTTATCCAATCACTTTCATTCATGTCTTGGATATGTTAAAAACATGGTATCTTGTTTAGGGTTTAGCTTCTTTAAATTTTATTCTCTTTTTTTTTAACTCTATTGTCACGTCGTATTATTTCACGTATCAACCGTATCAACCTAATAAACGATTAAGACATTATCTATCATAGAAGGAATGCCCTCGGAACAACTGCAAGACAATGTTGTGCCCACTGAAGAGGTTGTCCACTGTCAAGGGGTGTAAAACTAAACACAAAGGAACTATAGTAGGTGAAGTGACGAAAAAAGAAAGAGGGATCACACTTGCAGGCTTTCATCCCATGACATTGAGCCAATTGCGTTTCTTGGGCGGTTGGGCCTCGAGAGGAGAGACGGTGAGCTTGGACCAGAATGTCAGATTTCGAGCATTTCCTGCTAATGGGAATCAAGCTTACAACAGCCCATGTCTGTCCATCCTGGTCAGTTGCAGGAAGAAATCTGATATGCTATCTACCATGCAAACATGTGTGATGAACACAAGTTTCAATAGAGCTCTGTGTTTGGTTGGGATTTTTTTAATCAGCTTTTTTATCTAAAAAAATATAAAACATAAACTACATAGATTAACCTATCAACATAGATTTGTGAAAAAGTAAATTCTCCAAGTGCAAAATACTCAGATTTCACACGTTTTCAACCTGACGTGAACAAAAGGTTGGTTTGTTTTTCTTTACTCTTACCAGTTTTCAGACAACTTATAGTTCACAACCTTTTTAATTTACAAAACTGAAACAAACAGACTGTAAACTCAGTAGCTTTCCTAAGGTTCAGATATAAAAGCTACCGCCTATCAATCTTCACGACTACAACCCCACTCAGAGCAAGGCTAATGATTTTATACTTATATCATATCACATCAAGTTAATCTAATAATAATCAACTCATGTAATAGTTCATTTAATGTGTAACATATCGCTATTACAAAGTCCATTAAATACTAGTAACTTATTTATATCAATTTTTATTATATTTGGTCTCACACTGTCACGTCACGTATCAGATCTACCAAACCAAACCGTATGAAAATTCCACGTGACAAAAAGGCAAAAAAGAAGTCAACAACTCGCACTGAGAGCTGAGCTCGTGCCAGCTTTCAGCAGCAGCTTCCATTCATTGGAGGCTGGAAGCAAAGCACCAGCCAGCGGCCAACCCATCCCGGATCCCCACTCCACCTACCGACGAGGCCATGGCCGCCGCAGCGCCCACCGTCGCCAAGTCGGCGCCGGAGCTGGTCCAGCCGGCGGGGCCCACCCCGAGCGGCACGCTGCCGCTGTCGTCCATCGACAAGACGGCCGCGGTGCGCGTGTCGGTGGACTTCATCCAGGTGTTCCCGCCGGCCGGGGGAGACCGGGACCAGGCCGCCGCCGTGGCCGCGATGCGCGACGGGTTCGCGAGGGCGCTGGTGCCGTACTACCCGGTGGCCGGGCGCTTCGCGGAGCCGGAGCCGGGGGACGTCGTGGTGGACTGCACCGGCGAGGGCATCTGGTTCCTGGAGGCCGCCGCGAGCTGCACGCTCGCCGACGTGAACAACCTCGAGCGTCCGCTGCTCATAGCCAAGGAGCACCTCATCCCTCGCCCTCCACCTGACGTGAAGCTCGAGGACCTTATCATCATGGCTCAGGTCCGCTGCATCTATCTCCCCCAATTCCGAAATCCAACGCAGGAAAGAAGCAGACGGCCGATTGATTGTTGAATCCGCAAGTGAATTTTGGCGCTAAGTTTTAGATCTTTTCCAGGTGACTAAATTCACCTGCGGGGGCTTCGCCGTCGGGATCTGCTTCAGCCACCTGCTGTTCGACGGGCAGGGCGCGGCGCAGTTCCTGAAGGCGGTGGGCGAGATGGCGCGGGGGCTCCCGGCGCCGTCGGTGGCGCCGGTGTGGGACCGCGACGCGATCCCTGACCCGCCGCAGCTGCCGCGCGGGCCGCCGCCGTCGTTGACGGCGTTCAACTTCGTGACCCAGGTGGTGGAGATCTCGCCGGAGAGCATCGCGCGCATCAAGGACGAATTCAAGGCCGCGACTGGGGAGACCTGCACCACCTTCGACGCGGTGACGGCGGTGGTGTTCAAGTGCCGCGCGGTGGCCGTGGCGCTCCCCGACGACGCCGAGGTCCGGCTCGGATTCGCCGCCAGCACGCGGCACCTGCTCACCGGCGTGCTCCCGTCGGTGGACGGGTACTACGGCAACTGCGTGTACCCGGTGGGGATCCCCCGGAGCAGCAAGGCTACGCGGGAGGCGGCGCTGGTGGAGGTGGTCGGCGTGATGCGAGAGGCGAAGGAGGCCCTCGCCGTGCTGTTCACGGACTGGCTGCGCGGCGGCGCCAAGGACGACCACTACAACGTGCCGCTGGACTACGGCACGGTGACGGTGTCGGACTGGAGCCGCGTCGGGTTCAACGAGGTGGACTACGGCTTCGGCGAGCCAGGCTACGTGTTCACGCTCAACGACCACGTCAACATCGTCGCGTCGGTGATCTACCTCCGCCCGCCGGCGCCCAAGCGCGGCATCCGGCTCATGCTCCGCTGCGTCGAGGAGCCGCACGCCGCCGCCTTCGCCGACGAGCTCGCCAAGTTCGCCTAGTAGGCGCGCCACACGAATCATACGTGTGTGTAATGTTCTCACAACCTGCAGCTGCTTTGTGCCGGTAAAATCCACACTCTTCACACATTACATGTGGTTACGCCCTAACCTTTGCCAACGAGCTCGCACGAAAACAAGATTATATTTTGATATATCGCTAAATTGTTCTTCTTTTAATCAAAACTGGCGAATGGGTGATTCGAATGCTAAACAAAAAGAGACGGATCTTTCTTCGTTTTTTTCCCCAAATTGGCCAAGCTGTAAGCTCTCTGCCTCCTCTCTTCTTCTGTTCTCGGGTCGCCCCCGACCGATGTCGGTGCTGATGGCCTGCTGCAGCATCTGCAGCTGCTCCATCTTCCAGACAGGCTTGGCCTGGGCTGTTTTATTGCTTCGAGTACAGAGTGAGTTCGACTGTTCGAGTCAGATTGTTTCCCGAGTTCTCTCCAGTTCGAGTAATTCTGAGGCTCCGAGCAGAAGAATCCGACATGCAACTGCAAACGAGAAGGGCACATTGTGTATCCATCTAACATGTATAGCTTATGACATGATAACTGAATGGAAAATGAAAGAAAAGAACAATCCGGGGAAACATGTTGTATATACAAGATACATGACTCATCCAGCTGCCTGAGTCCCCAAAGTCATCGTCCACGGTTTCTTGAGTGGCCTTCTCTGCTGCAGCTGGTCGCTCCTGAGGAGCAAAGTTTGCTTTTGGTTGAGAAGAACCGATGGCATCCGCAGCTGGATGTTCATGAGAAGGAAACTCTGCCTTGAAAGGAGAAGCAGCAACCACGGAATCTGATGGAGAGACCGGTGAGGGTGGAGGTGGAGAGGGAGCTTGAGGGAGACTGGGGCCTCCTTGGAGTTTGCCTTGTCATTAAATGAGAGCTTGTTGAGGCCTTGCTCAAAAAAAAATGCAGATTTTATCTTTGCATCAGACTCTAACTGCACAGAACAAAAGCAAACCCAAACATTGAGATACTGTCATACTGAGCAGACAAGATTATTACTTGAAAAAAAGAGACATCAAGAGGTTAGTTAAGAAAGGGATGCATTGAGTCCGACCTGAGGCCGGTGCAAATGTCCTTCACTGAAGTTCAGTGAGGCTTAGCTGGATATCTATAAATATGCAGTTTCATTTAACGTTCTTAAATGCCATAAGATAAACAATGAAGATACACCAAAGTGACCAAACCGTGCTTCTTGGTCAATGTAACTTGATGGAATCAATGCATGAATGTCAATACATATTACATGGAAAATAGTCCTTGCTGGGAATTATCATATCTGTATAGATTGGGTCAACCAGGATATGGTAACCCACATACTGCTGGTTAGCCAATTCAACAAGAAAAGAAACTCATTAAACCAAGTTTGGTTCAATACAAAAGTAATTAGACATGTTGGTTACCCTCTGTATAAGTGGTGATATATCTTTAGACAATTGATTTGTCCTAATTGAGAAATTTGGCACATTCATTATTTTCATCTTAATAAATTTGGCAGTTTGACTATTTCATATGTGCCTTACATGAAAAGTTAATGCTGAATGGGCATAAATATTAACTTCATAAATAATTATGAACCAAATGTTAAATTACTCCCTCCTCAAAATGCAAGGTATATTATGGGTGAGTACATAGAGTAAGAAAGTAATAAAATTAAGATAATAAGAAGAGCAAATCACCATGATTAAATCCCTAGGGAACTGGAGATAGAAATGTTTGCGATATTGCTAAGTATATACTCCCTCCGGTGTACAAATATTAGTCGTTTAGACAAAATTACACATACCAAAGTGATATTAAATAAAGTTACAAGTGTTGTCTCAACTAGTTATGAAGCCTAGTTTTAGTGGTGCCACCCAAGTTCAACTTCCGGTGACCACATCCCATTTGACAGCCTTCATTTTTTACGTTTTTTATTGCGGAAACGTTTCGGGAGAAGAGAACAATTAAAGTGACAAACGCTTCGATTGACGGGGTGACTACTATTTGTACACTCTCAATAAAAGCCAAAATGACTATTATTTGTACACCGGATGGAGTATGTATGAGATAAGTGACAAATGAGGGCAAATAAGATAAGGCATCAATAAATTTAAACATATCCCTTATATCTTGGAAGAAACTGGAGAAAATATTCTGCCTCATATTTTGATTTTTAGAAGGTTGGGGGCAATACTGCAATACAATATCTCATTATAAGCTGTCGCATGTGTAAGTGAATAACTAGCATAGTTATCACACACAGCCCAGACCAGCGGTCCAACCGCAAAACTCGACCTGGTGCCAGGGCCAGGCCAGTCTAGCCAATGGAACCATTTAAGCAGTTTGACACGGGGAAATCCTAGTTCAAAAGCTATTTTCTTGGTCGCTCATGCATTCCAAGCAGTTTATGTGTGCTGGACTTTGAACTCAGAACGTCTTGTTAATTGCTTGCATGGGCAAACCAATTCGGCTCGCACTACTTGCATGTATCTTTCTGTAAGCATGCTTTATAATAACATATGAAGTACTAATGTGAAAACTCACATTTTTTAGTTGCAAAACCAAAGTTTCCCCTTCTTTGAGGCTGTAATCCACTGATGTTGTTTTCTCATAGTGCAGTACCATCTCTTCAGCCATCCTTTTCTTGTTTAGATATCTTTGATAATGTAAGAAATAACTAATTATTCCATAAAATTGGCCATCAGATAAACAATTTATCAGATAGCAATAGTGCCATACTACCATACAAAACTTAAAAAGGAAAGACAAATTGATTTCCTTGTGGCCAAAAAATAGAAAATTCATCTGAGTGACAAGAAAAACTGTGATTGGCAACTGAAAAGAGCATCACAAGATATGATTGTATGGGTAGAGGATTTGATTGAGTTTGTTTAATAGACATTTGTAGTAATAAGATAGCTGAACAATTCAAAATAATAATCTCACAGATATGAGTGCTAACAAGAAGTCAGTTATGTTAGACCACTTTAAGATATTGCGTTCAAATAGAATTCCAAAAGCATAGTCCCTAGCATGGGGGAACATTCTTGTGAACACATATCATGTTTCAAGTAATGAACACAAGGATACTTCATATGGTCATGCAGAGTAGCTTGGAAATCATATGCTTGAGGTCTTTCGCGGAAGCCTAAACCTACAAAGGCATGACGCTGGCGTCCATCTGCAGTCGGTAGTATGATTTGTTAATAAGTTTCTATGTGATCATTGTGATAACTGATAATCCCCTTATAACACTATGCTTGCCATTTCAACACTATGCTCACCAACTCAACGTAAGAAAAATATGAAGACACGAGAAAGTCTTAAAGTCATGAGAAAGAATGGCTTATCACCTATATTTTCTTCAACACGGAGTACAAAATATCTGCAATCACAATATTGGAGCAACAACAATCATTTGAGGTTCTCACTGTACGGTCATTATGTAGCATCTTATGCAAAATAGGAATTATGATGCACATAAGTAACCATAGGATTAAACCACCATGCGGAAGGAAAGAAATACGAACCTACTGCTATCAATTACAGGTTCCACCGGATGTGGTTCACCCTCTCTGAGAAATTCCCTAGCATACAGCTCCCCTGAAATGAGTCCAAGGAATCAACATTGGTGATCACACAAGCATTGTCCAACATCACTATTGTGATTTTGTACCTGTATTATTATCTTCCAATCTGATGATGCATTCTTCTCCTTTGCTGATAACCTTAAGTGTCCCTTCCCAAGCCCTCTTGTTGACATTCCACTCATCAGCCCTGGTTGATACCCATTGGTTGAATAAATGTGTCTCGACAGATGGGGTCATACCAAGATCAGAATGGAACAAGTATAGCAATGAAGTGGATTGATCCAAGATCACCGCATTCAACGGGGCCAATGGAACCATGAATTACAGAAACAAGACAACTTGAAGTTAATTCTGATTCTTATGTTTGATATGGCTAGTTCTTCCCGCGGTCAAACCTCCAGAGTCCAGACTATGTTTGCTTACCAGGATTCTTAGTTGAAACAAGTCCATTTTTATCAGGATTTCTTAGGTTAACCAGGATTCCAAGAATAGTACCTGTAGGACGCGACCGTCATTCTGGGAGGTGGGGGTAAAACCATCAACAAATTCACGTACACCAAGTGCTCGACGAATTGCGCCCCCCAAAGAAGGAACACACACATGCACGAATAGCCCGTGACCGCACCCTAAACCGTCAAAGGAAACAGGAGGAACAAGGCGGCGAGGGGGCGGGGAGGGCGTACCAGCTATACGTAGCACTCGGCGACCTGGAACAGCACGGGCTCCAGCGGCGCCTCAGCCTCCGCCTGAGCCTGAGCCTGAGCCTGCGCCTGCTCGCCGGCGCTTGCCATGGCGCCCGGAATGCCGAGGCAGCGCATATTCACCGGTAGAGCGGTCAATAGAGGATGGTCGGATCCGGCGCCCGAATGCGGCGACGTGGTGAAGAGGAGGAATGGATTTCTGATACCGATTATTTGGGTTTCACACAGTGTCGTTATTAGTTACAGCAGTCATCCGACGGGTTACCCATGAAGGTAGTTTGATTTGGTTTGGAGTCACTTTTGTGTTCGTGATTCTATGATTATCTCAAGAACAATGAGACAAACAAAAAATTAGATAGGTTCGGATCTCTCTGAAAATAATAACTCTAATCATGTGTGATGGAGTATGCACTGAATGCTGGTAAGCATAATTATAAGAGTCTCGCGTGTGTATTGTATGAAAGTAAGTGTGTGGCTAGTCCGAGGAGGTACCGACCCCTTCCCTTTATATATCCAGGGGTTGTGGTTTACCGTTTAAACTTTAATTATCTAATTAAATTCATTCATGATGGGTAAATCACTTGGTATCATGGCTAATAACCGTCTTTCAACACCTTATTCTATCCAATCACCCAAGGTCACTCTGGAGATACCCGTAAGGATCATGAGCGACACACAGTTCTTCAATGCATTATTATTCTTAAGCACATGGTCTTTCTAGTTCCAACACATAATTTTCTCTAGGCAACAATTTAGGTGCTCTCTTGCCTCCCCTAGCTATCATGCTTGCCATGTATGGTGTTGCATGCACAACATAGTGATGGTTAGCACACCACTGCATGCATGCCTGCACAACGGTATTATCTTGCATAGCTACCTTTAAATTAATGGTTGGTAAAATCTCTTTTGATTAGATTTTTGGATGACATGTTATGAGATTGAAAGACTCACGGTAAGTGCGGAGTTTGGAGACATTTATTGCTACCGGTGTTGTATCCTCGTGCACAAATCAAAATCGGACAAAGGAAGTATCTTTCGGTTGGCCTTGATCTTTTCAATCACTTTACTCGCTGAAGCCTTATGATGCTTACGCTATCAACACGTCTCTATACTCACATCACCTCTATGCTCCCAACACCTTAGGGCATGTACAATGGGTGTTTTGAGTTGTGTTTTCGGGTGTATCTAAGGGGGTAAATGTAAAAAAACTCAAGACATGTCTCTTAACGAAGACACTGTGTTTTGGTTCTATGCTCGAGGCATAGGACTAGCTGATTGGTCAATTTAATTTATTGAATGCTCTGATTGGTGCAATGAATATAGCAAGACACATGTTTTAGACACACCGACTGTACTATATTGTGTTTTAGCTATGTCTTATGCTTGGAGTACCGTGCAACAGTGTCAGGGTTGTACATGCCCTTATTAGCTCTGGTTCTCGCCCATATGCAAGACGATAATTTCTTTTGCATTAAAAGGAAAAAACATATTAAAATAGCATAATGTAAAAATAATTAATATATCAGTATTATAAGTGGGAAAAAATATCAATATTAGTTTTGACAAAAAATCAAAACTAGTAGCACGCTAAATAAAAAGCAGTGTTTTTAGATCCTTTTTATTTCAGTTTTAGATTATAACAATTCAGTTTTTTTAAGCTAAAACAAATGAAAAATTTATTCTACCCGATTATTATAATTTAGAATATAAATTATAACAATTCACTAACATAGTGAACATAGTTTTTTCCCTATAAAAACACTAAAAAACGTGCCCTTATTTACGAACGACGGATTACCGAGTTGAGAAATCCTGCGGCTGTGCGCTCGATAAAAGCCCCGCAAGAGCCGCGTCGGCCATCCCCTCCCCCCTCCCCCCTCCCCCCTCCCCCGAGCGCCGCCAAGCCTAGAGCTAGGGTTCTGTCCCCCACCTGCCCGATGGATCCCTACCCCAAGAAGCGCAAGCCCGACGAGAACGGCGCGGCCTCCGCCGCCCCCGCCGCTGGGGCCTCCGCGCTCGGGCTCACCCGCGACGACGTCCTCCGCCTCCTCGAGCCGCTCTCCCGCGACCAGCTCGCCGACATCGCCGCTGCCGCGGCGCTCGCTACCGGGGTCGCGCTCGACGCCGTGCGCGCCGCCGCCGACCGCGACCCGGCCCTCCGCAAGCTCTTCGTGCGCGGCCTCGGCTGGGAGACCAACTCCGACTCGCTCCGGACCTTATTCTCCTCCTACGGGGACCTCGAGGAGGCCGTTGTCATCACTGACAAGTCCTCCGGACGCTCCAAGGGGTACGGGTTCGTCACCTTCCGCCACGCCGACTCCGCCGTCCTCGCCCTCAAGGAGCCGTCCAAGAAGATCGATGGCCGCATGACCGTCACGCAGCTCGCTGCCGCCGGCGCGGCCGGTGGGGCGTCCGGCGGGGCGGCCGGCCCTGATGGCGCCCCTGCAGCTGACGTATCCCTCCGCAAGATCTTTGTTGGGAACGTCCCTGCCGACATGCCATCGGAGCGCCTCCTTGCGCACTTTGCAGCGTATGGCGAGATTGAGGAGGGTCCCCTGGGGTTCGACAAGCAGACCGGCAAGTTCCGGGGCTTTGCTCTCTTTGTCTACAAGACACCTGAGGGTGCACAGGCCTCGCTAGTGGATTCAGTGAAATCGATCGATGGGCACCAGCTTGTCTGCAAGCTAGCGATTGAAGGGAAGAAGGGGAAGCAGCCACAACAACAGAAATCTGGAACTCAGCCACCTCAGATGCTCCAAGGTGCCCCGCAGGACATGCCGGGTTCTGGACATGGGCTTGGTGTATCGTACGGTGGCCCTGTGAATGGTCTGTCTTCGTTTGGTGCATTTGGTGGTGTAGGTGCTGGGCTAGGCGTTCCCAATCCGTATGCAAACTTGCAGTCTTCCATGGGTGGCGCTGGTGGCGGAGCTGGGTTGGGTTCATTGGGCAATCAAATGCCTTCTGGGATGGGTGCTGCCGGACCTGGAGCTTACGGGGCTGGGGGATTGGGTGGTGGTTCATTTGGGGTTTCATCTCACTTTGGTGCTGCTGGGATGGGGGGTTATGGGGGTCTAGGAATGGGTGGAGCCTCATTGTACCGAATGCAACAGGGCACAGGCGGGCTTCCTTTTGCTGGCTATGGTGATGGTGGTAACTATCCTCTTCCAGGGTCTGGTTTCCGGGGTCAGGATCCTCAGGGTGGGATGTCACCTGGACAAGGTGGTAGGGGTCCTCCTATCTACCCTAACGCGCCTCCATATTTCTGAGGTAATTTTTTGCACCCGTGCTGCATGTATTGAATTTTGTAGCTGATTTGTTAGTCGTTTACACCCAAATGCTTGATAGTTGTTTTGCTTTCGCTCTTTATTACAGAATTCTGTCTTGTTATTGCCTGGACTTGCCATCTGTTTGCCATTGTGATTGCTGCATGCTGTGCTCTTTTATATGAATGTGTATGTGAGCTGAAATGTAAGATATTTTCACTGGTTAAGTTCTCGAAATGTTAAGAAGAATGAAGCAATATTATTACACTAAAAAATTGTGATGGGCGAGTATGCAGTACAAAATTTAAAGTATTTTAGGTTATGTGTGTTAATGTAATACTCATATATTTCATGCTCTTATTGCTGATTACTTTTGTTCTACATTTTTTATTCTGAGAAATATCTTTGGTTGTTTCTTGTTTTTTCGGTAGCATCAATGTCTTCCCACAGTATGTTGATTTCATGGTTATTTGGCAGAGCAGCTGTCATCCACTTCTTTTTTGTCTTGTTTGTGTGTTGCTGCCGTTGATTTTGCTGCCTATTTGGGCTTGTGTTTTGTAATTCGTATGATGCTGGCCTTGAATTTTCATCCAAGGTGGATTGTTTTGTGACATTCAAGCTCCCCTGGTATTTTATTTCTTGTAATGGCAGATCATGTATTATGTTTGACTGCATTACTTTTACGTTGAATGATGGAACCTGTGTTTTGGGAAAATAATCTGGAAGAACCTTGCTACTTAAATGGCTTCATGCTAGTATGCTAATATTTGAAATTTGAGGTAAATGTGCTGATGATTACACTGTATTTGAGAAAATGTAATAAAATATAATCTTCTTGGCTTAAAACACACATAGCACACATATTTACATATATCTATTAGTTCTTAGCTCTAGGGTACCCTTACTGGATAATTTTTTCTAGTGTACTCCTGGATATGTTTTTAAAACTTGAAGTGTCTTGTCATTGAAGGTGAAGTATATACTCATGGAAACATTTGTTGCCTGGTTTGCACCTTGATATTATTTTTGTTTTGATTTTTTGACATTTTGTACTTTGCATAATCATCATGCAGTATTGCAGTGTATTGACCCAAAATCTATTGTTAGTGATAGTCATTATTGATTGTATTATTTTTATACAAGATTAACATAATGCTATAATTGATATTATGTGTCATGATGAGCATTTTTAAGTATTTAGCAGTGTTATTCACTCAATAGTTCTTCAAAATTTCAAGCTGTGTTCTCAATCCCCCTTTTACTCCTTTAGGATTAGGATTATGCTGTTGATATTAGCGTATTGATGAATTAAGCTCTTTATTTTTGAAACTTTTCTTAGATGTTATATTATCTCATTTTTTGTACATTTGTGCATTGCTGAACTATTGATTGAATTCTAGTGAATGTATGACTCAGGTGTGTGACTACTCTTGGGAGCATATGCTTTGAATGGTTGTGCTGAATTCAGAAGTTATCTGCTTACATGGATGTCTTGCTTATTCTGGCTACCTCTGAGCTGGAAATCAGTTTTTTGCTCTCAATTTTTCTGTTACAAGATAAATCAAGCTAGCTTAGTATTTTCTGAGATCTCTTCATTAGACATGTACTGTTTCTTTGCTGCGTTGCAGTTTCTGTTGACATAAATATGTGAGATGCTTCTCATGACTGCGATGCAGTTTCTGGTCACATAAATATGTGCTGTGCTGTTTAACATTGTTGTGTAATGCATAATGCTCATCATCTTACTACATCCAGTTATTTATGATTACTTGTGGTGCTTGGTTTAATTGCGTGATTGTTATTATTGCAACATGATTGGTGAACTGTTTGCCATCAATATGTACGATTGATGATTTGTAATAGCTACAGATAAAGTTTTCTAAACATCCCCTGGATTGGTTTATATTGACTATCTGCAGATAAGTCCTAGTGAGTTCTGATACATCTGCTGAGTAGCATCTTACTAAACATGAATCCATACTGTTGTAGTGTAGTTTGATCTATCTCCAGGTTTGTGTAGTTGGTGGATATGCATATGGGTTGATTAGAGGAGAGTAGATATAATCTGTATGCATTTACCACTCCCATCCTCAGCTCTGAAATGAGAAAAAGAGGTTGCACCATTGCAATAAGAGAACTTCCATCCCCAACTAGTTCACATGGAGCTATCGTGGTTGCTAGATATACTTACTTTGCTCGAGTGAGAAGTCATTGTTGAGTCATACTGTACTGTATGCTTCTGTTGTACTACCGTTATTATTACACTGTAGATGACTTCGCAAGTTTACAAGCATAGGGACTTAGCTGTTGGGTGAGTAATATTTTGGGCCATTGAAGTGAGGATCCTCTCTCTGTATGTTTTTTCTTCGTTCCAGTTCAGTAGTTTGTTTTTCTTTTTGGATTCATGTTTATGCTTTCGTTGAAACAAGGTTGGCATGCAAAATTGATATGGCTGTTAGGAACTGGTATTTTTTGTATACATTTTGCAATCTGCATGAATTGTTTGAGTTTGCACTGCTGTTTCTCGCACGAGGATGCTCCGCTGGTCATGCTCCAAGTGTCACTTCGATTCCTCACTATTAATTCTGATCGAGCCTGATTCCTCACTAGATTATTGTGTTGTTGGTTGGTTTGCTGCGACGAATTTTGCACGGATTGTTGACGAACACGTTATGTTGGATTGGTAGGGATGAGGTCTTAGCTAGGGTTAGACCTACAGAAATTATTGGGCAGTGTGCGCATCCCGTGGAGTGAAAAATCCCCTGGCCCTGCCACCCCTAGCCCACTGCCCTGCTTGATCGGATTGACTCCAAAGCATGGCCAAAATCCGCAAAACTGTGATTGTGATCAAAGTGTACACCAACGTTATATGTGTTGCATCATTCAGTGATTGTGATCATAGAAGAAATTCGGTCTGGACCACTGGTTCAAAAAGGGAAAAGCAGGAAATTGGTTGTGTTTTAAACCGCTGAGATGGCAAAGGTTTTGAAAAGTTAGAACATACAAACCCCTCTTTTTATAGCCTTTTGTAATGTGGATTCGGAGATAAGATTGTAAATATGTTTGTGGACTGATGTGCACTTGACTATAAGCTTGTACTATATTTTTATACATTCTCAATAAATTTTGTTAATAGCTTGATACTGTATCATTGTAGTATCCAATATAAGAAAACCCATATTTGTACTCGGATATCAATTTGTTCTCAAGCTTGTACACTCACAATATGAGTATTTGATACATGATGAGTACATATACCCATGGCAGAGGTGACATGATAATATGGTCAATAGGTGAAATACTCATAGGTATGAAATGCTCATATCTGTATCTAATATAAGAATCTCATACCTTTACTTGGTCACAAGAATCCCATACCTCAGTCACGGACTTCAGTTTGTTCTCAAGCTTGTACACGCGCACGCCGAGTATGAGTAATATCTGATGGGTATATGGCATGGGGACAACAGAGGTACATGTGTTCAGGGGAGATGTTGTGATCTTTCTCTATTATCTCACACGAGCACCATAATTGAACTCAGTATATTAAAGATTCATAGTGGATCATGCTTTGACGTGTCAAGAACAAGTACCTGAACAGTTCCAGCAGCCACCTGACAAATTTCGTGGTGCTTGGAACTGTGGGAACATTGGTTTGGCCGACTGGATCCTCTTGAACTGTTCATTTTGTTGCTTGCTTAGCCCTCTTTTGGGATGTATGAATTTTAAAGGTTTTTTAGATGATTTGAACTAAATCATATGAAAATCTTAAAATCTTATAAAATTTATGTGTTCCAAAGAAGCCCTATTTGATGGAAATTTCTTATTCCCAAGATCAACACGACTACTTGAAAATAGCAAGTCAAAATCATGAAATGATTGGTTCCAGCATTAGCTCCATTGAGAACCTAACTTGGACATTTCGAATCAAAAGTATGAAGTTGGACAAGAGACTGGACGGCCCAATTTCAGCTATTGAAATGAACATTGCAGGGTGATCATATATATACAGCAGATTGCTGAATAAGCAAGATTCAAGTACATGACTTGTTATTGAGGAAATTTGGCCTATAATACTGAATACATTGCCCTTTTGTAGCTGAATCATAATGGTGTTTCCTATATAGAGTATATTAAGCAGACTGCAGTATAGATTCCATATTCTGTTGCAGCAAGTTTGCTAAGAAGGTAAAGAAAATGAGCAATGCCATGGACATGGCGCTTGTAAATTTCTGCTCTACAAAACCTATTTTCTACTTATAGCAGCAAAATGGATTTGAGAAGTACAAGGTGTGCCCTTCTCCACTATGAGAAGTGTCCAAGGTGATGAGGCCTCCTTATACCTAATATCGCGCTTCTTAAATACTCTACACGCACCAGAGCTCAGTAGATCAAATAAAAGAGCTCATAGGCATAGCATCATATGTTACAGTGTTCGTCGGGTTATCTGTACATTGATGAAGTTGTGACACTCTATATTGTCCACCCTGACAAGTTTCTGAAAGAGGAGGAATGGCATACGACCCTAGAACTCCTTGAATGATAATTTTGTATGTTGCCTCCGTGAAGTGCAGACCATCCCATGAGGTGTACTTTGATGGATCAGAGCAGACCACAGATCCAGGGTGTCCACACATTATTGATGGAGAACAATTGTATGGAGCATCACTTCCACAACATGAATTCAATGGGACAGTGAAGCCTGCAATACCATGAATCTTTTCTTAGCTCCATTTGTGAAACAACAACATAAAAGGTTCTACATTCCAATTTCTGCTTCTCTAGTCTAGTTTTCTTCGATTTGACTGGTTAACTGGTTAAGGCGTTCAGGTTGAAAAGAGTAAAAAAAAGAGAGTTTGTTTACTTGTATATAACGCTGAGCCAACCTCTCTGCATGTATATATGAACTAAAATGTTGGAATACACATCATTAGACATTGGATTCTTTGCGCAACATCAACATCGGTAAGTAAAACAGCCTCAAGCTCTGAATTTTGAGCAACTGCTAGGTATTTTGAGGCTCTAAATTTTGAGCAACTGCTAGGTATTGAAACATGGTATGATTAAAACTACCTCAGTCATGTTTAAGATTATGCATAGAAATGTAGGTGCAAGGTTAGTTTAGTTCCCTGCTTGTGGGTCTGCAGACTGTGTGTCTGCATTGCATTATCAAGATCATAACAAGCTAAAGATAATTGTGTAACATAAAATAGGTTTGTGAAATTTAGTCTCTAGATATGATAAAGAATACCTATTCCTACCATCATCTTTCAGATATAAACTTTTATAACCTTGATCAGTCCATGGACTCATCAGGTCCACAAGGGCATGCCTTGTCAGATTCAGTAAAGTTTGTATACCATTGAAGGCTAATACAGGCCATAGCCAGACAATAACCATAGGCGGCATACTGTCAGATCCATCACACATTCTTGGCTATAATCATCCGCTTTTTCTTAGTCAAGGTTCATTCATGAATTCATGTAAATCGACTAAAGTATGCTTGACCTATCCAAAGTCTCAAATATCCTCACCACTTTATAATATGCTTTGTGTTTTTAAAAAAAAAATACTTGGAAGGTAGAACTCACCAAACTGCAGTGGAGCATGGAATATGTTCAATGCAGCACCATAATAGTCAGCATAAATGATGGATACATCAGGGTGAAGATTCCTGAGCTTCTCCAGTTCCTCCTGAAGCAACCGGTTATGGAACTCAGTGAATTCATTTAACCACTTAATGCACCCTGTTTTTTCATCATAGTAATCTCCCTTTTGGCTTGGGAAGATTGAAAGATACAATGGGACACATCCTATTGGGAAATTTCCTGGAACAACTAATTTCTTTGCTCCAAGTCTTATAAGGTCCTGCAAAATTATAAAATGTGAACACAACAGCCACACCAAAACTAGCCAAGCACATAAAGGAAAAGGCAAGTGCAAATGCATACCGTGATAGCGGAGCTTATGGTACCAACAACCTTAGGAACAAGTTCATGTAACTCATCAAGAGATTTCCCCCTGACAATTAGATGGTTGTAATCATTCCCGCCTACCTCTCCAACGAGGAAAAGCGACTTGGACATTATATCACTGTGTTCTGCACAGAGAATATAGTGGACATGGTAGTTTAGATATTTCACCAAATTTGGCATAACGTGGTGTTACGCTTCAGACTGAACAAGTGAAGAATGTGTTCATCATATTTGAGAAAGAACTGATCTGGCAGCTTCAGAAAAATGAAACAGTCAAGGGAATTTGGTATCAACTTTGGAGGAAGAATTGAAAGATTTAGGTCTTATATGGCTTTAGGTCTCCACAGTGTGTACTTCATCAGATTTGGAACATGAACTTGCCTTTTATGTCTTGATCATGCAAGTAACTATAACTTAGTGTTACTCTAGAACAGTTAGACGAGACAACTTTGCTCTGAAATTCACCAAAGATTTTCTAATATGGTGCCTGTTGGTTAAAACATGGTTCTACCCATATCCTGCAAGGCTGCAATAGCTGCACAGCAAGCTATCTCATCACAAAGTGAACTTTATTTAGCTTTCAAGTGAACTAAAATGAATTGCTTGCTTGCAAGTTGCAACTGGGGCAAGGCATGGACTCTGCTAAATCCAGCAAGGTTTTCACATGCTTTGCCACCATTTAACTGCATCCACGGGCATGTTGTAATGCCACGTTCACATTTTTCTTTGGCATTTCATCCGACATAGCACAAGAAACAACTCAGGAAGTTTGACGTACCGGACTCCGACGAGGAGATGGTCGGGAGTAGCTTCTTGAACCACTGCATCTGCTCGTCAAGGGAGTGCGGCGTCCACGTCGGCTCCACGCCGCGGTCCCGGAAGAAGGATCCGTTGAGCGCCGTGGCCCCGCCGACGGCGAAGTTTGCTCCGTGCTGGAAGTCGCCGCCGCCCAGGTACGGCGGCACGAACGGCAGACCGAATGCTTCCGCTGGTCACGAAAAGTCGTGAAAAGAGAGCAAGCGCACGTCAAGGACAGGAAGAAACTAGTAAGAGCAGCTGCCAACATGCAAGCAAGAACAGCAAGAAGCCTCAGAAAACTGTTGAAAGACTGGTATAAAAGTGTTGAACTGTTGACCACGTGAGCGACGTGAATGCTGCTGATTCACTGGTAGTTGGAGTTACCAATTGAGTATTTGTGTGCTTGTTCATGGAGGCGACGCCATCATGGTCTGTTGGTTGGGGGAAACTGGGGAAGGTAAGCTGCTTTTGCGGATACACCCTGTGCAAGGTGGTATTTTTGCATCGAGTTCGCTAGCCCCAGCCTCTTAAAAAAACACAATTCGTTGTGTATTACACCAGAAAAGGAGAGCATATGCAGCTAGCTGATGAACTACATGCGCACTTGGAATTGTGATGATCAGTGAGGCCAACCGACAAATTTACAGCCTCTGTAAATCGGCGCCTCTTGTTCTTGTTCGAGACAGGCACGCGAAAGCAGCAGAATTTATGGTACTATGATCGCCGGTACTGCTTGTGCCGGCCCCGAAGAAGAAACGGTGACGACGAGTTCATTACTTGAAGAAAAATCAAACGCGTGGAGTATTCATCAAGGGCAGAAGAGACCAGAAATGAAAGGAGCTAATCTAATTCCAACACCAGGGAGTAGGAGATTTCATTTCACCTCCCAAATCAATCCAACCGCGGGTGAAGTGAAATCGAACAAAAAATTAGTAACTAGATGAATAAAAAAGCTTAACTCTCAGTCTCCCACCGTCTTTAGAGGCAGTGGGAGATAGAGGAGGATCGGGACGAACAGAATAACCAGAAACAGGGAAGAGAGGGGCCTAGATGAGGAGACCGACGATAAAAGCAATTTTTTTGTGGAGGAAAATGGAGAAGAGGAGGTGAGTGGTGGGGATACCGAAGAAGTCGAGGAGGTTGCGGCCGTCGGAGTAGCGGCCGGAGGGGCGGCCGAAGAAGGTCTGGCCATAGGGGAGGCTACGCGCGGGGTCCGGGAAGTCCTCCGGCACGGAGAGCAGGAAGTTGCCGGTGTCCGTCAGCGAATCCCCGAAGCTGAATATCCTCTCGAAGCACACCCCCACCCCTCCGACTCCGCCTCCGCCTCCACCTCCCTCCCCCGCCTCCGCCGCCGCCGCCGCCACGCCGACGAGCACCGCGACGGCGACCGCGACCACGACCACGCCGACGTTCCCCGCGTCCCCGGCGAATGCCATCGCCACCCCCGAAACACCAAAGAGAATACGACGACGACGACGGCTGCTGCTGCCTCTCTCCAGAGTCTAGACGAGGAGGAGGAGGGAGATAGCCGGCGTTGACATGGGAGACGGGGAGGAGCAGGAGAGGGAGAACGGGGTGGTGGTGGCGGTTTTAAAGGGGATCCGGACAAGTCGTCTTCTCCTCCGTCGACTGAAAACGTCTTTTTTTTTCTTTTCAACTTTTCTTCCATCTTTTTTCTTTTCAAAATTTTCACCTTTTTTGAGCTGTGGATTTTAAATTTTAAAACTCCTCCTGTTTTCTCTTCGATGTCTCTGTCTCTCACCTGGCATATGAGTCGATACAGCTTGAACTTTTGATCCGATTTTAAATACAGGTCCATATTTAAACAGAAGCACATTTACGTTTAATAATACCCAACCTAGATTTGATCTGTCGCGTTGCCATCCTGCCGCCGCCGTCGCCTTGTTATAATGGCAATTTCCGGCATGTTTCGCCGTCGTTTTACGTGGAGGGATCTCACTTTTCTGTTGCCGGCCGGCCGGCGCGGCGAACGGCAACTGGACACGGGGCGGCGGATGGGCCTGTGCGGCGGCTTGGCGCCTTGCACTGCACCGTGCCGGTTGCGGGTGTCCCAGTCCCATCTCCCAAGTGGGGACGAGTCCAAAACGAAGGGAATTGATCAGATGCGGGCCTCTTGTTTGCTCTCGCCTCCTAGCTTGCCGGCAAGCCGCCGGCGAGGTCCGGTACAACAGGACGGCCGGCATTCTGCGCATCCCAGCTCCACGCTCACGGTGTTGATGCGTTCCTTTTCCGTCCTGCGAGAGATCTGTTTTTAACATTTGCAATTTATTCTATAAAAACTTGATTTTTAGTCTCTGTAACTGTAATCAGTAATCAGTACATACATGCGTGCATAAAAACTTGATTTTTACCTGAAAACTAGAGTTGATAAGATTAATAATAGCATTTAAGTTATTTATTTACACTGTTAATATATCCAAAATTTGTTAAAAATGAAGCCTTTATAAAACTGAGATATCATTGCATCGGGTTTTCGTTCCTGTGAGCTATATTTCTTTTTTTTCCTGATTTGTTCGCAAGAAGGAAGTCAGTTTTGTTGGAGTACGTCCTTGTCGCATTTTTCAACCGCGACCAACTGTTTGCATATCATTATCGGAGCAGTAATTCATATCGGATTGGAATGTTATCTGTGGGACTGTTGGTCGATCGAAAGTTTCGTCTCACATCAAAATAAACTGAGAAACCAAAGTTGGTTTCGGTGTTTGTGATGAGTGATTGACTGGATTTTATCCTCTGTTCGAAGGGTACCTCCGAAGGGGCTTCGGAGGTGGTTCACCGAAGGGAGTTCGGTGTTTGTTTGCTGCAGCTGTTGCAGCGGAGTGTACCTGTCGGAGGGGTCCGACAGTACGCGATGATAGGTTTCGTACCGATGGCTTCGGTATTTTGGGCGGTACACCGGAGTGTGTGCCGGAGGTTGCTAACTCGGAGAGGTCTCCGGAGTACTGGATACACTTGTTTGCTTATCGGTGGTGCGCAGGGACTTCGGAGGCGTCGGACAGGGTTCGAGCCGGGTGAACCTGGGTCAAGCGGGAGGCTTGATGCCAGGGGAGCGGGGAGCTCCGTCACGGTGGCTGCGAAGGTGGTCCGGGTCGGTCCTCGGGTCGAGGCGTGCCAGATGAAGGCAGAGAGTGCGGAGCGTGGCTCCGGCTGAAGGTGCTCCGAGACAAAGTCCTCGGAGGTGAGGCACTTCGAAGGTACTCCGAATGGAGTGACTTCGGAGTTGGTGGATCAAGTCCTCTGCGGAGGCAAGGTGTTCGAAGTGTGCTCCGGAGGGAGACACTCGAAGGTTACCCGATGAAGGTCTCAGAAGTCGAGGCGCATCGAAGGCATGGTCCGGGTGAGGCTCGTCGAGGAGTGTGCTCGGAGTGAGACACTGCGACGAAGTGCTCTTGGAATGCTTCATGCGGAGGCCTTGGACGAAGGAGGGACTTCGAAGGGTGTTACTCCGAAGGTGGGGCTTCGGAGTGAGGTTGACTTGTGGTGCTTCGGCCATGCATGGCTTCGGTACACGGACGGACGGTGGTTGAGCTCGGAGTAGCTGCGAAGCCGTGGAGGTCCACTCCGAAGGTGATGGTGCGAAGACCCAAGGGGCTTTGACGGCTTCGGCTCAAAACCGTCATTGTATCGAAGGACTTCTTCGACGGAGCGAAGGCCAACAGGCTGCAGGCTTCTCGCCGAAGCTACCGCACCCTCCGGTGCGAAGGGAGGTTCCAGAAGTCAACTCTGTAAAGGCTGACACTGTCTGTTCTGAAAAAGGCTGACATTGTCCCCTCTGCAGCTGACAGAGAAGCCTCCAAAAATAAAGGTGGACTACCTTTTGTACCCCTTAGTTCTGAAGAGACAAAATGAATGTAAACCCTAGGGGTAAAGTAGTCACTTCCTTAGGATGAATCCATGGGCTATAAATATGGGGGCTCGGTAGGTAACATTTAACACTTTGAGCATTTACTGTTGAGCTCCTGTAGCCATACACTTCAATTGAATACATCCTGAGAGTTCATTTTTCTGTGTTCCTTGTTCAAGCGGCGAAGCCCTGTTTCTTGTGCTTTTGCTTGAGCTCGCGTTGCATACCTCGCTAGTCTTTAGTTCACCGAAGCCTGTCTTGGCGAAGAGTGTTTATCTCGCGAAGTGTGTTTTTCAGTGTGCTGTCGCTCTGTGTGACGCGAGGCAAGACCTCGCTGCTTACTAGCAAAGCCCTGATTTTTCCCGTAGTGCTTCTTGTGTCGAAGCCCTTTGCGTAGTCCGTTTTGTGTGCGTGTAGACCTTCGCGTACGAAGCCCAGCACCAGTTGCTGTCGCTAAGTACTTGGTCGAAGTCCTCAGAGGGCTGTCCACTCTTGCGAAGGGTGAAGTGCGAAGCCTGCTCGAAGCACCTTGTGTGCGGAGCCTGCACTGACTTAGCAGAGTAGATTTTCGAAGGGCGTTAGTGGAGCGAAGTCTTCTTGGCTTCGAACTTTTGCTCCTGCGAAGCCTGTGTTCGGAGCTATCGAAGTACCTCCGAACCAGACCTTCGAAGGTAGTGTTCGAAGCCTGTTCCGCAGAAGACAGAACAGAACCGAAGGCTAAGTTTTAGCCTGAAATTTTAAAAGCTCCCATTCACCCCCCCTCTGGTCGCCGTTTCCGGTCCAACAATTGGTATCAGAGCTAGGTTAAGATCACCAGTTGACCTTAACCGGTTTTGTGATCTGTTGGCGACATGGATAGAGGCAGTAAAATTCCTCTGTTCGATGGGACAGATTTTGCATACTGGAAGGTGCGCATGGAGGCTTACTTGTTAAGCCAAGGAAATGCAATTTGGGAGATTGTGGACTCACAATACTCCATCCCTGATACCCGCACCACTCAAACTGAAAAAGATCAGTATATTGCCAACTCGAAGGCAAGGAACATACTGTTCATTGGTTTGAGTCGGAGTGAGTTTGACAGGGTGCAGCACCTTAGGACTGCTAGGGAGATTTGGACAACACTCACTGTCTTTCATGAGGGCTCTGCTCAGATCAAGGCCAGGCGCCAAAGCACCTACAACCAACAGTATCAGCTGTTTGTGCAGGCACCTGGTGAATCTATAGATGCCATGTTTTCTCGTTTTGACGCGATAGTGAGTAACTTGCGATCCAACGGGACGCTTGCTTACAATGATCACGATAGGGCTATCAAGCTTCTCTATGCTCTTGACCGTAGCATATGGGAGGTGAAGATATCCAGCATTGAGGAGTCCACAGGCTATGACACTCTAACCTATGATGAACTCTTTAGCAAGCTGAAGTCCACAGAGATTGCCAAGGCATCTCTTGCAGTGCACAGAAGCTCTTTGCCACAGCCATTGGCATTGGTTTCTAGCACTAGCCGTGGCACCACTGCAGAACCAAGCACATCAGGCACTTGTGTTCTTGCAGATGGTTTTGCTTTGTCCTCCCTGGTCTCCGTCACAAAGGAGCAGGTGGATACTCTAGCTGATGACGAGCTTGCTCTCATTGCCCGGAGGTTCACCCACTTTCATCATGAGAGACGGGATTAGAGGAGAAGTGGTTTTAGTGGCTGCTATGAATGTGGCGACACCTCTCACATTAAGGCCAATTGCCCCAAGGTCAAGAAGAGAGAAGAGAGTGACCGCCCCAAATTCCACAAAAAGGAGAGGAAGCCCTTTGTGAAGGGCAAGCGCGGCAAGATGGCTAAGAAAGTAGCCAAGGCCGCTTCCAGAGCTTTTGTTGCTGCTCTCAGCGACATCGACACTTCCTCAACTGAGGAGTCGAGCTCTGAGGAGGAGGAGTCCCCAAGGAAGGAGGACAAGAAAGACAAGAAGGGACGTGACTTCACCGGCCTTTGCCTCATGGCCGACAGCGATCACAGCGGCGATGAGCTTGACTCATCTGAGGTAAACCTATCATCTGACCAGCTACTAATTAAATTAGATGAGCTGAATGAAGTAGTGCTTGGTCAGGATAGATTACTTGTGCAAGCCGCTAGAGAAAGAAAAGACCTTAGACTTAGGCTAGAATCTGTATCTACTGAATATGCCATGCTTAAGTCTAAATTCAATGATGCTGAATGTGAATCATGTGCTGTTGTCATGAGTGAGCTTGCTCAGTTGCGTTCTGTACATGCTCAAACTCTTTCTGAGTTTGAGACTGCACAGAAGCAGCTTTTGGAGGTGGATTCTAGACCTCGTGATATTATTGATTGCATGAACTGCTCTTTATTACGCGATAGCATTAATTTACGTGATAAGCATGTTCATGATTTAGAGGCTAGATTGGAGAGGGCCGGTAGTTCTAAGGATGTGCAGCCTGTGTGTGACACATGCATTACCCTTAAGGACCAGCTAGGCACTGTTAGAGAGCGAGCCGAGAACCTCATGTCAGAAAATGAATACCTTCTTTCTGTGGTGAACAAATGCACTGAGGGGAAGGGTAGGATGGATTTGCTCTTGGCCAAGACCAAGTTGTGTGCTGACAGAGCCGGGGTAGCTCTAGGTTTGGGTTTTGAGAGGATAGCTTCAGATAGTAAAACCAAAACTGTTTTCACCTCTCCCACCACCCTAGAGAAAGAGAGAGCTCTGTTGGACACCCCATCAGCCAAAAAGCCTACCCATCCACCAAAGAAAACCACTCCTCCTACCAAGAAAACTCCTCCCAAGAAAACCACTGTGAAAAAACCCAAGGAGCCTGTGAGAGTTGCTCCTGTGACCCATGAGAGTGCCCCCAGGAGAGTGTTTCACTGTTCTTATTGTCAGCGGGCGGGTCATTTGATTGGTTTCTGTTTCCGTCGCATCAAGGATGAGCGACGTGCACAGGCGATGAGCTATCAGGACATGCATTACCCATCTTTAGGTATGCATGAGTCTGAGTTTTACTCTCGTCCTGTTTTTGAGGCTCCTCGTGCTTCTCGGAGAGGTTTTGCTCCTCGAGGTGTTCACCATGTTCCATATGGTGGTAGACCTCGGGCGAGTAGCTTTGTACCTCGTCAGAGTAGGAGACCTCGTCATGCTTTGTGTTCTTTGCATGTAGGTAGACCTCGCACTTTGCATCATTCTGATTTTCATGTGCATAGACCGTCTGCTTTTACTGTGCCTACTACTCGTGTCACTCAGTGCTGGATGCCTCGTCATTGTTTTACTCACCCCAGCACTGAGCGATCGAGGCGTTTTTATCATGTGTAGGCGACAGGTCGAGGCTTGGAGGGCACGTGGATAATGGACTCCGGTTGTTCGCGCCACATGACCGGAGATGCAAATTGGTTCTCCAGCCTCACCACAACTAAGCAAAGGGAACACATCACCTTCGGAAACAATCGAAGGAGTAGAGTGAAAGGTAAAGGTGTGGTAAGAATTAACGCAAACTTCACTCTCAAAGATGTTGCTTTGGTTGAAAACCTGGGATACAATTTGCTGTCTGTATCTCAGTTGCTTGATGAGGGCTTCGAAGTGCGATTTCATCGCGATACTTCGCAAGTGCTCAATTCTGATGGCGTTGTGGTGTGTAAGATCTTTAGGGTTGGGAGAGTTTTTGGAGCTGATTTTTCGAAGTCACCTGGATCTTCTCATTGTCTTGTTGCACATTCGACTTCTGAGCTTTGGAAGTGGCATAGGAGACTAGGGCATATGAGCTTTGAGTTGCTCGCTCGTTTGAGCGCCCTAGGTCTGATCCGAGGATTGCCCAAGCTCAAGTTTGAGAAGAATTTAGTTTGCGCTCCTTGTCGACATGGAAAAATGATTGCTGCTTCGCATTCGCCAGTCACCACAGTGATGACTGAACATCCCGGAGAACTTCTCCATATGGACACTGTAGGTCCTTCTCGGGTGAGTTCTTTAGGCGGCAAGTGGTATGTTTTAGTTATTGTCGACGATTACTCTCGCTACTCTTGGGTCTTCTTTCTTGCCAGCAAGGATGAAGTGTTTTCACACTTTCGGAGCTTGGCTTTGAGACTTTTCACTGAACTCCCTGGTGCATTAAAATTCATTCGAAGCGATAATGGCACCGAGTTCAAAAATAGTCTCTTTGTTGACTTTTGCATGGAGCATGGCATAGAACATCAATTCTCTGCTCCGCGGGTTCCTCAACAGAACGGTGTTGTTGAGAGGAAAAACCGCACTTTGGTTGAGATGGCTAGGACGATGCTTGACGAGCATAGGACTCCTAGAAAATTTTGGGCTGAGGCCATGAACACTGCTTGCTACATCTCAAACCGAATCTTCTTGCGCTCAATTTTAAACTTGACATCTTATGAGCTGTGTTTTGGGAGACAGCCCAAGGTTACTCATCTTCGAGTTTTTGGCTGTCGCTGCTTTATCCTAAAACGTGGTAACTTGGATAAATTTGAGTCGCGATCTTCTGACGGGATCTTTTTGGGTTATACTACTCATGGTCATTCTTATCGTGTTTATAACTTGGAAACTAACACTGTCATCGAGTCATGTGATGTGACTTTTGATGAATCAACCCCCTCTGTTAGTTCTGCTTTTGAACAGGCAAATGAACACGACATGGAACAGACTTTATTCGAAGACGAGGATCCCGGAGAATTCGAGGATGAACCCCTACTACCCTCGACATCGACCCCCGAAGCTGACCCCGCTTCAACTACTTCGGCACGAGGTCCCGAAGCGACTACCTCAACATCGGTCATCTTGGACCACTCCAACGCACAAGTTGAGGGGGAGACTGCATCCCGCCGCGAGGCTCCACATCATGTCCAAAGGATGCATCCTCCCGAGCAGATTATTGGTGAGCTTGATCAAAGGGTAACGCGTTCTCATGCCCATTTCACTAATGCTGCTTTTGTTGCTTCTTTCGAGCCCTTAGATGTTAGTCATGCACTTTCTGATTCTAGTTGGATCAATGCCATGCATGAAGAGCTTGAGAATTTTGAAAGAAACCAAGTCTGGACTTTAGTTGATCCTCCACCTAATGTTCATTTCATTGGAACAAAATGGATTTTTAAAAATAAACAAGGGGAGGATGGAACAATTGTTAGAAATAAGGCTAGACTTGTAGCTCAGGGCTTTTCTCAACTAGAAGGGATTGATTTTACTGAAACTTTTGCACCTGTTGCTCGCCTTGAGGCCATTAGGATTTTGCTTGCCTTTGCGACATCCCGGGGATTCAAACTCTATCAAATGGATGTCAAAAGTGCTTTTCTTAATGGCTTCATAGGTGAAGATGTTTATGTAAAACAACCCCCTGGTTTTGAAAACCCCAAGTACCCACATAAAGTCCTTAAACTTCATAAGGCTCTTTATGGACTCAAGCAGGCCCCTCGGGCATGGTATGATAGACTTAAGTCTTTTCTGCTTGAGCGAGGGTACTTGATGGGCTCTGTTGATAAAACTTTGTTTACTCTCAAGCATGGCAAAGATTTCCTCCTAGTGCAGATTTATGTGGATGATATCATCTTTGGTGGCTCTTCTCATGCTTTGGTTGCCGAGTTTGCAGATACCATGAGCAGGGAATTTGAAATGTCAATGATGGGTGAACTCACCTTTTTCCTTGGTTTACAAATCAAGCAAAGCAAACAAGGTACTTTTGTCCACCAGACAAAGTACACCAAGGACCTGCTCAAGAAGTTCGACATGTCCGATGCGAAGCCCCTCGCCACTCCAATGGCTACATCTGTAGCATTGGACCCTGACGAAGATGGAGAAGCCGTAGATCAGAAGGAGTTCCGGAGCATGATCGGCTCCCTCCTCTACTTGACTGCCACGAGGCCGGACATACACTTCGCAGTATGTCTGTGCGCTCGTTTTCAGGCTTCACCACGAGCTTCGCACCGCCAAGCGGTAAAGCGCATCTTAAGGTATCTCAAACACACCCTTGAATTTGGCATATGGTATTCATCGTCTTCATCTTTATGTCTTAGAGGTTATTCAGATGCGGATTTTGCTGGGTGTAGAATTGATAGGAAGAGTACCTCTGGTACTTGTCATTTTCTGGGTACGTCTCTGGTTTGCTGGTCTTCCCGCAAACAGTCTAGTGTTGCACAATCGACGGCTGAGGCCGAATATGTTGCTGCAGCTAGCTGCTGCTCTCAGATTTTGTGGATGGTTTCCACTTTGCGGGATTTCGGGTTAGATTATAAGAGTGTTCCACTTTTCTGTGATAACACTAGTGCTATTTGTATTGCAAACAACCCGGTTCAGCACTCCAGAACCAAACACATTGATGTACGGTATCATTTTCTCAGAGATCACAATGAGAAGGGTGATATTGAACTTCAATATGTTGATACCCAACACCAGCTTGCCGACATTTTTACAAAACCTCTCGATGCTTCTCGATTTGCTTACTTGCGTGGGGAACTTGGCATTTGTCACCCTTACGGCATTTTGTGAGGGGGAGCTGATTTTAATTGACTTGCATATGCTCATTATGTGTGGAATTGCACCTACATCTTTTGCTATTATATGCCTGCTTTTAATTCAAAGAAATCATGACAGCTCAGCTCTATGAAATATGTCTGGAACATTGATTGTGCATGCTGTTTTATTTTCTAAACTAAAAACTTGCTCACCGCACAATCTTGCATCTAGCTTGTTTAGACTGGACTGCTTTTAGCTATCTTTTATCTACTTGACAGCAAGACACTGTTCTTTGGATGCTAAAATATGGAACTTGAAAAATGTGTTCTTTATTCATGGATACTCATCAAAATATTTAATTCATCAAAATCAAAATCAAAAATCCATGATTTGCCTGGTTTCAATGAAAAGATCCAGGAGGGTTTGTTTGTCGCACTACTCTATTCTAGACTGCTTACCATTGCACATTGGTCTGAACTGGGATAGTGTAGTGTATGCCAAAATCACCGCCTTAAGCTTCAAATGGCTTTCATGCCTAGGCTTGGCCTGATTGGAAAGTATAAGGTGGACAAACAAATAACCCCTGGCATTAAGAAAAGAACAACAAATTTAATGGCTCATCAAGTTTGCTTTCCAAGCTCCTTTTGAACAAGAATTGTCTGTCTAGGGTAGAAATTGTTAGCTTTGCGCAGTCTTTGCCTTCTCTTGGCTAGCTGCTGTGATTACGTGGTGATGCTCTTACTTCAAAATGACAAAATCACATGCCATCATCTTGTTTCACAGATTGTTAAATTGAGCTGAGCACATGATCATTTGTGTTAATTTTGGCATATTTTTGCATTATATGTCCTTGCAATTCTATTCATTTCGAAGCTTTGCATCTTTTGACTGCTCCTTGATGCTTGCATTGCCAAAGGGGGAGAAATTCCGGAGAGATTTTTGACATAAAGGGGGAGAAAACTTGCAACTCAGGGGGAGTTCTTTCAAGGGGAGATTTGCCAAAGGGGCTTTTAATCTTTTACAAAGGGGGAGAAAATTTCTTTTATCAAGTGACATGCTGTGGCTCTTTTTGAGTTTTTATGGTCACTTGTGTGCTGAAACTTTTTAAAAATTTTCTTGAACTTTGATTTGGTTGTCAATGCACTCATCAAGGGGGAGATTGAGAAACCAAGGTTGGTTTCGGTGTTTGTGATGAGTGATTGACTGGATTTTATCCTCTGTTCGAAGGGTACCTCCGAAGGGGCTTCGGAGGTGGTTCACCGAAGGGAGTTCGGTGTTTGTTTGCTGCAGCTGTTGCAGCGGAGTGTACCTGTCGGAGGGGTCCGACAGTACGCGATGATAGGTTTCGTACCGATGGCTTCGGTATTTTGGGCGGTACACCGGAGTGTGTGCCGGAGGTTGCTAACCCGGAGAGGTCTCCGGAGTACTGGATACACTTGTTTGCTTATCGGTGGTGCGCAGGGACTTCGGAGGCGTCGGACAGGGTTCGAGCCGGGTGAACCTGGGTCAAGCGGGAGGCTTGATGCCAGGGGAGCGGGGAGCTCCGTCACGGTGGCTGCGAAGGTGGTCCGGGTCGGTCCTCGGGTCGAGGCGTGCCAGGTGAAGGCAGAGAGTGCGGAGCGTGGCTCCGGCTGAAGGTGCTCCGAGACAAAGTCCTCGGAGGTGAGGCACTTCGAAGGTACTCCGAATGGAGTGACTTCGGAGTTGGTGGATCAAGTCCTCTGCGGAGGCAAGGTGTTCGAAGTGTGCTCCGGAGGGAGACACTCGAAGGTTACCCGATGAAGGTCTCAGAAGTCGAGGCGCATCGAAGGCATGGTCCGGGTGAGGCTCGTCGAGGAGTGTGCTCGGAGTGAGACACTGCGACGAAGTGCTCTTGGAATGCTTCATGCGGAGGCCTTGGACGAAGGAGGGACTTCGAAGGGTGTTACTCCGAAGGTGGGGCTTCGGAGTGAGGTTGACTTGTGGTGCTTCGGCCATGCATGGCTTCGGTACACGGACGGACGGTGGTTGAGCTCGGAGTAGCTGCGAAGCCGTGGAGGTCCACTCCGAAGGTGATGGTGCGAAGACCCAAGGGGCTTTGACGGCTTCGGCTCAAAACCGTCATTGTATCGAAGGACTTCTTCGGCGGAGCGAAGGCCAACAGGCTGCAGGCTTCTCGCCGAAGCTACCGCACCCTCCGGTGCGAAGGGAGGTTCCAGAAGTCAACTCTGTAAAGGTTGACACTGTCTGTTCTGAAAAAGGCTGACATTGTCCCCTCTGCAGCTGACAGAGAAGCCTCCAAAAATAAAGGTGGACTACCTTTTGTACCCCTTAGTTCTGAAGAGACAAAATGAATGTAAACCCTAGGGGTAAAGTAGTCACTTCCTTAGGATGAATCCATGGGCTATAAATATGGGGGCTCGGTAGGTAACATTTAACACTTTGAGCATTTACTGTTGAGCTCCTGTAGCCATACACTTCAATTGAATACATCCTGAGAGTTCATTTTTCTGTGTTCCTTGTTCAAGCGGCGAAGCCCTGTTTCTTGTGCTTTTGCTTGAGCTCGCGTTGCATACCTCGCTAGTCTTTAGTTCACCGAAGCCTGTCTTGGCGAAGAGTGTTTATCTCGCGAAGTGTGTTTTTCAGTGTGCTGTCGCTCTGTGTGACGCGAGGCAAGACCTCGCTGCTTACTAGCAAAGCCCTGATTTTTCCCGTAGTGCTTCTTGTGTCGAAGCCCTTTGCGTAGTCCATTTTGTGTGCGTGTAGACCTTCGCGTACGAAGCCCAGCACCAGTTGCTGTCGCTAAGTACTTGGTCGAAGTCCTCAGAGGGCTGTCCACTCTTGCGAAGGGTGAAGTGCGAAGCCTGCTCGAAGCACCTTGTGTGCGGAGCCTGCACTGACTTAGCAGAGTAGATTTTCGAAGGGCGTTAGTGGAGCGAAGTCTTCTTGGCTTCGAACTTTTGCTCCTGCGAAGCCTGTGTTCGGAGCTATCGAAGTACCTCCGAACCAGACCTTCGAAGGTAGTGTTCGAAGCCTGTTCCGCAGAAGACAGAACAGAACCGAAGGCTAAGTTTTAGCCTGAAATTTTAAAAGCTCCCATTCACCCCCCCTCTGGTCGCCGTTTCCGGTCCAACATAAACCAATGCTTAAAATATGGATAAACTCGGTTTTATTTATAATCTTTCAATAATTATTAAAAAAACTTTGTTTTTAGGCAGCTTATCACCTATCATCAGTTGGTAAATCAGAAAGTGTCAGTAGAGTAGCAAAAAGTTTGTTATAAAGTGTTTACTATACTATTAAAAGCGTGATATTATAAAATTACTTTTGAATATATATAAATATGTACGTATCGTAACAAATGGTGCATTTGGCAGAGTTCAACATCCTTTATCCTATGAAGTTGGAACTAAACCAAACATTTTTCCTAAGGAATGGATTAGGTCCGACCCTGATTTTTTTGGCCTGGTGCGGAACAAAAATGGAGGCCTCCATTACAAAATAATATTGAAAAATTTAGTGCCATTAACAAATCCCACACTAATAAGTTTAAATACAAAAGAGAAATATCTCTAGATTATTTAAAACAATTTCTTCTAACAGGCCTGCTGTTCGTGACTTATGACTAATTTGCAACTGGGCTTTATTAATATTTGTGAGACTTATTAGCATACTAAATTTTGGAGGCCCTCTACTTTCGGAGGCCCGGTGCAGTCGCACCATCGGCACTGACCCAGGGCCGGCCCTGGAGTGGATTCCGCTAAGAGTGCTAAAAAAATGAAAGATCTAATTAGCTTCAAGTGTTCTACTTCTAAATTTACTGTGGATTTTAGGAGTCGAGCTCTACCAAACATGCCCAAAGCTCTACCAAGGCCAGTATTGTACTCGCAAATTTTTGACCGAGAGGGCATCACGGGACGGACAAATGAAGTAGTCGTAGTCGTGACAAGGGGAGTGCTATATGCTCTAGTCTAATTCCTGGACTCGTTTGTCAAAAGATTAGAAAAAGGGCGTCATGCATTGCCGAAGCACGACGTAATCGATCGAGCAAAAGAACCGTCGGATTACGACCTTGCTACAGATTTACAGATGCTAAGACGAAACAGCATGAACAAACTCTCTTCCGTGGGTTAATTATTCTGTACAATCATCATGACGCGGCGTCTCAGCTGAGGCAGGAACTTGCCACTCGATAGCAGCAGTCTCAGAGCTACGGCCTAACCCTCGATCCCCAGCTGCTGGACGCCTGTCTCCGGATCCACCACCGAGCCAGCACTCGCGGCCACTCGGAATCTGGGCCTCCCAATGTTGCACAAGAATGGGACTGATCGCTCATCGAGAGAGCGAGAGGAATCGATAGATATACCGAAAGAGACGGCCAAAGTGTGCTCTGCATCCATCTGCCTCTGTAGCCTGTAGCCGCGTCCACAAACGAGTGGAGGGTGGTGATGCTACGCACCCGCGACACGGATCAGGGTGGACTTTGGAGATCCGTAGTGACAGTAGTAGCTCCGGTCGTCGTCGGGGAACAGGGAGATGCACGCGGTGGCGCAAGGAACGCCACTCCCATCCACTGCCCTCTCCCCCTTCCCCTCCGGCCTCCTGTGTGAGGACGACGCCAGCCCCCCGCCCGGCTGAGCTAAACACGAGACTAAGGGTTGTTTGGATGCTAGTCCCTTTTACATCGGATGTTTGGATGCTAATTAAAGTAGTAAATATGAGTTGGTTAAAAAACTAATTGTATAATCCCTAGACTAATTTATGAGACGAATTTACTAAGCCTAATTAATACATCATTAACACATTGTTACTATAGCACCACATTGTCGAATCATGAATTAATTAGGCTTAATATATTCGTCTCATAAATTAGCTTAGGGATTCTGCAATTAGGTTTTTAATTAACTCATTTTTAATTCTTCTAATTAGTATCTGAATATTCTATGCAACGTGGGCTAAATATTAGCATGTGTTTGCCAAACGAGGCCTAAATAGTAATACTACCTCTATTCTATAATATAAGTGATGATGACCACAGGTAGAAGATCCGATTGATACGACGACGTGAAAAGAGCAGCTAAATAAAGATAAGACTTTGGGATCACATGAGTAGATTTCTTTTTCTTCTCAATTACATTTACGGGGGTTCCTTTCAAGGATTAGACGCACTCCATTTCTTCTCTAATGACAACTAAGTTCACAAAATCACGATATAACCGGTTCGGTTTTCGGTTTTTTTACCCCAGACCGGTCTAGTGATGACCGGACCGGTAGCTATGGTGACAGCAACTCTACCATCTCATGGTGCCATATCTTACAAGGAAGATGCTGGCCGGTTCACTATATTTTAGCTTATGAGATTCACAGGGAAAGTAGATGAAAAGAAGATAAGTGGAGCTTTCTCCAACTGCAAACCACGTGCCGTATTTTAAGTTCAGATCAGGTGTACTACTACTTATTTAAACGGCATGCTTCTTGCGGCATAGTTTCAATACTTGGGACAAAAAACAAAACATGGCACTTGAGAAGATCATCATTTGAGATATTCACACTTGGCAGATGCCAAAATAGTTGACTGAAAATCTTTATGTGGTTGCATCCAATGATCATTGTTGTTGCTTGCAAAAGTAGGCCAACTTGTAGCAATATCATACAAAATGTAGGGCAATTAGGAAGTTACAATGAACAAGCAAAGTATATGTTTTCGTGTCATTAGTTGGCAGGTCAACTGCTTAATTGCACTATAAAGATCCCTAGTACACAACTCCCAACTTAACTTAATAAACTGTCTAATATTGTATAAATCAAGGCATGTGCACAATTAGATCGGGGTGTACACATTGGTTCACTTTATGCAATGTGGTCATTTGCACCTCCAGAGATGATGAAAGCAATCAAATGATACAACCCAGGCATAAGAATTACATGTGCTAAAATTGCCTCTGATAAGAAAATGCTTATATCAATGACAAAGACCAAAACGAAAAGATAAGAAAATGCTTATATCATGTCCAGTATTCTTAGAGTAGATTATCAGTATACTGCAACAACAGTTGCCAGACCAATACATTACTGTCTATCCCTCCAAATCTAAGTTTCTAACTAGAGATCATGGTAATTAAAGTATTCGAGACAGTTGAACAACTGTAACCAGTAACCTAATTTGCTACAGCACAGATATATTCAGATCTTTTGTGAGAATGGGAGTAGTCATCAGCACAATACAGTTTCATGTCATCAACTAGATGACTGTTGATTTGAAAAGAGCGAATGCTTGCCACCCTTGTCCCCACAACCATGATTATGGAGCCCAGAACAATCAATGGGGCTGATTCTTTTCAAACCGAATACCAAACTGATGTTTAAGGTTGAAGTATTATTTTCATGTTTTTTTATTGTTTGTTGAGCACAACACTGGCATGCTAAAAACTATATGTTAGAAATAGGCTGTCAATTACAGTTCACACTTAAAAGTAAAAACATAACTAGTAGTCTAGTACTTACCTCATTCTTGTAGAAAAATCCCATTACATATTTTTAAAAGAAAATCTTCAAGAGTTCAGGTCATCATTTAAGCAACAGATCATCTTATGTCTATCCCGTGAATGTTCTGCGTACATCCAAAAGGTATATTTATACTGCTAACTGCTTCTATATAAAACGAAGGCTAGGAAAAATCAAGTCAATGTAATTATACACATTGGTCTTTGGTTTTAGTTTTTGGCTAGAAATTCTTTTTCACACGCCTGATTTTTCAACACAGTCCATCCGATTCAATCACCATCATGTGCATTGCGTTCCATCAGCACAAGACCGTCCCTCTTTGCTACCTTGCATTAACACTTAACACTCCCTCGCCGAAGTTTAGCAAGAAAAAAAACTGACCGTGCAAAAATCCCAATGGCCAACGATAGACAATCGCATGAGCGCATTGTCCCTTCAAGCATAGCCTTTTCCAAGGCAGTTCAAGCAGCGCTGCTCCCTGAAAACAGAAACAAATCAGCGAACATCCATAGCAGCTTGGTCACAGTAGCACGGCAACAGAAGGCCGCGCCCAAGATCTAAGAAAGCTCTGCGAGACTGCCAACCTAGTCCCGTCACAGGTAGGGCAGAGGCACGGGTTGACGAACACGGGGTCGTAGAGCGGAGACCACTCGATCGTGGAGTTGCCCCTGCAGAGCCTGCACGCGTAGGCCCCCTTCCCCTCGCAGGAGCCACACGGCGCCGCGAATTTCCTCTGCGAGAAGCAGCACAGGACACCAGGGTCAGGGGGGGATCCCGGGTCAGGGAGGGCGAGGACGGAGCTGGCACGAAGGCGATAAGGGCTCGCTCCGGATTTAACGGGTACCTGGTTGGCGTCGGAGAGGGAACGTAGGGAGCGGACGGCGGCGGAGGAGGCGGAGGAGAGGAGGAGGAAGCCTCCTCCTAGGTAAGCCGCGGCGCGCCCGGCCGCCTGCAGCTGCCGCCGGGCGCGTCCGCCGGCGTCTCGTCCGCCGCTTCCGAGCTCCATTGGCAATCGCTTCGCTTCCCGGCCACACGTCGTCGTGTAGCCTTCCTCTCCTTAGCCGCTGCAGGTGGGCCCAAATGATGGTATCCAGGCCCAGGTTAAGAGTTAAGGCCCAATACATGTGTAATTAGGCCTATTTGGCACGTGTTTTTTTTTAAAAAAAGTTGGAGTGGAGAATTTCTAATGACTTAGTTAGACATTTAAATTCATTAATAGCTTCAAATATAATAATTTTAAAAATGGTACTTTAAAATCTGATTTAACCTGTAGTTAGACACGTACCAAATAGGCTTGGTGTTTAATTCCGGCTACAGTTTAGATGAGATTTGATCCTATGATCATGTGGTAACCATCTGGGAGGGATAAAAAAATAGTAGCAAAATGTTCTAAACAGAGTCTTAAATTTTTAAACTGCTCAATATCTTTATTTAAGATACATTTTAAAAAATCTATATTTTTTTTAAAATAGACACATTCAAATAAGGATATATCCTGCTTTATTTGAAAGCAAAAAGATCACACCATAGTATCTGATCAAAATGGCCTAGTAAAACCAAAACATACCCCAACAGAACAACCAGCTTTTGTAGTCGTTTACCAGTTTTTTATATCAAATTTATTCGTTTAAACCGTTAAATAATTTTCATAAACCTCAACTTTATACCTCTTCCCTCTTCCACGCTTTTTTTTTTCAATGGGCCTTTAGACCATCTCTAAGAAATTATCTATATTTCTATCTAAATTTAAATTTAGTTATTTTTATAAAAAATGAAGATCCAAAAGTTAGTTTTTCTAAATGAATCCCTTTCCTAATTAATTCTCTAAACCACATCTCATATCTCAAATATAGGACTAGTTTGGCCAATTCCTATTTTTATTCTCGCACTATTTTTTCTTTTGCACGTATTGTTTTCTTCTCCGTGTGTTGTTATAGGTTCGTCGACACACATATTTGAATATATCACAATTTCACACAAAATTATTATAGATTATAGATTGTGTTTACATGATTTAAAAAATAGATGTTATAGATTGATTAATTATTAGAGAGATAGAGTTTAAAATTGTCCTACATGCGATTTAAGTAGGAGAAATATCCTGTGCAATCACTCATTTGGTGCAAGCGTGCAATCAAACGATCTGGTGCATCCAATTAAGCGATCCAACGGTTATGTATGAAAGGGCTGAAACCTAGTATTTTTTTATTTTTAACCTCTTTCATACGTAACCGTTGGATCGCTTAATTGGATGTACCAGATCGCTTGATTGCACGCTTGCACCTAACTTCTAAGAATCTTGATAAATATTTTACGTATTAGTAGATTTTTAGATTCTACGTCCGTTAAGTCTTTAAGTTTTACAATCTGAAGAACTCGTTACAACTACGGTAGTCGTCTCCACAACAGGGCTTAAAGCTTCTTCTAGCCGCTTTCAGCTCATTTCCAGAGGCTTTTATTTTGCAGCTCAATTATTCCCAGCGACAAGGGTACCTGAGCTGAGAGGCACAGGCCGGACTCTGAATCGAAGTCTGAGCGATTTCGGCAAAAGTGTTTGAAGTAATGATGGGCTAAAGCACGATTTTAGCAGCAGCTCTATTCTGGGGCAACGAAAGAAACATCTGAAACTATCGTTCAACATTCCATACGCATATCAGCTCCAGACCGAGTCGAACATTTCCTGTGTACAACAGTGCAAAAAAAATTATCTTCGTACCCTTTGGATTTTGTCCACCAAGTTGAACTTTCATCTCCACGCCATACATATGAAGGGCTCTGCTGAAAACAGCCAAGATTGAAAGATTTCTTCGAACCCGACGGGCACATTGGAGTTTTGTACCAAAATTTGATCAGGTTTTACCTAGCCCTGGGGGGTTAGTGCTGGTGGATCTGGTAGCACAGCTTGCTCAATTGATGTCCGGGGGCGAACGTTCCGTTCCTGGAAATGGAAACGGAAAAAAAAGGGAATTGAAGGGGATGAATGCATTGTCACTTAGCTGAACAATTCTGCATTGTAACAGGCTAACAACACACTAACTATCAACTAAGCTATTCTTAGATCCAGCCATTTGATGCCATTGTCTGTAAGAACGCATGCAAACAATAAAGAATTGCGGACGATCAAAGCTGAAGGTATCAAAGTGGAGACTGGAGACACAGGCAAAGACAATTTGTAGTGCGATAGATCTACTATAGTGCATAGCATGATTATCTAAGATAACGAGGAAGACAAAAGCTTCATATGTTGGCCACCATCCAGCTAAATAAAATCATGTTCATTAAATACATATAGCTGCAGCACAATGTTTCATTAAAGAAGCATACTTAGTCAATATCAGAACATGCTTCTGAGTGAATTTAACTTTAGATGAGCTCATAAGTGTAGTTACATTCCAAGGATAAATGGTACAGTTAAAATAAGAGCACAACTATGCAGTTAAATACAACTATACATATATATTTAAAAATGTGATTAATGCTACTGGTTAAAAATATAGTTTTTATTTTATACAACTGGAAGCATTCCAAATTCTAATACATATCTAAATGATATACACCATAAGATATGGACCCAGAAAAATAAGTGTCTTAACTCTTAAGAGTAAATTTATCACAAGCCATAGTTCACTTACTCCAATTTCAGTAACGAATAGACACAATGAGCACTTAACAGCAGGCGCCCCAAAAGGATACATCAACAATGTCTCACAACGCCCACAATGCACCTTACCAACTTCATGTGCTGCAACAAACATAGAAGGCAAAACAAATCATGGAAGGATAAGAAGGTGCAAGACATGCATCATTACATCATGATTTTGTAAAAGATGTAATATGGAAACAATAATGACACTCGTGTTTCAAAAGGAAAAGACAACATAAAGTTTGAGAAAATTGCCATCCAAAACATGCAAAAGCATTGCGTAAAAATCTTTAGAGGGTATGTATGATCGGTAGTAATAATAAAGGCAAGGGAAAAAATCTCCAGTTCTCCATTGAGTGGTCCAATGCTTGACACACATGACCAATTGTAATTCTTACACATAAGTTAGACGATGGTTGAAGGCGAAGTTTTTTAGAAAAAGCATGCTCAGATAAGCATAGTTGTTGAGGTGCCGCCATGGTGTTGCTATGGCGACAAGGTGATGGTGAGGGCTAAGGCGTCCCACTGCCTTAGCAGCACAGCAACTCCTGGCCCAGCAGCAGCGGCTGCGGCTGTGGGAACAGGAAACCATAAACTTGACTGGAGGAATGAGTGACATTCCTTTATATTCATGAACTACTGTTGGGCCGACTTGGGCCGGGCCAGTTAGTTGATGGATTGGGCCAGCTTTAGGACACAGTTATTGTTGGACTAGGCTTTAAATGTACTATTAGATTGGTTTTTAAATGTGCTAGTGTAATTTTGTCCATATATTCTTTCATTTGGTAAGGCATCACCTCACCTTATGCTTTACCGCTTAAAAGATAAAAAGGTAGTCGTACGCCTCACCTTACGCTTTACTGCTTAAAAGATAAAAAGGTAGTCGGGTGCATCTCCTTGCCTTAGTGCCTTAATAATTATGCAGATAAGTATTATGACAAGTGTTGGACTATGGATAAAAGCCTCCACCTCTCCCACTATAACGCCTAGATTTTATGGTTAGGTTGGCTAGGTGGGGTGAGCTTAACATGGTATCAGAGCTAAGGTTTTGGGTTCAAACCCCCCTGGCCACGCATTTCCGCTGCGCGATTTCCCCTGCGCCTCTTTCGTGTGCTGAGACCTGCTGCGGGCTACGCCGGGCTCTAGAACCTGCTGCGGGCTACACCGGGCTCGCACGCCGTAGGGAGAATGTTGGACTATGGATAAAAGCCCCCACCTCTCCCACTATAACGCCTAGGTTTTATGGTTGGGTTGGATAGGTGGGGTGAGCCTAACAACAAGAACAAGAGACCAACTCGTTGTTATCTAAAGATGTTCAAAGATGAAACATGAATTGCATGGGACATAAAGAAACAAAATGGGAGGGAAATAGGGAAAGCAAAACACTGTTGGGCAAACGAGAAATAGTACACACCTTCCAAGACAAGGTTTATTGTCTGACAACATGTACAGTGGACATGAACAGCACCTCTAAAATAAGCAAGAAGATTACGGCAGCCTCCACATACCAGTTGACCAATTTCTGTACAGGTTAGAAACAAAGGTCACTTATTTTTGGAAAGAAAGAAGGTTACAAAATCCCATAATAGTCAAGAGAGAAAATTACACCACTCTATTAAACATATGGACTACTGCTATAGTGGCCCTGGTTTCTTCATCGGTGCAAAAGCTGACTTCTTTGGTTCACAACTACATATGGATGGCTATTGAGGGCTCCAATATAATCTATTTTGTCTAATTCCTAGATAACACGTAGAGATGAATAATTTTGTATCAAACTCTAATAGCCAAGGCTTGTGTAGATCACATTTTATTCCTTCTATCTATTGTCTAAATAAAGTGCATTGTTACTGGCATTTGCACTTGCAATGAAACTTCATAATTTTTGGCTGAAACTGTATTAGCGGAACAACATATATACACATAATAGATCAATGGAGAAATAAGTGAGCATGTTACATGTTTGGTAAACTTTAAGGTGTTCATGGTGATTCCCGCTTCTAGTTCATTCAATTTATATCTGGCTTCTGCTAGCCACAAAGTTTGAACTTTGGATGTGCATTCTTCTTTTGGAATCATAACTGGTAATCACCAAAACAAGCCATTTGTTTGCACAAATCGTAGTAAATTTGTATTAATCTAATATGGACATATGATAAGTACAACATTAATTATTGGACAGAAAACTGTGACAAACTCCATGCACTATTATACTGCCACCTACACAAATATGGAATTTTGCACAAATCATAGCAAGCTTGTATTAATCATAGCAATATGTGTCCTATTAAGTGATAAGATAACCATGTTTGGGATAAGATATTTGATTAGTTAGTTTGTTTATTGACTTCTGTCTTCTCTACAAGGACATCCTATGAACTGAAATCAGGGTATCAATGAATAAGCCTTCCTGAGAAAGGTCATCTCAGATCCTATGTGTGGTGGCTGGGGAAGAACCCTGTCATGTGACACGGCATAAAGAATTACACCGCTACCCAATACAATCTCACACGGATACTCATTTTCTTCTTCTTCTACCACTGTTCACTAACCAAAGATCCTAAACTCATCACAAATGCTAAGTCAACACAAACAATAGCAGTTATGTACATATGCAGTGTAGGAAATAAGATGGAATATTACTAACCTTTATTTAGGCAAGGAGATAGTGGTGGTGGTGGTGGTGGGACCAGCTGCACAGTGTCCTGTAAACAAGGTGAAGCCTGTGCTGTAGAAGAGGGTTGATGCTGTGGCTGCGACAATGACTCCTCCACTGTATTCTCTGATAGTGGATGCATTGCAGTTGTACTGTCCAGGTCTGTATTAGTTGCTTGCGATACAAGTAGTGATGGAGCAATTTCCTTTGAAGCCACAGTCACAGGCTTTGAGCCATGTGCATCTAGTAAGCTATCCGCAGCATGTGCTGTAGGAGAATGTGCCTGTGACTCTAGTTGTTGCAATGATTCCTCAAAACCATTCTCTAGCGGTGATGACAGAATGGGCACTATGCCATCTTCCATTCCTCTGGATACAAGCGGTCCATGAGGCGATTCTTCAGATGTCACTACAATGCTGTCAATGGCAGGCACATCAGTCAAGCCATCTGGCATCTGAACTGGAGAAATAAAAGCAGGTGGCGGCAGAAGCTGAGAGAGCTGTAAATCATCACCCCCTGAAGGCACCATATCAGGCAAACAGGTACCCTTTTCTACAGGAGAAGGATGGCGGAGAAATTGCTGCGTTGGCTCATCTGCTCGACTTTCAGATAGTAGTAGCCGCGGAGGTACTGCATCCATGTTCGCACCCGTTACCTCCAATGAGTGCAGTGGTTGAGGGGCTTCCTCCATCACAGACACAGTTTCAGTGGTCGATCGATCCTGCCTGATATATGCAGTCTGTGCCAGAGGTGAAGACGGTGGCAGTAGCTGTGATGACTTATAAGTTTCAAAACCTGGAGGTGCCACATCTGACGAACAGGCTGCTTCTTGCATCATGGGAGAAGGTTCTCTTGTCAGTGGCTCTTGCAATGACCCCTCCACTCCACTCTCAAATGCTAGCGGTGGTCGATGTGTGACATCCATGTCTACATCCATTGCCTCCAATGCAGCTGGTGGACCAGCCTCTTCTTCCACCCTTACTGCCAGAGTATCTGTGGCATCTGCATCTGGTAAGGCATATGTAGTCTGGGACAGAGCGGGGAGTGGCGCCCATGATGACTTAAAATTCTCAAATCCTGGAGGTGCCGTGTCCTCTAGTGAACATGGTTCAGATTGTGAATTAAAATTCTCAAACCCTGGAGGCGCCATCTCCTCTGGTAAGCATGGTTCAGATGATGACTTAAGATTCTCAAACCCTGGAGGTGCTGTCTCCTCTGGCAAACATGGTTCAGATTGTGCAATTGGAGAAGGTGGTCTTGACAGGGGCTGTTGCAGTAGCCCCTCACTCCCTGATGCTGGCAAGAGACTGAGCACAGTGTTTGTCTCCACAGTCATCACCTCAATTGCAGGCAATGGACCAACCACTTCCTCCAATGGTGCTTCCACTACCTTGGTGATCACCACATCACGAAAGACATCAGAGGTTTCAAATGGGGGAGGAATAATGGGTAGCGGTAACCATGATGACTTATAATTCTCAAATCCCGGTGGTGGCATATCAGGTGACTTGGGCTCAGCCTGCGAGATGGAGAAGGATTTTTCTGGTTCAAATGACGGCACCGACTCAATCACTTCCTCTGGCATCACAACTACAGCCTTGGGAGCAGCTGGAACTAGAAAGGAAGGCATTGAATCGGCCGGTGGAGTAGAAGGGGGCAATGGCAACCATGATGATTTAAAGTTCTCAAATCCCGGAGGTGCCCTCTCTGGCGAGCCTTGCACAGTGTCCATTGTGGGAGAAGGTGGTCTCGGCATTGACTCTTGCAATGGCCACTCTGCCCCACTCTCCAATGCCGGATGCATGCTGACCGCGGTATGAGTCGCCCTGTCTGTCGCCTCCATTGCAGGCGTTGAACCAGTAGGTTTTTCTGGCGTCACTGCTACTACCTCGGCCTCGGCCGCATCTGGAAAGGCGTGTGCGATTGCAGTGATTTCAGCCGGACTAAGGGGGGGAAGCGCCAGCTGGGCGGGCTCCGAACTATCACCATCCGGGGGAGCCGTGGGGGATGGCGGCGGCTGTTGCTGCTGCTGAAACCCCTCTGGTATGCTCCCCGATGGCAGCGTCGATGGTTCGGGTGCGGTGTACGAGACTGCGTCCAGGCCCATGGGTTCGCGCGCAGGGGATGCCATTGCCGCCGGCTCGGTGCAGCATGAATCTAGCGGGGCGCACAGGATCGGAGTTGGAGTAGTGGTTGAGGGCGACGCCGGGGGAGTATCCTCCGGCAGGGCCTCCGCGATTTGGGCAGAGGGAGCAGGGCATGCCGCCGCCTCGGGGTAGAAATCGACCGCCTCAGCCGAAGAAAGCAGCGAAGGAGAACTGGGCTGCTCCGCTGTCGCGGCTTCGAGCGCAGGTGACGCCGCCGAGGTAGCCATCTCCAGCGAGGAGGACGAAGGCGGCGAGTCCGCCGCACCGGAGGCCCCCTCGCTCGGTGGCAGAGGCGGAGGAGGTTCTTCCGGAGACTCATCGGTGGCCTGCCCTGAAGACGGCAGGGGGATCGGGGTGGCGTGATCGGGTTGGGCCGGCTCCGGTGGAGCGGCGGTACTTAGGGAGGGGTTTACTTGGAGGGGAGGGGGAGAAGGAGATAGCGGTGGTGAACCCATGTCTATGTACACTGGTAGCAAGGACGTCTCCGGCGAGATCGCCACGGGTGCAAATACGGCTCGGCGCCGCGACGGCGGCGGCCACCGGGAACGGGAAGGAAAAATGCTAGAGGCGAGATGGCCAGTGGCCAAGGGGGCGTTTTTTGTACTCCAGTTAGGCTCTACCGGGGTTTAGCCTAAGTCAAATCTTGGCCGTCCATCTTTCATCGTTGCGTCGGAGAACGGGTTACTTGGATTGATGGAATAAAATGATTTTGCCCGTGTGTTTAATTAAATTGAATGGTATGGGATAATCTTAGATGTCGATCCAGAACGAGATAGTCATAGATGAATTGGTATTAGATATTGTTTGTTTAGATGTATGAAATAATATATAATAATAATTAGTTATGGTTCATAACATATAATTATAATTATTTTTTAGTTAAAATACTTAATAGCCACTAAACGTAGCTAATCATAAATAATTAGCATAGCTAACCAAAATTGGAAGACATCATTCCTTATTTTTGTTGCACGAAATAGTTCAGCATTTGAAGAGAATATTCTAAGAATTTGAACCAATTTATCCTATACATATTCATACAGTACGATCAACTAAACAAACTCGTTCTTGACATTATTCGAAAAGGCGGCACTAGATGCCCGCCTAGGTGGGATTAGGTGTTGGGCGCCACCCCAGTATCGCGCAGAGCACCTAGGTGGCTGGTTGGATGACCGAGGTGCCTAGGCGGGTCAATCGTGCCCTGAGCGATTGACCGCAACACGTAGGTGCCCCAAGCAATGACGACGACAACATTATATAACCCATATTCATGGGCAAAAAGCAAAAACGCCGTTGTATTTAGGGTTTTTGAGATGCATGGTATTCCAGTTGACATTGTCGTCGCTACTCTTAGCACTCACGCGTCGTCGCCGATCACCGTGCTCCGGCATTCTGGCCTCGCGCATCGCGGTTCGGCCTCCATCCGTTGTGTGTCGTCTGCCATCCAACGTCGTGCGCCGCCCGCTTGCAGGGTTGTAGCACTCCTACGCAGTGCGCTTGCGTTCCCACGCCGCTCGTCACGCTTCGGCGTCGCACTCCGCACTCCGGAGGGTTGAACGGTGAGCTAGCTCTGTTCAGGAGAGAAAGGATAGGGGAAGGGAACGAAGAAGATAGGTCCTCAAAAGAAGTAAAGAAATAGAAGAAAGTATGTCTCAGTAGTGCAAGAAGGAAAGAAGGAAACGACTTCTTAGAACAGGAAAGACGTCTCAGGACCAATGTTTGACGTCTTGCGACAGAAAAGAACTAGAGTTTGACACTGTAAACTAGCCAAATAAATAGCTATGAACTAAGAACTTGAATTGAGAAGACACCTAAAAACCTGGGAATGGGCATAGACCTACGCGCCGCCTATGCGGCTCTAGGCGCCAAGTGTTCGGTCGCTAGCTGTTCGACTAACGTCCAACACCTACTCGAACATTGCTTGAAAGTTGTATCGAACCATGCTAAATAAATTTAGTTGAAGTAACCAAACACTACCTAAATATCACGGTTGTAGGTTGGTCTCAATTTGCAGCGACTCAGTACTTATCATGTTCATGTTCTCCTTCATTCACGGTGAACACTTCCTCCATTCCATATTCGACGAACTCGTAAGCAAAACAAAACATTCAAAAATGATTAGTACCCTAAGTATACCGTATACGTATAGGGTATTACGTCCGTGTCCCGTATGTTACGTTGCTCGATTTGTAAGAAAATATCGTGCGGTTGTACCAGACGTGATTTGCAAGAAGAGTAATTATGCCATGGCTGCCTAAGTATAGGGTATTACGCCCATGTCGCGGGATGACACGATACAAAACAGTTTAGCGTGCATGCAGCTACCATGTGCGCCTTTGCCACGGGGATGACGTACCACACGTCCTTCCGTCGTCATGTAACCGTTAATCTCTCCGCGAGTGAAGCAACACGTCCTTTCGGTCAAATAATGTGTATGGTCATGACACCCCCTTACTTCTAAAAATATATATACATTGCAATCAATAAAGAATAACGTTCATTTGACAAACTCTGTGATCAATCTCTTCTGAATGTGTTCTTCAATTTTAATAATATACTAATTTGAGTCTTGGTATTTGCGTAGAGTAATTAAGATTATGAAATAATAACTTTCTGTCTTATGATGATCAAACCGGAATGGAGGAAGTATTTAATATATTTGGTTAGTCAGTTAAGTCTAATTAATAAAAACTTAATAGAAAAGATACAGTTTTGCATGGATAAAATGTACAGTCTTCTTGATTTTGAAGAGGATCCAAAAAAGTTTTCTTGGGGGCATAATATCAATGAAGAGAAAAATGTGGATACAGAAAAAGGCTAGAAAAAAAACTAAACTTTTCTTGCAAAAACAAGTTTCAGGCAAAATTATAATACATGATTATTTCCATTTCTAAAAAGAAATGTTCCATTCCTTAGGAAAGATAAGGGTCTGTATTTTTAACACGGGAAATCAATCAAGAGCTCCAACTCAGAAAGGAAAATTTCATTTTTTTCCTCTTCAAATATATTTCCTTTGCAATAAATTTTGACGAGTCGAGACTTTCCTGTAATTCAACCATTCCTGTGTTGTATCTTTGGTTTTTTTATTTCACGTGTTTCTTTCTTATTATTATGTTTTACATCCTGTATTTTTAATTAAGGCCTAATTTTGTACGCAACTATCGGTGTTAGACAATTACATTGGTTTACAAGCAGACTTTTATATTACTCTACTGTTTTCAAGAAGATATTCAATTTTCATGTGAAATCATATGGTCGGTTCATTAAACCGATTTTTTGGTTTTTGTTTACTCTACTGTAAATCCACAAATACCGATTTTTACCTTCAAAACTTCATGAAACCGGTTTGCTGTTCTTGTGTTTGATAGGTTACAGTTTTAGCTTTAACACTTCAAAAAAAATTAACTGCTCCACTCAATTTCAAAATCCGGAAAACCTATTTTGACCTTCAAAACTAAAGGGAGGACAAGTTCAAACCAAAAGCATCCAAATTCCAAACGACATTCGAGAAGGAGGTGCGCCCCACATGCGGCCCCACCCCCTACGTGTCTCCAGGTTACCCTCCTTGGCCCACCAGATTATTTAAATGTTTCCCACAACCACGCGTGCCGTCCGCTCCGCGCACGCGATGGACGCCACGCATAATTCTTCCCGGCGGGCCCGCGCATAACGGGCCCCACTTGTCACTGGGACAAAAAAAAGCTAGTCCATTTCGTGTTGGGTACGGGGCCCACATGTCACTGAGATAAAGATCGTGCGAGTCCATTCGTGTTTGGGACACGTAGCGAGATTGCCGTCCAGCTTTTCCTAGCTGACGTGGCGTCTCGAGTTACCATTCATACGGTCACATTCTCGGCGCAGCGGTTGGTCTAGTGGACCCACCCGTCACGCTCGCCGTGCACCCACCGACGACGGGGCGGTGCACCGGGGAGAGACCGACGTTGTGGGCCCACCAGGCTGCCGTCGGGTAGGTTCACGGTGAGGTCGGTCCAGGCAAGGCGGCGAGGATCATGCCGGGCGTCGCGCGAGAACCCTAGACAGCCACGTCACCGTCCACGTCACCGTCCACATCACCGTCCATGTCACGCCGTCCTATAAAGAGGCAAGCCCACCACACCACCACATCCTCTAGTCTCTCTCTCTCGTCTCCGTCTTCCTCCTCCTTTCCCCTCCTCCCTTCGCCTTAGCGTTTCCTCGCCGCGACGCGGTGAATCATCCCGGGTCTCCTCGCCGGCACTGCCTCCGATCGCCTGTGGTCCTGGACGGTGCTCTCCCACCCGTGGACTACCCCCGCACCGCCGACAGACCGCACGGTAAAGCCTCCTCGATCCATCTCTCGATGCCGCCGGCACCGATCTGGGCTCTCTCGCCGCCGTTGACCACGCTCGTTTCGGCGCCGCCTCCTTCTGTGTTGCGCCCCTGTGCGCGTTTCCTCAGAGGCTTTTTTTTTGAGTGGATCGACTGAGAGGTGGGTTCCTGTCAGGCGATTTGGTTGTGCGGCGTTCTTAGGATGGGATTCTGGACGATTTTAAAGCTACGTTTTGGTTCAGGCGTCGGGCTCTGCGTCTTCGCTACCTGGCTATCCTGCTTCTGATTCTTCCGGGAATCTGAAGTAACCAAGGACTCGTTATGCCCGATCACTACTGGAGTTGTTTTATGGGGATTAACCAGTAATTTATATGCCCGACGGCATGAGAGTTCATTTACAGATCGATAGAATTTGTTTTCGATTGAGGTTGGTTTCTTGGTGGATCCGGAGTGAACTTGTTTGTAAAAACGAAAACTTTTTTGTGTGTCCATAGCTGTCATGTCTAATCCTTGTTTGGACACAGATGCAGTCGTTTGCTCTATGATTAAGCTCTCATGCTTGTCGCTTTGACCCTCTTTCAGAGTTTGAAGTTGGAAATCAACCTTGCATCTGTGTTCTCTGTAGTGCTTTCCTTTGGATTGCAGAGAATTTCAAACAAACCATCAACCTTGCATCTGACTGACTTGAGGTAACTATGCCAAAGGACAGGAGCTCCCGTGCCGTCTCATATGAGCGCCGTCGGTCTCACGTTTCACCATACTCCTCGCATGGGAAGAGTTGTTCTCACAGGTCAGAGGAGTCTGCTGCAGCAGCGGCCGCCGCCACCGCTGCAGAGCAGGCTGTGGAATGGGAGGATGTCCGCTGCCCAGTCTGCATGGATCACCCACACAACGCTGTTTTGCTCGTCTGCTCGTCGCATGAGAAGGGATGCCGCCCTTTCATGTGTGACACAAGCTACCGACACTCCAATTGTTTTGATCAGTACCGCAAGGCTTCGAAGGAGTCCTCCAAGGATTCAGTTGCAGGTGCTGCAGCTGCGGCAGAATGCACTGAGTGCCAGCAGCCTGTGAAACTGTCATGTCCATTGTGTCGTGGGCCAGTCAGCCATTGGACAAAGGATTATGATGCACGGAGGTACATGAATGGCAAGGTTCGAGCATGCACCAAAGAGTCCTGCGAGTTCAGGGGGGCATACAATCAACTGAGGAGACACGCCAGGGAGAACCATCCTACTGTTAGACCAACTCAGGTGGACCCTGAAAGGCAGCGGGTCTGGCGCAGAATGGAGCAGCAACGTGATCTTGGGGACTTGTTCAGCATGCTACGTTCAGGAATAAGTGCCAGGGAGGACGGGATCAGAGTCAGTGAAGGGGAAGAGGATGTCAACGAGAGGACTCTACATAGCCCATCTATAACAATGGTCTTCATTGTGCGCACTGGCAGGTCGATCCTCCACTACAGGGAAGCATTTCCTGGCCACAGAAGAAGAACAATTCTTCTTCTTGGGGAGGCTTTTGGTCGTGAATCCTCCCCAGTAGTGGGAGCAAGCGGCAGTGGTGATGCTGCCACCACAGCTCATGACAATGATGAAGGCGATGATGACATGACACTATCTACAGAGGCATCAGCTGGTTCACAGCATGATGTTGGCGAAGTTGATGGTGATCCTTCGCATTGATGCAGCTTGTAGGAAGTGCAAGGCGTGTCCCTGAACTGAAAATCTATCAACAAGCGATCTTTCAGGTTCACTGGGCATCCAAGACCACAAACATGTTGGGAAGAAACATGTGTGTTTCTCTTGCCTTTAGGCGTAGTCAGGATATTCTGCCTACGTGCAAGAAGAAATTCAGATGGATTTGCAATGCATGGGTAGGCTCAAAACTGCCGTGGAGTTGAGTCTTATTGTCCTTTTCGATATATTTCCTGGGATCTGCACTAGCAAATAGAAACACCAATGCTGGTTTACTGGTGGTGTGTGTATTTATCATGTCCGCGGCTAGGACTTTGGTGAATTCAATTCTCTGTTGTAATTCGCTCTCTGAATATATTCTTTCGGCATTGATGAATATTATCATGCTAAAGCAGAAAATTTGTTTCCTTCTACATTCTGCGTTTAGCAGTATATGAATCCTATCATATATAGGTGTTTTGTTTCCTTCTACATTGAAGAATCTTATCATATATAGGTGTTTTGGTGATGGCTTCCTTTGTGCAGGGATGATGGCCTCGAGAACAACATGTTTTTCTTAACATTTTGGATCTGGAGATTACTTTCAGCACAATTTTCATCCCCAAAACAAATCATGGGCTTGAATATCTACATTTATAGTGCAAACTTGATGCTGCAGGGACCCTCAAACTTGGATACTTTGTGTCAATAATGGTAGCCAACGCTGTTTTAGTCTAACTTGAGCTTGATGAAGATGGTCCCCTTAAGAGCATAGGTATGTCTGCAGCTGAGAACCTTGCTACTCTTTTAGTACAGCACATACTGAAATATTGCTATATTATTATATAAAAATCTTTAATTTTTTAAAATAATTAGCTAAGAATAGTTAGATCAGTCCTAAACATGATATATTTTTGGATTCACCATTGACTCTTGTCAGCTTATCTAGTTATGATTTAAAACTGTGGTAAATCATATGGTTACTTTTGAAATATCTGATGACATAACATGCAACAGAGAAAGTGCACCAGCATGTTAAACAAGCAATCCAATTACTACATTGCAGGCATCCTCTTTAGCAGTAACAAGGTCATTACTACTAGTAAACTACAAATGTAACATGATATGCAGTTACCATTCACATATCCTATCAACCCATCTCAGCTAGCTCCTGTATATTTGTCAATACCTTCTTCTCTTATACATCACTACTAATTAAAGCCACTGCATTGGGTGCATATTTTTGGATTAGCCGCGGGATCGGTCAAGCCCCAGCCTTGCCCTGAGCCACTTGCAGACATCATCCATTTCTTCAGGGATGGTGTAATGGCCCAGTCTGCACAGATGATTCTATGCTAGTTATCATAATTTTCAGAGAGAAATGAACATGCAGAGAATTAAGCAAGTGTGTGCCCATACCCGTTGTAGGTTTTGAAATGCAGAAGCTGAAAACCGGAGGATCGCATGATCTCAGCAGATCTCTCACCGTCTCTGAATGTGACAACCTCATCAGCTGCAAACAAAAGGCACAAACAAACAGGCCATTTTTAGCATCTCTACAGATCTCAGGAGATGAACATAACCTAACATGTCTAGTTCAAGCTCAAGACAATTGAGTGGAAATGCTAACATCTTCCATGGCTGAGCAGGATTGGCAGGGCACCAGCTCTTCTCAGAGCAGTCTGAGAGGTCTCCATCTTGCTCCTCAAAGTCCTGAAACAAGAGCAAATCACATGCAAAGGGAATAGTAGGAAAACAATTGTCAGCAACATTACTGTTTTATTATTGCTGTTGTTTTTTTCCCCAAAAAGATTGAAGAACAGAACCAGACCTTGAACAGGGAAGCCAACCACTCAAACCAATGGCAGCAGTGAGGGTAATCGGGTATGCGATGCCGTTTGTGAATCTCCCATGACCATAGCATGCAGCAGAGTGGAGCGCAGTGGCAGCTCCCATGCTGAAACCTCCTATCCCAAGCCTCACTGAAATTGCAATTCCATCAAGATCACTCTGACAAATATATATATATATATATATATATATATATATATATATATATAGAGAGAGAGAGAGAGAGAGAGAGAGAGAGAGAGAGAGAGGTATAAACAAGAACAACAATGTAAAATCCTAGTCCCCTAAACTCTACAGTTATAAATAAGCACAATCTTTTTGGTTCTGAAATGAGTACCATCAGATGGCTCGGAGGACAGTAGGTTGGCAACATGCGCAGCCGAAGCATCAAGCCCTTCAATATCATCACGGCCAGCATCCACTGAAGTGTCCTCCACATCAAACCCTGTTTCAGTTTCAGTAAAGCAGAACAGCAACATCAGCATCTGTAGCCAAGCTAGCTGCAGCCAAAGGCATTTTTTTTGCAAGTCATGTAGTATATGGTTCAGAAACCCACATGCTGTGCAAGGGAATCCACCGAAAGCAGCCACAGGCCGTGTTGGTGCAGTAGGGCAAATCCATTTGATCTGCACAGGGATGATATGAACTTGAGCCAGTGTCAAATGCTAACAAACTTTGAGAATTAGAGCTAGCTAGCATTGTTTCATTCATCTGAAGATAATAAGTCAACAAGAAGCTACATATGCCATTATTGTACCCATATATGAATAGGAATAGGAATAAGATTATTGTAGGTGAAGATATGATGGCTGTATGATTGATTCAACTGCAAAGTGAAAGTGTTGTACGATTTCTTACATTAGGCAGTGGAAGAGAATCCAGGAGCTGGGACCAGCTGCAGGAGATAGAATTATGAAGCGAAAGATGAAACAAATTAGGCCAGTGTTCCAAGAAAAAGCATCACAGGAGGAGTAGCCAGCAACTTTTGTCGATATTTCAGTACGTGCATTGCTGGCTTTCTATGTAAATTATAGTTTTCTCTAACTCGCCGATTCCTCTCTTCCTCAGCTTTCTCGGCAGCGACCTCTCGCTTGCTTTTTTTTTAAAAAAAAATCTCTAATATTAACAAACAACTAGAGTGCTCCATGCATCCTTGTTGGCAAACAGAACCTTGCACCTTAGCTTCATGAGTGTACCAACCATTGTGATAGTAGCACTTTTGTGAGATTTTTTTTTTAATTTGGGGGCCCTAATTTTTGGGGCCCTGAACAACCGCACCACTCGCACCGCCTAATCGACGGCCCTGTTGAGAGTAAACAACACTAGCTAGCTACCAAGCAATCTATATATGTTCTGAACTTGTTCTCTGAATTCATGATATATCTGTCTAGCTACTAAGTACTGGTGTACTTGTACTCTGCAGATGAGTATCTTGCTTGCTTGTTGGGTACCACTTGCATGCATACGAGAGTACGTACGGAGTATGTATGGGCAGCTTGGTGGGTACGTACGTACCTTGCACCATTGTCGCCGAGGCCATGGAGCCACACAATGGTGGCCTGGTGCCTCCCCTTGGGCCGCACCACGTAGGTCCTCCCGTACTCCACTCGCCGGCCGCCGCGCGCGCCTGCATTTTCCCAACCCCCAACACGTACGTACCCCTCGTCAATAACAACGACGGTCTCGCGCGCGCGCATGCAGCGCGCTGCCACCGCCGTCGCCATCACAGACGGCGGCCATGCATAATGTGCCTGCCCAGCGGATCGAGCTGCTAGCAGGCAGCTAGAAGAAGAAGAAGCAAGTTAGGAAAGAGATCGACCTGCAGAGCTGCTCCCGTAGCTCATGGCGCCGAGCTGATCAGCAGACCAAGAAACCGATGGCGATGGCGACGGCGACCAAGAAGAAGGCGATCGATCGAGCTGGTTGGGTTGCTGAGGAAATTAAAGCCGTGGAAGTACGAAGTTCACAGGCGAGATTGACCCGTATTTATAGCGCTGATCTTGATCGATCAGAGAGGTAGGGGACGGTGGAATTCTATTGGACGGACTTGCAATATATTGCAATCATCGGATCGATAATACTAGCTCTAGCTTGAAATCTTGTCTCGATGCCGCACTTAAAAAAGATGAATAATCTGATTTTGATGCTAAATAATTATGTGGAGTTCAACTTTATTCTCCAATATTTCATTCCGAAATTAAAGATAAAATGGTCCCTATTGAAATTTCAAAGCTTTATTAGAAGCGATATAATTGTTTTCATTCATGTGGCTGTATGTACGTGTTGCATTATATTGGCATAGTGAAGTTTTTCCTAATTGAGCCGGCCTATTGAAGTCGATCATACTTGTGTTCTATATATAACGACACAATTAAGCTAGAAAGATTTAATAGATTGACTACAGTAGCACTTGAAAATAATACGTTGGAAAGATTGATTATAAAGATATCGTCATCGATTTTATTTCAAAGAACACTAAAAGAGTGGTGCTGCGCTTTCCAAGTGAAGATCATATATGCAACCGGTATAATTTTTGATCTAATTTATGTTGTTACGAAATATATCATGGAGTATGTGATAAATTGTTGTCATTTTATTTCATTACTTAATATTTTCCATGCTATATATGTCATTGGCCATGTTGTGAATAGAGTTCAACCCCATATGAACAGGATTATTTTCCATTGGGCATGTCTTAGATTTAAGCAGGATTGCAAGAGAATAGATGCAATCCTTGGCAGTGGACATGGAACCAAAACTATAGAAATACTACTACTTAGAAGCTGTTGGTTGGGCCATTTTCAGCCCGTAACAGATCACAGGGCTAAGTAAAAACGTTATTTGTGTTTGTTTGGGCTGGGCTGTAATCAGTGTAAAGGAAATCGATACTGGGCCAAAGGGAATGGGATTACAGCCCAAATGGGGGGCAAACCCTTACCGTTACAGCTTTCTCTTTCCTGAGCTGGAGCGCCGCAAACACCTCGCGCACGCCGCCGTAGAGGCTCGCGTCGCGCCACCGCAGAGGCTCACGTCGCTGATCGAGCTCCTGTGCACGCCGCTGGCCGAGCTGCTTCGCACCGCGCTGCCGCAGAGCCTCGCGCCACTACTCGAGCTCCTGCGCGCGCCGCTGCCCGAGTTGCTTCGCACCGCACCGCCGCAGAGCCTCGCGCCGCGCTGCCGTAGAGCCTCGCGCCGCTGCTCGAGCTCCCGTGCGCGCCGTTTCCTGAGCTGCTTCGTGCCCACCTGCCGCCCGCTCGTCGGAGGGGTTCGCTTGCTCCGGCAACAGGCGGTCCTGCCGCACACCTAGGCCCCAGGTCGCACCGCTTGCATGAGCCCCCCTGCTATAGAATCTGTTCATTCTATTCTGTCCGATCCAGGCGTTCATAAAATTGTTTTCAATTTTATTTGAATGGAGAGATGACTTCTTTGAAAATGCTCATAGCTATAGAATCTGTTCATTCTATTCTGTCTGATGATCCAGGGGTTCGTAAAATGGATAGATGACTTCTCTGAAAATGCTCATAGCTATAGAATTTGTTCATTCTATTTTGTCTGATCTAGGGGTTCGTAAAATTGTTTTCAATTTTATTTGAATGGATAGATGACTTCTTTGAAAATGCTCATAGCTATAGAATTTGTTCATTATATTCTGTCCGATCCAATTGGTTGTACTCATTAGCCTAATCTGATCAATAGGTAATATAACCATCTTTTTAACTCATTAGGCGCTGCACGAGCTCCCCCGCGTCGTTGCTTAGGATCGCTGCCGACTCGACTGGGACTGGTTAGATTCGAAGCTTCATCTCATTACCTATCTACTTCCTCTATACTTTCATGCCTCGTTAGATTCATCAAGTTCTTGTAGGATGCAAGAAGATTAACTGAACAATTTAAAGATGAAAGTTGGACTGTTTATGAGCATATTATTATGTACTTTACCATTTATTATAAATCTTCTTCAGATTATCTTTAATTATTTTTGTAGATTATTATGGCTCGTCTTCCATTAACTATGAAAACACGAAGGAGAAATATGGCTGCTAGAAATATGATGGTAGCTATTATGCTAATGTACTATTACATATTTTTGTTGTTTGTAATCCAATATAAAAGGAAGTGTTGGAAGTTAGAGAGGAAAATCAGAACTAGGGAACTTAGAAGTCAGCGCTTATTCCAACTTATCGAAGAGAGTGACACTGCCTCTATAAGCCAGCTTCGAATGGACAGGAGAACATTTCATATATTATGTAATATGCTAAAGGATGTCGGTGGTTTGAATAGCACAAAAAATCTGCCTATAGAAGAGATAGTAGCTTCATTTTTATACATACTGGCCCATCATTTAAAAAATAGAACGATTGGAGGATTCTTTTTCCGAAGTGGTGAAACCATAAGTAGGCAATTCAACTTATGCCTTTTAGCGGTCATAAAGCTTCACCAACTTCTTCTCAAGAAACCAGAACCTATACTTGAAGGCTGCACTGATATTAGATGGAAGTATTTCAAGGTAATAGAACTTAAAAGAAGCTACAGTTCCTAATATTAATTAAGTTAACATTGTAGTAATATTTTGTGGTTGTATTTATGTTGTAGAATTGTCTAGGTGCTTTGGATGGTACACACATAAAGGTAACCGTCCTAACAAAGCTAAAAGGGAGATATAGGTCAAGGAAAGGAGATATTGTCACAAACGTCTTAGGTGTTTGTGCACCGGATATGCAATTTATTTATGTGTTGCCTAGTTGGGATGGTTCAGCGCATGATGGACGTGTGCTTCGTGATGCCATCTCAAGGCCAAGTGGGTTACGCGTCCCTCAAGGCGAGTTATTATCCAATCATTTTTTAACCAACTTACTATACACACAATTATATTGACATTCTAATTAATTGCAAAGGTTGCTATTATCTTGTTGATGCGAGCTACACAAATGCAAGTGGTTTTTTAGCTCCATATCGAGGCCAAAGGTATCATTTAGGAGGTTTCACAGCACAAAGCCCACCAAATAGTGCAGATGAGTATTTTAACTTGAGACATGCAAGTGCTAGGAATATTATAGAGAGAGCTTTCGGAAGACTAAAAGGTCGTTGGGGCATTTTGAGAGTTGCCTCTTATTTTCCTATCAAGACTCAATGTAGAATTATAACGGCATGTGCTTTGTTACCCAATTTGATTTTACAAAATATGTCTAAAGATCCTCTTGAAAGTTAGGAATCAACGGAGGAGGTATCGATTGATATTGCTGAGGGAGAAGCTAATGTTCCTGAATTTATCACAGCTATCACAACGTCAAATGAATGGAGTAATTTTCGGAATAGTCTTGCTCAGGGAATGTTTAATACCTATAGGGCTTCTAGTTGTCATTGAGGTTTGTATTTTGTTGGATGATCACTATGATTAGCTTGATTCTGGTCAATCGGGAACTAAAATATATTTTTCTTGTTGCAGGCATGGATCAGGTTGGAAGCTCAAGTATTATCCGTGGAAGAGGTAAAAATAAAAGGATTTGGACTTGTTATGAAGATGACGAGCTTGTCAAGTCACTATATGAGATATCTTTAGATCCAAAGTGGAAAGCAGAAGGGGGTTTTAAAAATGGATATTGCCAAGTTTTTGAGAGTATGCTTGCAAAGAAACTGCCTGGTTGTGGTCTTACTGCTATACCCCACATCGAGTCAAGGGTGAGACACTTCAGGACCAAATATGGGGCGCTCGATGTAATGCTAGGAAAGAGTGGTTTCGCATGGGATGACACTAGGAAGATGTTACAGTGTGAGAAGCAACAATATGATGACATTGTAAAGTAAGTAGATCTTTTCTATACACAGTTCATAATAAAATTGCTTCATCACAAGTACCTGTAGTTACAAAGTTGGTTTACATTATTATTAGATCCAAAGTGGCATGGATAACTTCTGCTTTCTGTTATTAAGTTGGTTTACATTCTCATTAATCTCTATTTTCATTTTACAGAAAAATCATGAGGCGAAAGGCTTGTATGGTATTGCATTTCCTTACTATGATACATTAGCTGCAATATACGGAAGAGATATAGCCACAGGAGAAGGAGCGGAAGGGGTTGCTGAAGCGGTGTCAAATATGGAGAAGGAGATTGCTCTTGAAGACGTGCGAGATCAAGATGATGTAGAAGAGAGAGCATGTATAGAAACACCTCGAAGGAGTGTTGATTCAACGTCTTCATGCTCTAAGAAGCGTAAGAAAGACAATGTCAAGTTAAAGGATAGCTCATCGGGCGATCGTTTCTTAGATATGTTTGTGGATGTTCAAGGTGAATTGAAGAGTGTTTGTAAGCATGTCGGTACAATGGCAGAATCTATGATGTGTGAGGCTGAGGCTCAAGAGAAGATAGTCAGTGAAGAGGACACACAACAAAAATTGCAGAATAGAGCTATCCTTGAGCTGCAGAAACTTGGGTTTACTGGCACCGAAGTTGTCAATGCTGCATTGGTATTTGTGAAAATGCCAGATCAGATGCGTATGCTTCTAGCGCTTCCTGACTCTCTAAGAAGGGAATACATACTAAAAATGCTCGCTGGTAAGTTTGTAGATATTGTTTAATGTTGTCACTATTAATTGCTTGGGGCTAAGTTGTCTTAAAATTATTAGATGAATCAAAGAGAAGTTGATGGATGGGTAGGGTGAGGAGGAATACTAAGAAGAAGACAAGTGTTTGTGACAATGATGATGTGAAAGAAGATGATGAATAAGAAAAGAAGCTATAACTAGTTTTCAATGTTGGAGTATGGATGATGTTGTTATGGAGATGTTTCATTTTGGACATATTTTTGTAATGGATGATGTTATGGATGATGTTTAATTTTGGAGATGGTTTTGTTATGGATGATGTTTACTTTTGGACATATTTTGTTATGGATGATGTTATGGAGATGTTTAATCCGAAGATATTTTTGTTATGTTGATGTTGGTATGGAGATGTCTAATTTTGGAGATATTTTTGTTATGTTGATGTTGGTATGAAGATGTCTAATTTTGGAGATATTTTTGTTATGTTGATGTTGGTATGGAGATGTCTAATTTTGGAGATATTTTTGTTATGTTAATGTTGGTATGGAGATGTCTAATTTTGGAGATATTTTTGTTATGTTGATGTTGGTATGGAGATGTCTAATTTTTAGAGATATGTTTAATAAATTCAGAAAGTGTTACAAAAATCCATTTTTATTTCATTCATTATAAACCAAACGCTGTGATGTAAACAGAATACATTACACTTTTAACCAAACACTGTAATGTAAATAGATTGTGTTACACTTGTTAACCAAACAAATTCAGTAATCCATTACATTGTTATCCCTTAACACTGTAATTGATTACATTAACGTTTACGTTACCTTAAACCAACCAAACACCACCTTAGTACCTCTTTGATTTTATGGCCACCCAATTTCTCAGCTTGGTGATCATGCATCTTGATAATAATGCCCACTAATTCAGCATCACAAGTCATAAATAGTATTGTTGTATATATGCAACCTAAATAAAAATGATAAGGAATAAGCACAAGTGTTGTGTTTTTCCCCCTTAACTTCTCTTCTATTGATTATATACACATCTCTTAAGTATAATATATACATCTTCTCATAAAAAAATCAGTTTAGAAAGTCTAGTGTATGTATTATTCTTTTACCCAGTAGAGCTCAGCTCTAAGCGAAATTTCTTTTATGGTGAATAGTTGATTCCAGAAACATCTCGAATTGAATGTGTCGACACTAACACAGCACTCTTATATCACCCCAACTTGTCACAACTGCAGCCCCAACCATATCATCATCGACATGCATGCATTGGCGGCGCTGATCCTAAAGGTATTGATACTCGACTACAGCAAACATGAACTGTTCGGAACCGATTCCTTTGCGGTCGGAGGACGACATTCGCTCTCTTCGAAGCTTCTTGCGAGGTGGGTTTCACCACTTCGCTGCGAAGGTTCCCTCACGTGCCGTCCGATCAAAATCGAACAGTGTCAAAGGGGTTGATCCCTCTGTTACAGTCGCTGACTTTAGAAGATCTTATTTGGATGGAACTGTTCACCATGAAGCATGCACAGTGATGAGTGATGTGATAGCTGACATTCCTAACATATAGTTGACACAACTCCATATTCAAGATTTCTTAAAGCTAATTATTTCTAGCTCTAGAAATCTTGGATCTATCTGAACATGTGAATATGACTACATCGGTAACATTTGGATGGATCATTTTGTTTACGTTTTAGATGAAATATAAAATGTTAGACTATTCCATTAAACCTACAAGCTCTAGATTCAGTAATTAAGGATATATATGGAATCTGTAGTTAAGCTAAACAGAATCTTAAAAATTAAACTGTTGAATTACTTGCGGAGAAGCTGCGCGCAAGGACGAATTGTTTCGTTAATTACATATCTCGTCAGGTTTAGTTTACATCGATCGACAGAAAAGTATTCCTTTCAGAGCTTTTCTAACAAATTACTATTTTGAAGTATTAAATGTAAATTATTTACAAAAATCATTCATAATCGGTGGATTATTCACGAAACAAATCTAACGAGCCTAATTACACCATGATTTGACAATGTGATGCTACAATAAACATTTGCTAATTATGGATTAATTAGGCTTAATAAATTTATGAAACGAATAATCCTCCGATTCTACAATTACCTTTATAATCAATTCACGTTTAATCCTTAAAATTAATATCTAAACATACGATACGACACGGACTAAACTTTAGTCAAACATCACCTTACTTAAAGTTTGTCATCTATGCTAGCTAGCTCGCGAAAAAAGTGACGTAACTTTGGCGAAATGCATGCCGCATGCAGGCTTTGATAGTTTGATCCCCTCTCGACGATGCAGATTTAAAAGGGATTAAACAATGCAAATATGCAATGGCATAAGTCAAATCTAAACTAACAACAACCCGGCCTGATCGAGGAATTTGTGATAGCAGAATGATGCAAAGTTGTGCACATTTGCACCTACTATCTTGCTTTCATCTACACGCGCGAAGAATCATATGCACTACACTACCGTACCTCTGCAATTTTCTATGCGTTGAGATTAGCAATGTGGGAGGCAGCTTGAGGCTAAACTACGTGGGCTATGTGTCATTTTTGTCTCTATCTTGTTCTTTTTTGGTACCTTTTGAATTGTATTTTTAAGGTAATACTTTCAACTCTAATCAATTTTATAAAAATATACAACATCAGATTAGTTTTATTGGATCGATCATTATGTATGTTTTAACAGTGTATTTATTCAATATTGTAATATTAATAGATTTTTATTTAAACTTGGTCAAATTGAAGCGTTTTTTTTTTGAAAAAAAATCACACCGACTTATAACGTGAAACGGAGAAAGTACTTCTGTTCGATCTCTCGAGACTCTAGACTTAGGGTTTATTTGTTTCAGTTTTTGACAACTGCAACTATTTCTAGAATCTGATGCAGAAACAAACGGTCCAGATTCTACAGAATTTAGAAATGAATTAGAATCCAGAAGTTGAAAAACACCAAAATCTCTAGCTGCTAAAACTGAAATAAACGGGCCCTTAGAGGTAGCATAGTTTAGGGACTAGCTGAAGTTTTTCACGAAACAATTGCTAATTAACTGCCTAATCCTTTCTCCATGACCGGGATTATAGGTCATGAATGTGTTCTTTCCTAGCGTTTGGAGCTTGAGCATATATATATATATATATACAAATGCTATCCTACACCACGGGTGTAAAATAATTATTCTACCGAGAAATTTACTACTGAAAAAATAGTACTCAATTGTTATTCTACTGAAAAAATCAACTACTGAAAGTAGTCGGTGTAGAATAGCTATTCTACACATGTGGTGTAGAATAGCGCTCCCGTATATATATATATATATATATATATATATATATATATATATATACGCAAATGCTATCCTACACCATAGGGGTAGTATAGCTATTGTACCGAAAAATTTACTACTGAGAAATTTCGTGAAGTGGAGCGAAATTTAGTGGAACGAAACGGTCTTAAACAGCCCTTTAAAATAGTCCTGTTTTTATCACCTGATAAAGAAATTCCCCGGAGAATAAAAAATCCCAATAGGAAGAACATCAAACAGCTAGGCAGCAATAATTTTGCATTGCAATGAACGGATAGAAGTACATGTTTTTATGACTATGGATGTGTTTGGCAGGACTACAAATATTTTTCTGAGTAGATCCCTACATCTGGATTCCTTTATGCTGAATTCCTCACTGTCGCTTATCTGATCTTCTGCCAGCAACACTGCTTTTTTGCCCTTATAATAAAACCAAGTGGGGCTCTTACCATTATCCCAAAATGACACCACAAATCACTCTCTCGGGTATCTCCTCGCCATAGTGGGGATGATTTTCGGCTTTTGTGGTACAATTTTGTGGTACAAGAGATTGCTCTCATTCCACACATAAGTTACCATCATTCTTCTGTATCAAATATGTAGGATAACCGGCTTCTTACATACAAGATGCAATAAAGTTTGCTCAGCACTGGTAAGAACGAACGCAAGGCCAAGGTCACCTTCGAAAGGAGACAGTGATCTGACACGCTTAAGCTTAACTCTTCGCAGGACACTGCCCATTAGAATGGAATCACGCAAGATAATGGGACGTGTAAGGAGGCCAAAACGAGAGTAGTTCGATGGCTAATCAGCTGGCACATGATCACGAAATTTGGGGATATACACTTTGGAAGAATTAGGATGCCGTTGCGAACAGCGAGACACACTAAGCACCGAAATAAATTGTTCCATGATTGAATAGAACAGGTCCATCACACCAGATGGCCATTAGATGACACGAGAAAACACAGCTGATGCAGACATCTTTTATTCGCTGATGCTCCGAAGGAAATGCACAGGTCAAAATCCCTAGGGAAAAACTACCACCTGCTTGATGGCCAAATGTGCTGTAGAGCAGTCTGGTGCTAAAAAGTATAAATGAAATCACCTGCCTCGTCAAATTCTTATTATCGGAACCACGAGGCAAGGAATCCTTAGTGGTGATGTTCGTCTTCGTCATCATGCCCGTCTGGATCTCCACCATCACCAATGACCTTAAGCTGCAAAAGGCAAGCATCGCAGATCCATTAAAGAACAATTGAACATTAAGGAATGAAAACAGGTTGACAGCGTGTGCTACATTGAATGAAGAAACAATCACTGAATACATAAGTTGAAGTAACATGTTTCAATTACCACAAAGTATTGTGAACAGACTGGGCATTCATGTGGTTCATCTTTTTTCAACCAGAACCATACAACATCATGCTCATCCTCTGCAAATGAACCAAGTAAAAAAAAGAAATATGTTATACCAGCATTGCAAATATTTAGCCGATTAGAGTTTTCAGAGCCAGGTCAACACTGACCTCCTTCACCGCCAGGACAACCAACTATCCTCTTGTTATAGTAGGACTCAATGACAGCTGGTGCCTCCTGCAGGTAAAGCACCAAAGCAAATTGATAAACAACATGACAGAGTGCTCAGCTCACAAGATGCTACAAGTTAACAATTGAAGAAACCAATCACCATGGTTCTGACCCAGCGACATCATGTTTCTACAGTAAATTCAAAGGAACATGTGCAAAGTTGAAATTTCAACACCTTAAAACTACCAAAACCAGTCCAAACCATCCACCTCAGGGCCTACCTCTAAACCACCTATGTTTAATTGACATGGCATCAAACATGGATAAGGTAACTAACATCCCTGCAGGACAGGCCATCCTTCTCTGAGGTGTAATCTGCTGCAGGACAGGCAAGAAGCTGGAATTGTGCAACTGCAATCTTTTGCCACTTCTTGCAGTCAATCTGCTTTCTGCTGCCCATTGTAGCTGGTGTTTGAGGAGTTCCAGGGACCAAAGTGTTGATATGCAGTGTCAATGAAATCAAGAAAATGGCTTAAAGCTTGATATACATGCAAGAAAGAAACAATCAATGAAAATAAATCAAGGTCCGACCTCTACTGTTCTTTATTACTCTACTAAGCATCTGTATCCCACCAGCATTTTTTTCAGCTCCCAAAAAAAATCCACATCTTAGAATTGAACAAATTGAATTTTTGGTTACACTGGAAATGCACAGTTGCACACTACTAAGCCAGAGCCTCTTTCATCCTGGTTTGCCTCCTGAGTCCTGACTTCTACGTTTGGGAGTGTTGGACTATGGATAAAAGCCCCCACCTCTCCCACTATAACACCTAGGTTTTATGGTTGGGTTGGCTAGGTGGGGTGAGCCTAACATGGTATCAGAGCCAAGGTCCTGGGTTCGAATCCCCTTGGCCACACATTTCTGCATTTCCGCTGCGTGATTTCCCCTGCGCCTATCTAGTGTGCTGAGACCTGTTGCGGGCTATGCCGGGCCTCTAGAACCTGCTGCGGGCTACGCCGGGCTCGCACGCCGTAGGGGGAATGTTGGACTATGGATAAAAGCCCCCACCTCTCCCACTATAACACCTAGGTTTTATGGTTGGGTTGGCTAGGTGAGGTGAGCCTAACATGGTATCAGAGCCAAGGTCCTGGGTTCGAATCCCCTTGGCCACGCATTTCTGCATTTCCGCTGCGTGATTTCCCCTGCGCCTATCTAGTGTGCTGAGACCTGTTGCGGGCTATGCCGGGCCTCTAGAACCTGCTGCGGGCTACGCCGGGCTCGCACGCCGTAGAGGGAATGTTGGACTATGGATAAAAGCCCCCACCTCTCCCACTATAACACCTAGGTTTTATGGTTGGGTTGACTAGGTGGGGTGAGCCTAACAGGGAGCAGCTGGCGATCAGGATGGAGCATGGTGCAGGTGGCTGGTGAACTTTGTCCAGAGAGGAGAGAAAGATAGAAGATGTTGAGTCAATTGCTGACACGATGAAAACCGAACTGGATTTATTAAAGGGGTAAAATGGACTGGTGTTGTATTAAGGCCAATGGGACTGAAATGGATTTAGTTCTAGCTTCAATTGTGGAATAATAGTAGTACAATACTCACTGGAATAAAAAAACAGTCACATGTTTATAACAAGAAGCAAACATCAAATGGGGAGAAAAAGAACAACAGACAGACTCAAAGAACAGTAAGATGTGTCTCAAGGATAGCAGAGTGTATAAGAGAATGGAACAGACTAGAAGAAACTTAACGAGTCCCTCCAACACACCACATTTGTGTATTGCACAGTGTAAAAAAATGTGACATGCTCTCTAACGAACACACTGTTGACTGTCTTTAAATTCACTAAACTTATGTATGACCTATTGTAGTAATGATAAGAATCCAGAAATTAAACAGAAACCTTTTTCCATAGAACTAATGTGAAAAGACTTGACAACAAACAAAACAACAAGTCATCCAAAGATCTGGAAGGTGGGGTGGACTGGGGGCAAGCTGCCAATATGGTCCAAGAGGTATGTATGCTGGCTCTAATTGAGCCACTTCATACATAATAAAAATTGACCCACTATTTTTGGGAGACTCCAAGGCAGTAAGGGAAATATCTCGGCAAAAATACAGGGCCACCAATCACTATTTAGTGTTTAGCCCAGGTAATCCATTAAAATGGCATGATCAGTCATGTTCTTCAGATAGTCAAAATAAAAATAGCAAGTCACCCCTGTTAGAAAAGATAATCAATCAGGTGAATTGCAGTTAGTGATACAGAAGGACATTGTACAACAGGTAATTAGAACTTCCCTTCTTGAAAAACAAGATTCCATATCAAATCTGAGCTATAGAGTATAGATTATAACCAACACAACTAAAAATGTGAAACGGCACCAGCTACTGAGAACCTTTGCATTGCATCACTTAACTGCATTAAGTTTGTAGTCCAACATATCAAATACAATGACAAAATGCAGTTCACAGAATCTCACCGCAAAACAATACTTGTAAACATTTCAGAAATGCAGGTATTTACTTGCCAAAGAGCTATAGAAAAAGGCAGGTCAATGACCACATTCCTAAGATAATGTCCTCCATTCATCTTTCATATCCAAGAAAGTGTATCTTACAATTTGATCTATTTCTCAGCAACTAATGATTATTTTGGTGTTCCTGTAGAGTGTAATTGAATTGATGTATCCAAAAAGTGGATTGAAAGGAAAGAAAGGCATCCCATCAATATGTATATTAATCAATAGTTCTAAGACACTCCTTTAAATTACATTGATATTATATGAAAGGTGCATTGTATTTCTAATCAAATATGAATTATATGATAGCACACACTCGAAAGAAACTGTTTGTAAACACTAAACAATACTGTGTCAGCTTCAGTGCATTACTCATAGAAGTTTTTTTAAAAGAATCCCTATATTATATGCAAAGCACATAAGGTTAGCAGCATTAGTCATAATATCGCAGACTACCAAGGGAAGAAAGGAATGGTTCGAACTAATATATTAACTACAAGACTACCACAATCATTTGACACAAAATGTGGAACACCTATTGATGCTTTGGTAGACAAGCAATGAAAACAGATACCAAACACATTAGCCATCATAGAGAGCACATGTTTCTACAATAATGGTACATAGATAAACAATTTCCAAAATGCATCAGTGCATTATAGAACCAAAGAACAGAACATGACTATGGTGGAAAATGCACTTTCTCCTCCACCCAGATATTACATGATGCAAATCAAGCAGCAGGTAAAATTTACCAAAGCATTGCCAATTCATAACACCATTTTAGTCAGTAAATGGAGCATCAAAGTGTTGTCATAAACCTAAAAGTTAAAGGACAGAGCCTGAATGTCTGATCACAAACTCAAATTCGGATCAACATAAGCAATAGGATAGCCTTTGAGGCTTTGACTATGATTAGTGCCTCACCTTGGTACCGAAGGGGCCGACGGGAGGTTCCATGTCGAACCGCTTCTCTCCCTGTGAAACCACAGCCAGATCGATTAATCACGACCCATTTCCAGAACAGACCAAATGCGCCGCACCCCAACCAAGAGCTACACAACACAAAGGCACAAGCGGCCTCACCTTGAGCTCTGCCGCGAGCTCCTCGCGCTCCAGCCCCGTGGCGATGGGCATGACGTCCTCAACCACTGCCCCCGCCGCCGGCTTGTCCCCTGCAGCGCACCAACCGATCGATCAGCGCCCGGGAGCGCCGAAACACACTAGATCCGAGGAGTGGGGGATACTTACCAGAGAGGAGAGGGCTGGTACGGCGGAATGCGGCGGCCGTGGAGAGCGGCGCCACGCGTGCGGCGACGACGGATGAGGGTGCCACGCCGCCACCGGCGGCGGCGGCGCGGCGCAGGGCCGGGGCTAGGGTCTGGACGCGACGCCACATGGCGGCGGCAGGTGGTGTGTGCTCTCAGGTCGCGGCGCCCTCTGGCGCGGGAGGGATGGGGAGGCCGGTCGCCGGAGGCGAGCGAGATGGGCTCGATTTGATTTGACCGGACGCGGACGGAGACGGGGGGAGGAGGTGGGGGAAATGGGTGTGCAGGGAAGGAAAAGGGGGGAGGCCACTCGGGGTGCGGCGACGACGCATTGAGATTCGTGCGGTCGTGATGGATGGTCTGGATCGTGTATAGGGCGGGGGTCAACTCGGTTCTGCTTGGTTCCACTGCGGCGCAGGAAGCCGGCAAGCCGCCGCCGCCGCCGCCGCCGGAGGCGATGGATAGCGCGGGTCTTTGCAGAGTCCTCGAGTTCTACAGCGGCATCGGCGGGACGGTACTAACACCCAATCCTCTCTATCTCCACGCCCGCACCTTCTAACGGCGCCTAGGGTTTTGTCGCCTGCTGTCCTGATCCCGCAGAGGTACTCACTTGCGGCGTCGGGAGTGCAGGTCGAGGTGGTGGCTGCCTTCGACATCAACGACGTTGCCAACGATGTTGACGAGCTCAACTTCGGCCACCGCCCATGCCAGGTGCGTCCCCTTCCCCCCGTGCTCTCCTAAATTCGGAATTAGGAGAAAAGCATATGATAGCTGATTAGATAAACACTATCGATTTGGTTCTGCTCGGATATTAGCCTGTGAAATTGATATTTCTCAATTAGTGTTGTGCTGAGGTGATGAGCAACTAGGATTCAGAATTCTACTGCGCGATCAGATGTTTAGGGACTGCAAGTCTGCAACCACGCTTCTTAGAAAGCATATTTAGATATTGGTCACACAAGTTTGCTAATGTCCTGAATTCTAGATTAGTTGGTAGTCTTGACTCTCGATGTATTATTTTGAACGGCCAACAAAGTTGCATGTGAGCTGATTGATTTCTTCTGCGTATGCCCTCATCTTGGGTACCTAAATAGCACGGGGACAGTTTTGTCATTTGCCTTCTCTATGTTCCCGTAATCGTGCTTCTGGCTCATCTAACCTGTTTCTACTTGCATGCTAGTTCTTGTACTAAATTGACTAAGGCTTTAGTAGTTTCATTATCTGAACTATATCACTATTATCTAACGCTTTTAGCAGTTTCATTATCTGAACTATATCACTCTGATCTAACTACAGGGGAACATTCAAACACTCACTGCTAGTGACCTAGACAAGTGTAAGGCACAAGCATGGCTTCTTTCTCCTCCATGTCAACCATACACATGGCAAGGTTTACTTCTGGAGTATCTTTCTTTCAACATTATCTGATCCCTTTTCAAATTTCAATAATGGATGGAGTATAATGTAGGACTCCAGAAGCATTCAGCAGATGCTCGAGCATTTTCGTTCATAAAGATTCTTAATCTAATGAAAACCATGGGCTTCCCTCCACAAATGTTATTTGTGGAAAATGTTGTCAGATTCGAGGTTGATATAAACTTTGATTTTTTTAAGCAGTCAAGAACTGTAGTATGTTACTATGTTAACAATTTGTAAGCCCTATTTGTTTATGGCAGGTGTCTGATACACATGACCAGTTGCTAGAGGTTCTTTCGGATCTCAATTTCAACACACAGGAATTTTTCCTAAGCCCCTTGCAGTTTTGTATCCCATATTCTAGGCCTCGTTACTTCTCTTTGGTAAGAGTTCTGGAGTATCTTTCTGTTGTTTCAATGTAATCAGTCACTTGATATTTCTAAGCCATGAAATGGCACTAATCTTATTTTTGTTACTATTACATTTGGTAATCACTTCCAAAACTTAGTATCAGTAAAATAAAAAATGGTACTTGCTCAAGTACTTAAAAGAAAACCATGATTAACTGCTCTAGGGTCTCTATAAAACTGAAAATTCATGCCATGAGAAGAATCTGTAGGATAAAAACACTGGATTCTTCAATAGTTTGATTTTTCTTGAGCTGACCGACTTTGCAACTATTGAACAGTACTATCTACAGGCGAAACGAGAACCTAGGAGTTTTCAGAATCCATCTGTCAACAGCAAGCTGCTCCGTGCACCTACATTCCTAGTATTGGTAAAAGCCAATGTCATTAGATATAACCCAAATGAAGATGAGCTGGAACCAATATGCAAATCAATTATTGACTTCCTTGAAATAAGTAGTATGGATATTGCTGAGGAGGATTCTTCAGACACCATCTGACTGTAAGTTGAAGAAGCCTATGATAATGGCCATGATGTTGTTTGAACATGCAGATTTCCAATATGGTACTCTATACTGTGTAGTTAAGGAGTCTGATGGGTGCATTACAAGTGAAACAGTTTGTCAAGATTATGTAGTCCCACTAAACTTTATTGAACGGTGGGGCAATGCTATGGGTATCCTTCCTTTTCTTGATTGGATACTCCAGTTTTATCATTTAATGATCTTTATTTATTATTTGGAATTCTTGTTTCTTTTTTTACTAACATGTGACTAGTGATTCCTTGACTGTTTGCAAGATATTGTATACCCTGAATCAAAGCAATGCTGCTGTTTTACCAAAAGTTTTTATTGCTACGTGAAGGGGACAGGTTCCTTACTAGCTACCGTCCAATGTAAGGCTTATATATTCTTTCATCTGTTCTGTTTTCAGGCATCACCTGTTGTTGCCTCTTGATCTGAATATTTCTTATTCCTATATTTTTTTTGTGATTACCTACTTTAAATTACAGAACCTCAAACAATTTCCCAAAGAAAACCTTGAAATTTCTTTGCTGAAGGAGATGGGCTCACGGTTTTTTACTCCTGCGAGATATGTGCTTGTTGACAACTTTACATATGTCCACATCCTTCCATTGTCTATCATTTAGGATCTGATATTCATGATTTCCAGGTTTCTAATCTTCATTCTTTTCCACTGAGTTTCCACTTTCCAGATCACACAAGCCTTAGGCAACAGTAAGTTTTAATTATTAATTTATTACCTTCTCTGTTTTGAACTCAAAGAACTTTTTGAACATCATAACCTCAATACATATAAGAATGTGAAAGATGAGCTGTTAGAAAGCAGAACTCGGTCAATTCACTATTTCACTACCTGTTATGACTAACTTACAGTTTTTTTGACGTGACTAACTTATAATTGATTGCAGGTATGCTATATTGGGCAATAGCCTGAGTGTAGCGGTTGTGGGTCCTTTGCTGCATTATCTGTTTTCTGAGACAAAGTGATGTTCAACATTCTGACACGCGTTGTTCACCTGGAACAGGCACCTTGATCTGGGATCTGCTGTTGCCTGTGGTACTCAGTACTCACTCCACAGCCCCCAGCTTGGTTCCTGTCCTCCTGGGTATGATTTCTGTACTTCCTGAAGGCTGAAACTGACGGCTGTGGTGCAACCATGTGAATTTGAATGGATTTCACGTTGCGATTTCAACGTCAACGTCGTAGGGCTTGGGGACCTAAGGTTGATTGATCGGTTAGGCGCACAGTCAAGAAGACCCTGCACAAACGATGGCCGGCACCAGGCATGTATGGATGAAACTCTGCCGCAGATGCAACCTACACCATTGAGTAGGGATTCTTCTTCTTCTTTTTCATTGTACCTTTCTCCAGACATAAGTTGTCATGATGGATGCTTTGAAGTGTTACAACTTTTGAGTGACATATCATGCGCATTGCGCAAGGAAAAACAGAAACGATGCTAAATTATGATCTGTAGCTGAACTTTGTTTTGGTGAGTCTCAGCAGTTGTTCTGCAAAGAAACGCTGTTGATACATTTTCCAGGTGTTCCTCAACTGAGCGTCTGATCTACACTTGTTGAGAAAGCAGTTGCATTGCACTTACAAAGCTACGAGCGTAAGAGCACAGCTTCTACGCAAAAACAATAATTTGGGGCTTCTATATTTCTATTTCTAATGGTGTTAAAGCCAAAACGGAAAAATAATAATTTGATGATCAAAACGAGCACAATAGCCCGTACTTTAAACTATAGTATCAAATGATATTAAGTTTTTCTTAATTATGGTCTCTCCGTCAACTATACTAAATATTTATATTTTGTTTCTTTATAATCGTACTCAATATTATCATAACATCAAATACACAGATACGTAGGATCAATGTCAATATCGACCAGATATGTCATCTTGTTTCGATTATGTAAAATGCCATTAATCTATTGATTTTTTTTGTTTCTGTACGAGTATTTTTCTTACAAGTTTATTGGAGTATTACTTTACTCAATTCTAAATTTAGTGATTTAGGTATTTTGTAAAATTCGTACTGAAATCAAAATGCTAATTTTATTTTTTATTCCGAATGTTAGTTAAATTTGTATTTCATTTTATTTCTCTGCCGACTCTTTTTTAATGTATTATTTTTAATCCGAATTGCTTATAATTTAAAGTGTATTAAACTCTCTAAGAACGCAAACGTGATCATTTTTTCTATTGTTCTAAATTTTAATTATATAATAGATAGATTAGAATCTAAAATTCAAATCCTGCTGTCGAAAAAAAATAGCAAGTCAGATTTGCGAGAGCAGAGGGCAGAGCAGATCTCCGCCACAGCGGTGCATTGCCAGTGGCGACGCCGCAGTTGCCGTTGCAGTTGCGCCCAAACCCTAAACACCCTCCTCTTCTTCTCCCCGCGGCACCATGCGCCCGCCGCGGCTTCGCGCCGCTGTCTCGCGTCCGCTCTCATGGCGCGCGCACTGCACCGCCGCGTCGGGGTCTACTCCCGTCGCCGCTACCGCCGACGACGACGACCACCCGCGCGTGTCGCTCTCCACCCACTTCACCAAATCGCTTGCCCCGGCCACGGTGGAGTACCTCCCCTCCACGCTCCGCGCGCTCCTCGCGTCTTCCCCGTCCCAGCGCCGCGCATATCTGTTTCTCAAGTCCGCCGCCTTCGACACCCGCCTCGCGCCGGACGCGCTCGTCGACGCCGTCCTCTCCGCCGTTGACGGCCCCGAGTCCCCGCACGCCACCGCGCTCCTCAGCCGCCTCCTCACCTCCCTCTCCCGCGCCGGCCGTGCTGACGCGGCGGCCGCGGCCTACGCCGGCATGGTGGCACGCGGGGTCGTCCCGGACGTCAAATCCCGCACCGACCTGCTCATCGTTACGGCGCGGTGCGCGTCGGTCGCGGACGCCCTCGCGCTGTTCGCCGAGATGCGGGGGAAGGGGCACCGCCTGGACGCGTGGATGTTCGATGCGCTGATGCGTGCCTGCGTCAAGGAAGGGATGCATCAGGAGGCAGTCAGACTGTTCGACGAAATGCCTGGTGCTGAGATCGAGCCTGACCAGCGCGTGTATGCGGTTGCGATCGCGGCCCTCTGCAAGCTGCGTGATGCTGACCGTTCGCTGCTTGTGTTGAGAAAGATGGATGATGCAGGGTTTGCGCCATGGGACTTCACATACAACTCTGTGGTGGATGTGCTTGTAAAGGAAGGGAGGATGGAGGAGGCACTGCACCTGAAGGATGAGATGCTGGCTGCCGGTAAGAAAATGGGTATTGTGCTTGCAACAACTTTGATGCATGGATATTGCTTGCGACGGGAGGTTAGGAAAGCGCTGGATATATTTGAGGAGGCAGTAAGGGATGGTATGGTGCCAACCAATGTGACATATGGGGTGCTGATCATTGGTTGTAATGAAGTGGGGATGTCAGAGAAGGCCTTTGAGCTATGTCGCCTGATGAGACAGCATGGGCTGTTGCCTAAAACAAATGAGTTCAATATGGTTATTGAGGGCCTCTTGAATGATAAACAGTGGAAGGATGCTGTAAGCTTGTTTGAGGAGATGGCTGATACTGGGATACCAGATGTCTTCACATACAATATACTAATTCGCGGGCTCTCTCGGCATCATAGACTCCGTGAAGTGCTTACTGTGTGGAAAAAAATGAATGAAACGGGTGTGAAACCATCTATTGTGACATACCATAGCTTGTTGTTGTGTTATTGTGTGAAGGGTTGCATGGATGAAGCAGTCAAGCTATACACTGAGATGCCCGAAAAAGGATTCACACCTAATGTTGTCACTTACACAACACTGATGAAAGGGTACATCAATAAGGAAGCTTTTGACAAGGCCTACGCCCTCCTTGAGGAAATGAAGCAGAATGGAGTATCTTGCAATGAGTATACATACAACATTCTCATAAATGGCCTTTGTGTGGCTGGCCGAGTTTGTGAAGTTGATGAAATGCTGAAGAGATTTGTAAATGAAGGTTTTGTCCCGACTGCAATGACATACAATAGTATCATCAATGGATTTGTGAAAGCTGGCATGATGGACTCGGCATTTGCTATGTATCAGCAGATGCGTGAAAAGGGCATACCACCTGACATAGTAACATATACCAGTTTCATTGATGGATACTGTAGGATTAGTTGCTGTGATCTGGCATTGAAGATGCTAAATGATGTCAGGTGCAAAGGCCTTCGACTTGATATTGCTGCATATAATTCTTTAATAAATGGGTTCTGCCAACAGGGGAATATGTCACATGCACTGCAATTTCTTGTTCTGCTGCTGAAAGATGGTTTACTACCAAATGTTGCAATCTACAACAGTTATATTACGGGGTACAAGAATTTGGAAATGATGGATGAAGCTTTTACATTCTACAAGAAAATGATTAAAGAAGGAATTGTCGCTGATACAACAATGTACACTACCTTAATTGATGGGTTCTCAAAACAAGGCAATGTAACCTTTTCTTTGGAACTGTTCTCGGAGATGATGGCTAAGGGCAATATTCCTGATCATATTACTTTCACAGCATTAATACATGGCCTTTGCCGCAGTGGAGACATTGATGGTGCTATGAAATTATTGTATGAAATGAATAGGTTAGATATACGCCCTAATGTTTTGATTTATAACATGCTGATTAACGGATGCATCCGTGATGGAAAGCTGCAAAAGGCATTCCAGTTGCACGATGAAATGCTAGACAGGGGAATTATGCCTGATGATACTACATATGACATAATAGTTAGCATGCATTCTTTGGAAAGTGACAGTCCTACTGATGCAAAGAATCCAATTTTAAGTTCCACCAGTTAAGGATCAAGAGTTGTCTTGAGCAGCATAAAGTTACCACTTACCATTGTATGCCAAGTGCCGAGTTGTGAACGCTTTGCTGTACATGAGGTGAAATCTTAGCTATGCCAAATAGATGCAAAGGTAAGAACTGGAATCCAATTAATAACAAGAAGTCACCTTTTGTTATTATACCTTATCTCTGTTTTACCATTGTCATTTCATGATGTTTTCATATTTTTATACTATCCATTGTTTAGTGTTCAATCTATATGTTGGGGGAAAATACTTCATTATCAGGGTCTCTACAGTTATAAGATAAAGTCAATCTACTAAACTGAAGTTCCAGTATTAACTCTGGTTTAGTACATGACCAAGCTCAAAGAATCCATGCATACTTCTGTTCGTTGTATGACTTCGAAGGTTAAATATGTAGAGAGCTTATCTGCCAGCGAGGATGGAAGACTTATCTTCTTTCTGATTAGATTAGTCTTTTACCATTTTAACCCTATTAGGAGTACCGAATAGTTTCCACTATGTCGGTTGTAATTGAGGGGTAAAAAGGTCTTTTTCTTAAGATTTTTACTTATAAATATCCTCCTTCTTACCCTGTAATAAGGATCGAATACTCAGTTATTTAATTCACAACTTCAAACTACTTCGAGCTATTATCCAATTCGGAGGCTTAAAATAGTCCGCTTCACAAATTCTTCGTTTGTTAGTTCTTAATCTTTGAAAACCGGTTAGCGTAATCTTTTACGCCAACACTATATACACGATTATTCCCTGTTGGGAACTTAATTTTATGTTTTCAATAGAAGCTGGAGTGACCTTTGGTCTAAAATAAATCTCCATGCAGATGGTTTTGGTGCCTGGTGTACGAAAAGATCCAACCCCAGACATTGACACATTGTACTAATGTGGAGTGTGCCTAATCTGGATTTTGAATGTGGATTATCCTTGATTATGTTTTCTTCGCGACTTTTTCCCCAAACCAGAGATTCTCAAGGTGAGAATTTCTTTCTAGTCAGGGAATCTGCATAAGCTGTTTGTGTTCGGTAGAAATTTATTCCCTACAATTTTCTGGTTTCAGGCAGCAAAGGGTATCTCCTAGACTCCTACCATCATAAATAATGGAGACCTACTGCTGATCAAGATCCAGTATCATATAATCATTCAATAATTTAAGAAGATCCATTAAGTTAAGACGAGGTGATTGTTTTGATGGCACTGACGTATTGTATTCTGGAAATCAACGTTTCGAGGATCAAGTAGCCTCTGTATGTGAAGATGGGGTCATATCTCGGATGTGGTTGAACTCAGAATTCATTTGGTTAGGGTGCGTTTGGTTCTGCTGTGAGCTGTGAAAAAGCTGCTGTGAGTTGCCTGCTGTGAAAAAGCTGCTGTGAGCTTCCTGCTGTGAAAAAGCTAAAAGTCGTTTGGTTGAAACTGCTGTGAAAAAACTGCTGTGAGCTGACTGTTTTGTATAACTTACGTAATTTTCATCATTATAATATTCTATACATATATATAAATAGAAAACACTCAACATTGATGCAACTAACTAACTAAAAATATATTAGATAAATAAAAAAGTGCATAGTTCATCTTATAAAGTAACCGACAACCATATATTATCTCATGAAATTATGCAATGCAATACAAACCATAATAATATTAAATCAATTAAGACACCTTGAATTCATACTATTTATTCTGAACTAAAAAACAGAAAAGCAAAAGCAGAAAAGCAGGGTCCAGGCTGCTTCCAAATTTGTACTAGAAAAAAGCTGCTTTTTCACAGCAGAAGCAGTTTTGGTAAACCCGTTTGGTTCAGCTTCTGCTTTTTCACAGCAGAAGCAGATTTCAAAAGCAGAACCAAACGCACCCTTATCCTCCACATCAATCACTCCTTTGGTAATTGGTGCTTTGGAGGGCAAACCGAGATTCAGTGCATGTGGGTATATTGGGTTAATAGTAGGAAAATTTTGCTTTTTTCCCCTTAGTTGATTATTGTTTTTTTGTCCCACTATTTTGAATGATAACAAGTTCCAGGGACGGCCGATGAGAGAAGAACGAGTAGAGAAAGAGGAACGAGTTTTTTTGATTCATCTCTCCTAGTAGAGAAGAACTAGTTTTGTCCATCTCTACTTTGATGTTGTTAACTTTCTTAGCATAATTGATTTCTCTTTAATAAAAGTTTTTTTTTTCATTTTTGACATTAACAAAATCAAAGTAGAAAAGTTACCGATTTCATGTTGCCTTCCAAAATTACACCTGAACCGATATTTTTGTAAACACAATGTCTCCGACCATCACTTCCATTCCGTGAAAACATACTTATTAGATCGACTGGTGGCAAACGATTTTTTAGAAAATCAAATATAGTAATGAGCCATTGTCTTATAAAAACTGAGTACCACACTACCAAATAGATGGTTTTTCATTCATTTTATCCCATATTTGGGTTGGCTCCTTCGGTTTGGTTCATCAAACAAAACCATTGTGCCGATCAAACCGTACACCACCACCTCTTCTTCACAAGAAAACTCCAAAGCAAGCTTAGCTACAAGTGTGCACCCACACAACGTGTATCAAATACATCAAACCAAAAAGAGCCCTAATAATACTATCATTGGACTCATTTCACCCATTTTAACATCAACTTTTATCGTGTTAAGGTAAATCATATCTTAAAAATTTGGACTTTTTTTAAGGGAGCAGCCGGCGGCCGGCCGGCTGCTTGTGGAGGACGAGGGAGGCGTCGTCGATGACCGGGCCGCAGAGCGTGCCGTCGCTCTTCATGTGGTAGACGGCGCTCTGGAACACGACGCGGGTGCGGTTGGAGATGGCGGCGAAGTCGAGGACGGCGCGCTTGTAGCCGCCGGAGCCCTTGGACTCGTATGGCACCTTGACGGAGGCGCGCGCCGCGTAGGCCTCGGCGACCATGGAGCCCACGCAGCCGTCGGCCGAGTCGCCGACGGCGAAGGACAGCCGGTAGGTCCAGCCGGGCACGGTGCTCACCTCCTGCACCAGCGCGCTCTCCTTGCCGCTGACCAGCTCCACGGCGCGCGCGCCCTGCGGCACGGCGAAGTGCTCGGAGTCGACGTACTTGACGGCCTTGGACGACATGATCATCCACGCCGGCAGCGGCGAGTGGTCGTCCTCGATGTTGGGCGGCACGAGCACCCCCCACGACGCGTTGGGCAGGAAGTACGGGCCCTCCTCGAACCCGCCGTTCTTGAGCATGTTCCCCTTGCCCAGCGTCGGCGGGTACAGCGCCCTGATGGCGACGCCGTCGATGAGCGGGCCGCACGCCGGGTCCTCCTCGACGCCGGGGTTGTGGATGACGAGCGCCACCTCGTCGAGCTTGGCCTGGAACGCCCACGCGTACGAGTCCCACCCGCTGCTGCTGTAGATGGTCTGCATGGGTAGCACCCCCCACTCCGGGCTCACCGACACGTTCAGCCGCTCCGCCTGCGCGCATGTGCGCGCCGCGCTGAAGGTGACGGCGTAGTAGGCGCCGCGCGCGACGGCGAGCCGCTGCCGGATGGATGCGTCGTTGCCGAGCCGCACGGCGTGCGCCCCATGCGGCACCACCAGCAGCATGTCCCCCTGCTTTTGCCCGGACTCGATGTACTCCACGAATCCCGACGTCTCCCACCGCGGGATCGCGTTCGCGCCCCGTACCACCGACCCGTTCACCATGTCCGACCTCGCCGGCCCCTCCTCGAAGTTACCATTCGGCAACAGCCCTGCACATCATACAAGTTACACTTCTATTTAATTATTTATTTTCTCTCATTTTTTATATAAAGTTATTTTAGTATTCTCCTTTATTTTTCAGTTATAAGTCATTTTTTACATCTTTTTTACATGTTTGTCGGTGTCAAATAAATGCTACTATTGCCACCAATAAATAACTCATATTTTTAAAACATAATAAATGAGAGACAAAAAGGTCATTTGAGTTGATTTATTAATTTATATAACTAAATGTATTTATAATTTAATGATTACAAATCGAAGTTTATAAAGTTTGGTTTTTTTCAAAACATTGTATACCTGCTGCAGCTGATGATGCATGCCAGCATGAGAGTATCAGGCCACCACGCAGGCTGTCTGATCTCTTGTTTTGTTAATTAATTAATTAATGAAACTGCAACGTCTGACAACGTCCATGTTACTCTAGATTTTAGTTTTAAACTAATTAGTTACGGTTGTTCGATCACACCAATAAATCTTACTACCAAATGTAGCGACGCAACGAAACAAACAAGAATCCACCAAATCAAATGCATAAAAAGCTATGAGAAATTGATGCGAGCTATATAGCTGCAGAAATGCATGGTGACGATCGATCCATCTCTTGTCCTTCGGAACGATCGTCTGTTACATCTGCCTATTGTTTCTGCTATTTCTACAGTCGATCTTATCCAAGAATTAAATACCAGCGTCTAATTTTGTAATGATATATATGTGAGATATTTAAATAAATATTCCCTGTTGTATGAGTACATGCTGGTCCATCAATGATCAAGTCATGGCCTCGAGTTCATGCAAGTAATTAACTAACTTACTACTACACTGGTCACTCTCTCCATGGTTAGTTAGAGCCTGTTCGGAAGTTTTAGTTCAAGAGCTAAAATTTAGCTCATAAAAATAAAATAGAAGACTAAATTTTAGTTTCTTTTACTGTTTAGATACATGGGTTAAATTTTAGTAATAAATGTACAAAAGACTCATTTACACCTCCTTCCACATTTTCTTTCTTTTAGCATTCATATATTTAAAAGCAAAGATGTCAATTAATACAAGAGAACCATTTTTAGCAATATTTAGCTCATTTTAACATCTTTTGAAGGGGCCAAAGAAAAGAAGAGGATAAGTTTTAGCCCACCGTATTTGGCTCCCCGAGAATTAAGATTGATGCTAAAGTGAAGGGCTAAAACTTTAACCCTCTCTTTGAAGGCTCCGTATCCTATGAACAAAACTCTCTCTGAGCACAAATGCACAGGCCTCATTGTAGCCCCACATTCAAAATCCAATGACGCTCCGTTTTTACAAAAAAAAACTCAACAGTGCACCTCTGTTTCTCCATGCTAGTTTACAAAAAAACCTTTGAACCAAGATTGTTGGATTTTAGATATGGGACTACGATGGAGTTTCTGCGTGCACGGAAGGGGTTTTGTGCACAATATATGAAACCCTCTTTGAAACCGACCCAAAGGCGCTCTTAAACTCTAACGGATGTCACTAATAACATCGGAACTGCAAAAGCAGCAGCATATTAACTACTCCATTAACGTATAGTAAAACGGCAGCGCAGCAGTAACTTAATTCTCACCGTCGGTGACGACGGCGTCGGCGGCGCAGGCGCAGGCGAGCAGCAGCACGAGCACCGCGACGCGACCCATTGCGCTAGCTCTAGCTTTAATTTCTCCCTCCTGAGTCCTCGCCGGCCGTCGTCTTCCTCCCCGGCCCCGGCCCGTAGCTCGGGTGGTGGTCTAGCTCCTCTGCCGCTGCCGCTGCCGCTGCCGCTGGGATGAGGCCGAGCAGAGCAGCGACGTGAGCTGAACTTATAGAGCAAGCTGCAAGCAGAGCTCTACTCTGCACACACAAGTAAGCAGCCCCCAGAGATGGCGTTTAACTCCCAGGAAATGCCACTATCTAAACAAAGAAGATAGTGGAGCCTGGACTGGACAGCATCGTGTGTGAGGATCAAACTCTGACAAGAGTACTCAACCGACACATGCAACCACGTGTGTGTTGGGACGCTCATGGGTCGATCTCACAGATAGCTACATAGATAGATGGTGTTTTCTCATACCTGTATCTGTAAATTCTAGTATACCCGTGAACGCTATAAACGAAAAGAAACTCGCTTGCAGTTGCACTAAACCAACGCATGCACGAGAGTACTCGACCCTTGTTTCTGTTTTTTTTCATTACAAATAGATATACTTGTGTGTGTGTTTTTTAGGTAAAAAAAGGAACTACTACTCCAGACTTTTTTATATTTGCAACGGTCTTACAACCAAAACTGGAAAAAGAAAGCCACAAGAAACATGTTCAAAAACTAGATTCTAAAATCAATTCTTCTAGGGGAAACGGTGACGAAGCTGCAATTCGCTGACGTGGCACTGGTCTAGAGCGCATGCATGTGGTCGCCGTCAAGCTGCAGGACCGGAGTCACCGGCCGCGCGCATCGAGCTTCAATGCTGCGGCGGGCGGCCGCCCTAGCTACTCCTCTCCCTGCAGCTTCATCTGCATGGCGTCCCATGTGCTCACGATATGGATGCCCCGTCGACGCAACTATATATTACTAATAGTATCTCTATTGTAATTGTTATTTTTGATTTACTATTTATAGTAATAGCAAGTCTTCCTATTTTAATTGGCATATTATTTTGTTACTCACTCCATTGTACTTGTTATTTTAGGGGGCTTGCTATTTTTCTCACTAAACTTACTTGTAGGGGCTTGCTATTTCTCTTACCAAACTTGCTTCAAGTTTGGTGAGAGAAATAGTAAGCCCCTAAAATAACAAGTCAAATAGCAAGTACAAGCAAGTTTAGTGAGAAAAATAGTAAGCCACCTAAAATAACAAGTACAATGGAGACACATTTTAGATAATTCTTGTTATTTTTAAAGATAACAAGTTGATAGCAATTACAATGGAGATGCTCTAATCTCAATCAAAACCACTGTTTTGATTCAATAACTATATATATAATAGTATAGTTTTGTTAATATCTATATGAGATATTGATCACTGAAAAGGACATATATATATATATAAATGATATCCTACACCACGGGTGTAGCATAACTATTCTACCGAGAAGTCTACTACTGAGAAAAAAGTAGTACTCAATTATTATTCTACTGAGAAAATCCACTACTGAAAATAGTCGGTGTAGAATAGCTATTCTACACACGTAGTGTAGAATAGCGTTACCGTCTATATATATATATATATATATATATATATATACACACACTTTATCGTAATCAGAAGAACCATGGTCTTCGATCGATCGGGCTTGCTTGCCCATGTGAGGTCGCGTGCATGTCCGTGTAGACGATGCTTCCTTCGCCTGATTTGCGAGTTGTTTAGGGAGCAACTGTCACGCTAGAGAGGTGTATAGAAAACAGAGAGACAACTAGAAATAAAACTGCTTTAATTTCCACTTGACATATAAAATTTGGATCTTTCAATTCAATCTCTTCGGGATAGCGGCAGATCGATCTAGGGTACGTGCAGTGTACGCATGTCTATATCCGCTTCTTGAGTCTCTTGACGTGAAAGTGTGGCCGCGCCCCAGCCGGCCGGGCCGGCGGCGACGGCGAGCGAGCGGGTGAACGGCGCCGCGCGCGTGGCAGGAAAACACATGCGCGAGCACGTATGGCAGGCAGGCGGCCGGTGCAATGATCGGCGTGGGCTTAATTTGTTTCGTCGATGGCGCCAAACCGAAGCACATGCACAACTGTCTGGGAATTGACAGGCTCGACGACAGACACTCCCGTAACGTGCGTGCTCAGCTCTCCACTGCTCCGGCCGGCGGTCGGTGGTGCTAGCTCGACAACAACGACGCGTGTGCGAAGCAAAAATATACTCCTGTACGTTCGTGGGTACTATTCAATTTGCACGCAACGTAACCGGAAATACATGATTTCAGATGAATCATATCCGACAATTCAGCTCATTACATGGAACAATAGATGAACTACAGTGATATATATTATTACATTCAGTTTTATATATAATGGATACTGGTTATCAATTTACAACGAATAGAGTATTTCCGAGAGATGTTTTAAATTTTCTTCCCTAAAATCTGATATAAGAATCATCATATTCTTGTTATTCCCTAAAGACTAATTTGATGCACAACAATACCCCTATATTCTAGAATCCCTATTTTTTAAATGAGGAAGAAGAAGTTAATCTGAAATTTAGGTTGGATGGCAAGAAATTTAGGCAATATTTTAGGATATGGATTTGTTTAAAAATGTTATTGGAGTCTAATTTCTCATCAAAATCTTAAATTTTAGATTTAAAAACTTATATAAGAGCTCTTAAAGATGCTCTTAGAGATACTGATGTGTATCTGACACATGCAGTATCCAATTGGTATTGCTAACATTTTAGTGTAAGGTGATTGATCAACTAATATTGTTGGATGTGAGTATATAATTAGTGTCTAATTGTATATATATATATATATCAATTCAATAACCGATGCTAAATACTACTACTTCCGTTCCATATTATAAGTCGTTATTACCTTTTTCAAATTTATTTATAAATCAATTAACTTATAAAATTTGAAAAATATCAGAACGACTTATAATGTGGAACAGAGAAGTATTACGAACGTTCGTGCTGGGGCCTGTCGTCGGTGTGCCGACCTGCAGCGTGGATGATGTCGGCGGTGCCCCCGGCGACGGCGACGGCGAGTGAGACCAGAGGGAGAAGCCGGCCTTGATAGCGATCGAGCAGAGCTCACCGTCGGTTCCGCCGCTGCCAGACGGGGCCGGCCGGTTAAGACTGGATCGACACGGCCGGGCATGTGCGTGCACTGTGCAGTAGTGTGGCCGATCGATCTCTGTTCCAAGATATAAACATTTCTACAGTTCTACATGCGTGTTGTATTAACCATCGGTCATTCAATTTTTCCTTCTATCTTATTCTCGCACCCCAACAAGTAGTCGTCTTTTCTCTAGCTCAAACTTAATCTTTGGTAAACAACTTAAAAATATTCATATTCTGAAATGCATTTCTCTGTGCTCGAATGTGGGGGTATATATCTTAGATAATAATGCATTTTGAAACTATATATCATTGATCAGACATCACTCCAGTTATTAAGGAACCTTGTGACTGAGTGTCGTTCTTCCTACATCTGTAATTCTATCGAGTCCGGGATCCGATACAGAACTGTACTAGCTGGTTTCCAATTCTTTTTTTTATGTTTTTTCCTGATACTTCATTCTCTGATGATTACAGGAGAACCTCTGGACGGAGTGTTATTGTGTATGCCATGGTGATGGAAGCATATTCTTGAGACAAACTGTCCATGTAAATCAGTTACAGCCATGGAAATGGCACCTGGCTTCCAACACATTGACCTCATGGATCCTGGTTTTACAGTGTTCATGAATACATGTAGTGATGACTGTTTGCGAGCAACCTGTTCGGACGCAGCGATCTACACAAGGACTGAGCTTCTGAACTGCATCGTATATACCTGTATGTTGAGTGATTTTTTCTTCTAATGTGCGTACCAGTTGGAAATATGGAATGCTTTGCTCGAAGAACTGGTAGCGTTCTCGATCGGTGCCATTCTACGTAAATGCTGATCAATACAGTACCACAGTGTATGATGAGATCCTTCAGTCAGATTCAAGTGAAATACTTGATAGAAGTTGCTTGCTTCTGTATTATGAATCATCTGGGCTTAAAGATTTTGGGGAAGAATTAGCTGACGGTAGCAAGAACAGTTCAAATACCCTGGGAGACTTGCCTGGACATGTGATTTCTGAAAAAGTTACTCTTGCTTTTCCAGGAAACAATGTCCAGCCAGAAACACAGTTTTTACATATCAAAAGACAAACCTGGTGAAAATGGAAAGGTCAATGAACCTATATATGTCTGGTCAGAACAATTGCACAATTAGTGAGTCAGAATCACCTTGTTTCAGTGATTCCCTGAAGTTTGCTGATGCACTTCATCAAATGAGTAACATGAGGCTAGAAGAAGAAAGCAATACTGAGCCAACTCACTTAACATCACCAGTAGTAGAGCCTTTTGCATCAAACAGACTGTTGAGGTAACTAATAACTTCTTGTGGCCTAGCTGCATTTTTACCACTCATCTTTGATTGGTGCAATCTGCAATATTGGTTGGCTTTGGGTGGTGCCAAAGACAACATCGATGCTCCCTCTCTTTTATATAAGTCGTTTTAGCCTTCTTAATTTTCTCAAATATAAGTTATTTTAAAATTTGTGCATATTTTTTTTAGCTTTTTCCATGTTTTCTTCTGTCAAACAATACTATATCTCTTACAAATAAACACCTCAAGGGAAAATTACTCACATGTCATTATAATTTTTAGAAATTGCCTACATGCCATTGTCAGTTACTGTGGCGGCTCTCATCTGGCAGTGACACAACGATGATATTTTGGCAAACCGTAAAAATCGTAATGGCACAGAAAAAATTAACCTTTTTTTCAAAGCTGAATAAGTGAGGCATAACCAATATCAGAGGTGATACACCGTTCAATGCTATTGGCCGTTGAGTGGGTTCGCAGTTCCTCGAAATTTCACACGAATTTCGAGTTTTTTTAAAATTAACATGAACCCAAAAATATCACGGATATTTGATAGGTTTTGAGGAAATTTGAGATTTTTTTGCTCGAATTTTCGTTGTGCTGTTAGCTCTCAAATATTAGAGGTTCGGTGGCTTTTTGCCACTAACCTGATTCTCAGATAAAAGCCTAAATTTGTCGTTGTCGATTACATGAACGAATACTTTAAATGCATACGTGGAAATAATTTGCTGGTTTGCCATTATTTAAATTATCTATTTGATTATGGCATTATCACGTGGCAATAATACATGAGATTGGTATAAGTAACAAATCTTGAAGTACACATGAAAAGTGGTATATCCATTGCCAGTTATACATGAGTTATAAAAAAAACGTGAGTTAGTTGATATTAAGTTTCTATTTAGTATAGCTCTAACTCTAAGATTTACACTGAATCTAGTATTTGTATAATATAATAAAATAATTTAATTTTTTTATTTTTATTATAAAATAAAAACGAAATTATCTAACTAAATACTCTTAATCAATTCACAATTCTAGCTCCAAGATTTCTTGGAACTAGATTGTATCGGCTCTAAAAAATCTTGGAGCTAGAGTTATCACGACTAAACTTCAATATTTAATGCGGTCACACGGAAGTTCTCGTTTATATACCGACACACATGATTTTCAATAAGATCAGATCTGTGTTCCCTTCTTAAAAAAAGTTATACAGGAGCTACATGATGAGTAGAAAAATGACGGGGTTTTACTACATTTCGTTTTGAAATAAAAATGTAGAATTTTGCAGATGGATTAAGTAGAGAAGTATAATTAAATAAGAAATGATTATAATTGATATAGGAAAAGAGAGATTCACTATTTTGATACTCTAAAAGAGTGGCTTTGCATTTTTAACATCCGGAACCACTTTCATTAACTTAAATGATTTTATATATCAGTCTCATAAATATTATTATAAACAAAATAAATATTTTTAAAGTGTTAAAATATCAATTTTTTCTACTAGGTGTTGGTTAAGACGAGAAAGTAAAATAGCTTACTTCGGGAGAGAGTTGAGAGTTGTAACACAGACACTGTTCACCAATCACCAGCAGGGCGCGCCGGGTGAGGTTATAACGGCCGCAACGAGGGGAGGGAGATCTCGAAGCATCGTCCTCCTCTGCGGCCGCTGCCGTCGCCGGCGAAGATGATGTCCGGCGGTGGCTACTCCTCTCTTGATGACCCCAAGTCGTCCGGATCCGTCCCGGTAAGTCCACTTGCCCGGCCCATCAGCTCGGTGACCACCGCGCCTCGCCCCCCATCGGTCTATGCTAATTCCATCACCTCGCGTCTCGCAGGCGGCGACGGGGCCAGATCCGCCGACCATCAAGTTCGCCGACTCCAACCTCCAGATCTTCCCGCCGTCCGAGGCCAAGGGCAAGATCTCCGGTGCCTACCGCCCGCCCACCGACGCAGACGGTCAGATCGGATCCCCTTCCGTCTCCTTGGGTTGTCGTCTGGATCTGACTTGCTTGTGGTGCTTGCTTGCTGCGCAGACACGTTCTCGTCCAAGTCCGGGGGCGGTCTTGGGGGCAGGGGCGGCGGCGCTGAGTCGGACGATGCCGGCCAGGGTGGGTGGTTCCGGATGTTCTCCGTCGCGGCGTACAAGCCCTACTTCGACGTCGACACCTCCGACGTGGTGGAGAGGATCTGGGAGTCTGTCTTCCCTTTCCGCGGCACCTTCACCGAAAAGACCTCAGAGAACCCAGACCTGTATGCCTCTATTGCCTAACCTAACTCCTACTTACGATAATGATAGGATAGTTTTCCTTCGAATAATGGTTTTAGATATCCGAATGCTCAGGTAGTGGATGTGATTACAGTATTGAGGTTTTACTATTTTGCTATCCATAATTTGTGTCATTTGCGAGGTGTGTTGGTCATGTAGAATTAAGAATGGGGGGTTTCAGTAATTGAGTTAATGAACTGTCAGCTGATTGTTCCAGAAGTCCAGTGTTCTGGTATACCAGGACGTCTTACATTTGGTCAAAGTTGATCCTTAGTGATGATTGCCTGCCTGAAAATTGGGAGGTTTGTTCTGGTGGTTCCCTAGATTTGAGATGAGCTTGCAACAGTAGATCCTTTATTGCGGAGAGGGAGTAGAACATAATTTCAGCACATAGTGGGACTGAAATAGTTGTTATCATGTCCTAGGTTGTTAGAATAATTCTATATCTTTTTTGGTACACAGGGAATTTGTTGTTTTCCCATTATTCTTGTTGATTATTCCATGACACAGCATGAAAATTTTTAGGACTCACCTTAACAAATATACTTAAAAGGAAATCCAGGGTATTCCTTTAGCTTATGCTCCCAATTTTTTATGTGTATGATGATGGTATATAAATATAACCTACCCATACTTGGAATATTTAAATATTCAATCGAGTTTTTCATTTTTGGGCTTTTGACCTCCTTTGTGGCTTTGTCTTGTGTACACCATTCTTCCAGTTGGAATTATCTTACACTGTTTCATCTCACTAGTTATGATAACAGTTATAATATGGCCTTTGGAATGTACTTCTGTATAACTTTGCCATATGGTGTCAACAGAAAGTTAACTTTAATGTGCCTTCCAATCTATGCTTTATGAAAATTACAGTACAGGTCTATACTATGGCACACTATTATTAGGTGAAGATAAAGATTTGTAACTGACAGTGGGATGACATTGTGAAAAACTTGGCAAATATGCACAATATCATTTTCAAGTCTGAATATTTTGAAACAATTACTATATATTGTGGCCTCCTTCTGACATTTCACAATGACTGAAATATGAAGCAATGGATATTGTTCGATCTTTATCAAATAGAATTTTGTGTCTCGATATCAGTTAGCCTATAGTTCAGTAGAAGGCTTTTTACACATTGAGTGTTTTTTTTTCTATTTACAATTTGATTATATGCCTACTACTACTATTCTTATTTCAATTAAATTTTGTAGATATGGGCCGTTCTGGACATGTACCACACTAATTTTCGTTGCAGCATCCATTGCCACATTTGTCACCTACCTGTCTCACAAGTGGCATAAGAAAGAATGGAATTATGATATTAACCTGGTTACATGGTCTGCTGGCTTATTCTATGGATACGTGACATTTGTTCCCCTGGGTTTATATGTCATCCTTAAGTACTTCTCAGCACCTGCTGGACTTGTGCAACTATGGTGCCTGTATGGATACTCTTTGTTCATCTTCATTCCAGCATCGGTAAGGAAAATTCCTAAAACATGTAGACTTAGAAGATTACTTCAATTTACAGTATTGCCAATGTTTTTATTGTTAATCATATCTTGAATTTAGGCTTCTGTTTAGTTTGTTGTAAGTGCGCTGGATTATAATGTTACAAAGCAATCAGTTCATGTTTGTAGTATCGAAGGAGTTGCTCTAACTTTAGATCAGACAAATTTGTCACCAAGGACCATAGTTTTCCTTATGTAAACCATATCTGTTATTTACTGATTCTCTGTCAAGGAGGTTGTCTATCATGCTTTGTCATCAACAACGATACCCTCATTGACATCCAAAATTGCAAACCCTTAGTCTATTGTTTACTGATTATCTGGAGTCTGGACTCAAGTCTAACACTCTATTTCCGTGGCAGCTTCTGTCAATTGTGCCGATAGAAATATTCAGGTGGGTGATTGCTGGTGTCGCTGGTTTCATGTCTGCTACCTTCGTTGCTATGAATCTGCGCGCTCACATTGTAAACTCTGGAGAGAGATGGTTGTTGATCGTCGCAGGGATATTCTTGTTGCAGTTGGGGCTGGCTGTTTTGCTGAAAATCTATTTCTTCACGATAACTGTATAGGGTGCTTGCATTAGTCAGGAATGAGCACACAGTTTTCTAGGTCGAGCTGCGCCGTCATTCGTTGATGTAATTTTCCAAGTATACATCCATCTTACATGTAACATTGTGACAAAGTTAAACCACTTCAGTAGCCTATTAAAATATATTACAATGGTCTTAAGAACCCTTTTTATAGTCCATTTTGTGTTCCTTAACTTGAGTTAATAACAATAAACAAATGTACAATATATTGTTTCTCCCTTAATCAACTACTAACATGGCTTTCTCCATTCGTACCGACTGCGACTTGTACAATTTGTCATTCTATACAACAATATTCTCATAAAAAATGACATCAATCATTAACTAATTAACTAAAATTCACTAGATTTATAACCTAAATGATATCGGTATAATGTCCTTGTATATACAGTTGTGCACACAGCTAGCATGAGCATTCCATGACAATCTTTTGGAAGAAAAACAAGTAACTGCAGAGCATGCTGACATTATGTTCAAGACTCATACAAGACATGCCTGTGATGATGCTCATGTAAGATCAAGGTAGAGACCCACACAGCAACAAGTTAATGATTTCACAAAAAACTGGGGGATCTGCAAACAAAGATTAGAAAGACACTCATGCCCACGGGAGTCAGATGTGGGTAAAGGAAACAGTTAATGTGAATGATGTCTCAGTGTTGTAGCAAGGCTACTATAATTCTGAGTGTCTGTAATAATGTTAACACCCATTGAGTGAAAACACAGCACAAACTGCGACAAGATCACAACTATCTCCACCACAACTTGGTGGTGGTGCTGTCACGAAAGGAGTGGTGGCTGATCATTTCTTTGTAGCAGCCTGGCCAATAAATTTGGTAACAACATAGCAATCTGGCGGTGTGATGTTTTTATAGTACTTTTCTATTGTCTTCGTTATTTCAAACCCAAACTTCTTGTAGAAAGCAATAGCATCGTCATTGTTCGTCTGAACATGCAAGTATATCTCAGGGACGTTCTGCTTTTCACACAGATCTAAAACATGATTCAGCAGCTTCGATCCTGTGAAAATTAACCAAACAATTATAAAACACCAGATTAGATGATGCCCTAAAAAATGCTAATATTATTTCCAAATAGATAATGGTAATCCACTTTTCTTAAAAGTGAACTCAAGTGTTGACAGAAGATTTTGTGGCATGAGATCCGTAGTTAGTGTGATGCTAGACCATGTTAGATTCTAAAACTCTCTTCTTTCATGAAGGGAATTGGACAGCCAACATACTGATATATATTTGGGATTGGCAACAGCTTAAAATCTAGGGGGCTCTGAAACTCATGAACAAAACAGATATTTTTTTCAAGTGGAGAACTAGCTGCCCAAGGCTAACCTCATGTGTTTCAAAGTCAGCTCCTAAAGCTGTCTACTAAAAGAATATATTAATTACTGGAAAAATATTTCACAAACTTAGTCATTGATTACAATGCTACTGCCACAATGAGGGGGCAGTAAGAACAGACCATGAGTTTTATCACACAATAATTCTTTGACCATACTCTTATTTGAGGTAAAGTCACAAGGAACTTCACCTGAATAAGGACATCAATTGAGCATTGGAGCTAAAACGAGGCTGAAGTCTGAAATTGGGGTGTAATCATAACAGATCTCATGTAAAAACATTGTTTTCTTTTTATCATAATATAATATATTCCATTGTTTTCCTCAAAGAAAATTGTAAGCAAATTGTTTGTAAACTTGTTTGTTTCTGTGCTGGTACTTGTAATCAGTAACTCGAGAGAAAAGAGCACAAGTGATTATGTATGAGCCTTTAATTGAAAATGCTGAATGTGAATCTAGCAGAAAACAGAACAATCTATTCATATAAATGAAAGGGGGGATTCTCACCAATGCCAAGACCACGATATGGTGCCAATACACCCAGTGTCATGATATAAACACAAACCGCTCCTCCGTCCGTCTTCTCCAGTCGACACGCAATTGCGCCAACACATATATCACTATAATAGGCTGCATATACAGAGGTAAGTAAAACAAATGGAACAACCAGTAATCAAAAGCACTGGCAGAGACATTCTATCCTACTAAGTGATGAAAACGGAGCAGAAAGTTTCCATCTGTTCTAGAAAAAATGGAGACGGAGAGGGCTATACAGAAACAAAAAAACAGAAGCGAAAACGGAACAGTGATTTTTGACGGAAATAAAATATTCCGTATAATAAAAACAAATGGTTTCTATTTTCACTATTTCTTTCCCACACTATATAAAATATTAGCTTTTACATGCACATTATGTGAAACTTTGAACTATCGTCTATTCATGAAATATTAAACCATTTGAATTAAATTAATATATGACTACTTGCTAAAAACTAATAGTATATGTTCATTAGAACCAAAGTGTTCCATAAAGCATTTTTTGTTTTATTATATATATTTATCATTTATCAATATTTTTATCATACTCTTTTCACATACTATTATTGTATGATAAACCAATTGTATGCAAACTGTACCTCTTTAATATTTATTGGTTTATTATACTTTTTTCACATATCTAAGAGTTTTTTATTCTGAGAGATATTTGGTTTAATATTCGTATTCGCTCCTTATTCGATCTATATGATAGTACTCATTTTCGTATTTCTGCTCGTTTTGATCCCTAATCCTATCAAATCAGCAAGACCCAGCAGAGGAATCCAGATAGCAGTACCCCAAAATGCATCATTCTCAACCTAAGGGCACACAGACAGGCTCCATTCGATCCTTCTCCTAGCATAACATCATGGCTACCTATTACCTCCAAGATGGCTTATCGGAAAACATGAGACGCACATAAGCACATCCCCTATTCGTCATCCAAAAATCCTAACGGTTTCGTATCGATCTCGCTTCAATGACTCGTCTCGTCGCTTTCTGCCCGCAGATCCGACGAGTGAAACAGATACATCCCAATACAACAAACAACCGGCGGCGGGCGAGAGGGATAGAACAAGGAAGCAAGGTGGGGGGGCGGGGGCGCACCGAGCTTGGAGAATTCCTTGGAGGCGATGGTGTCCTGGTAGTACTTGTCGTTGTAGCGGACGGGGAAGAGCGCCGTGTTGAGCTTCTTCAGCTGCATCACGTTCTTGTCCCGCACGCCGTCCAGCGATATCCGGTCGACGCCGGCACCGCCCTTCTCCTTTCTCGCGGCGACATCTACCTCCCCGGCACCCATCGTCGCCTCCTCTCCTCCTCCGCTCTCTTCGGTGCCTTCTCGCGATGCGATGCGATGCGATGCTGCGGCGACGGCGGCGGGTGCGCGTCTGGCTCTCGCGACCAAAAAGGCAAAAACCCTTCCGCTCTTTTGCCGCTTCGCCTCTACCGCGTAATCTCACTGACTCGTCGGGCCCATCGTGCAGTGACCGTCAGGGTAGTTGGGTCGAAAGAGGTTTGCGTGAGTCATTGCAACTTGATCATGTGGTGTTATTTATTAACCGCTTGCACATTATTATATTTTCTTAGGCACAAAAGCTGACAACGTAGATATTAATATATATTATATTTAAACTTGATAAATAAGTGACTTATAGTATAAAGCGAAGTGAAATTACTCATAGGGTCATCAATGTATGGAAATTACTCATATCTTTCGTTGAATTCAATTACGAGCTTCAACAATGGAAAACGACCTGACGCGTGAAAAGAAAACGTAATACATGGTACTTCGTTCGCCAAGGAATTTTTTGTAATTTCCCCACGGTTTCCTATAATGCCTTCAAAAAAGACAATTTTAGAACTGAAATTAATGAGCAGCCCAATAAAGCGGCTTGAGAAAGTAATGTGAAACGTAGGGAGAAAATAGCAGAGCATACGTGTGCGTGTACACGTATTTCTTGCTACGAGTTCAGTAAAACAAGTAGTAGGTCTTTCCGTACTCGTAAGTTTCAATTACTTACCAAACACAACAAATTGTTCGACAAAGAAGAGCAAACGCATTGAAGGACGGCTCATTTGAGTCAAGCATTCATCATTGATTAATGCATCGGCAATGTGAATAAATGACTCATTCACTGAAGCTGAAACCGCATAAGCAGCTCCTTGAATGAAGTGAAGAGATAGCCAAGTCACACAATCTAAATGATATACAGAATTCATGACTTCGTACCGAACACACAGCAACAGATCTAACTGCTGTGCATTCATGAATGATGAGACAGATTTGCAGGGCAACCTAGAACATCCTCTGGCTTCCTAACTTGCTGCAGGGGCTACTTCTACCAATGCTACTCTGTTCCTGAAGCTACGTCATTCTTTCCTTTCCTAACAATAATGTTCTACCAAATATCAGCAGTCCGGGTGTGGTGCAGTTAGTCCCCCTCAAAATCCAAAAGTGCAAGCCAAACACAAATGGTCGGTGCTTATCCTTCTCACGCAGAGGAAAAACTTTCGGACATCAGTTGCTTCAGGAAAACAATGCACCAAGCTCCCAGTGATGATAGCACTCAGTAGACAACTCCATCTGATAAATCACAAGATGACAGTTCCTATCTCTTAACCAACTCCACGTAAGCTACTACTTACTTTCCCATCTTACTCACAAAGAGCTCTTCCTGTCTTCTTTATGTTTCTACAGACAAAATTGAACATGCAAAAATTAATGTCCCAATTTATAAAACTGAACTGGCAGGTGCATAGGGATCTCCACTGGAAATGTATATACCTTATGAAGTATCCTGAATTTAGTTTCTTGCTTTTCTCGGACAAGCATCCAATTCAAGGCCAAATCATACTCCATTGTGTTGGGTTGAGAACAATGAGAGGTTGACACTGCCTTCTTCTGCAGAAAGAACAATAGTTGTGTAAATATTAAGATAAAGGGACCATAATAAACTTAATCATAGGACACCATCAGCACCTGTTCTTCTCGTGCTCTTTGACTAATTTTAAGATTATTGATGGTCAAGTGCCCGACGAGAGTTTCTGAATGTTTTGGAACCTTCAGCAACCCTTTGCTGCAATAAAGGGGTCTGCAAATAGTACAATAAGATATAAGAATGAACAATCAACCAAAAATGTCAGACAACACAATGCTATTTATAATTTACTTGATAGTTGATATTAGAAATTTTAAAATAAGAGTAAGAAGTGCAAAATGGCAGCACATGCAAACTTTATCCATGAATTGCCTAATAACTATTCAATATGGTAATAAAGTGTCACCCCCCCTGGCTTCATTAGTAGCAACATAGAGCCAACCAATTGGTGATAAAAACTGCTCTTCTCTGATTCATAAATTTGCTGTTGGTTTCTAATGAGATAATAACATGCCATCATGTGAAACATAATAGAGTCATACATTGGTCCCATTTAAAACAGAATCCATTAAATGAAACATGAACACAAACATAGTAGATTTTACATTAACAGCACAGTGATATACCTTTCACCAACCACCAAACCTGAATTAATTTTTGAAATAGCAGTGTCAGCAGCACTTTTAGTTTTGAATATAGCATATGCCTTTCCTACAAATAACAAAACAAATTATTTAAAATTGCATTCAATGAAAACATTACCAGAAATACAGCAAACTTAAATGCACTACAAACAAAACTCCCTCACCATTGTTTGGATCATCATAAGTCGGGTGGTTGATAGGCTTAGCTATACAACTTAGTTGTAATGCATCATGTATAAGCTCCTGCAAACATGATTACCAGGAGAAACATTCATTCAGAATTTTGATGGGATTCTGGACAAAAATGAGCAGACGAGGAATAGAAAATAACAAACATGCATAACAAAAAAAAAAGAGTGGAGCATATACTTCATTCAAAATTATTTGTCCAAGCACACAAATAAGGAAGCATAAAGTGATATGCTACAACTATATAAACCTCTTCAAGGTACTAAAGTAGGGATATAAAGTGAGGTTATAAAACCTATATTTTTCATTTCTTTAATACATAAGCATTACCTACATATCCCAAGAAAACAATACATCTCTTTTTTTACTTTATGAGCAAAAGTATGGATAAATAATTTTAAAACTATGAATAAATGATGTAGAATTTAAGAGACTTAACACAACATAAAATGAATTGTGCAAACTTGTGTGATAAAGCAGATAACAGAAGCTAATAAAGAAGTTGACAAATTCTAGGCCAGGAATATAACAGATAGGCAGCTTGGATTTTATGACAACAGGATAGACAAGAAACAACCTCTATGTCAGCAGCTCCAAACTGTATGTCAAGATTCTGAATGTATACAAGTGTCCCCTGCTGATCAGCATTTCGTAGTCGACGATCCCATGGCTGAAATTTTCATACAAAAGATTATCACATATAAATCAGGTTCAATGGAAATATTTTCTTATTTTATTGTAATTTCAAAGCATTGACTTGTCAGAGAGCATCAACCAAATATATGTTTCATCACAATTATAGTGCATACGCGAGAGACAAAGTAGAGAAAAGGAGTACTTACCAACTTGAACCATTTGCTTCTATCCTGTTAAATAGAAAGAAAAAAATGTAAGGACACAAAGGTAAACATAATGATTCAGTAGGAAAATTATAGAACAAGAACATTTTTATGGTTTATCAGCCTTTTAGTTAATAGAAATCTAGTGAACCCTAATAGAAAAGGACAATAATGCTTAGCCAATAAAATCTTTAAACAGAAATAATTGAAGAAACATTTGGTCTTTTTACCCAGTTATTCACTTATTTGACAAGTCCCAGACAATGGATCAGGTAACTGGGTTTGAGGTCCAACCGCTGGGTCAACGGTCAGATTGCATGAGGCATATAGTATACTATGTACCTTATAATGATGTGTTATTGTGTTCACAGCCAAAGAAGCAAGTCTCACTAGCCTAGTTGGTTTTCTCATGAGCACTTCGAGCACCATGTCCTGGGTTCGAAGCCCAGTCTCATATGTAATATTTGGAAACTCTAAATGCTGCATTGGACACATTGGTTAATGGAATAACCCACCCAAACCCAAGTTGCTCATATGGGAAAAAAATGGCAGTTGAACCAGGATTTTCATGTGTCAACTGTTTGTCTGCGCAAATGATTACTTTGGCTGGACTAGCCTAGGCGCTTGGTCTGGTTTTTTCAAGTCAGACTGCCAGGCCAGTCTGGGTTTTATGAATATAATATATGCTTTTAATTAATGTGTTCAAACAACAGAGGAAATGAGCAGGTGATGTGCACATAACATTAACTGACTTGCCAGGGGGAAATATTATAAAGCTTAACATGGTAACATAACATCAACGGCCCAGAGTTATTCATTAGTAACATGGAAAAAGTGCACTCTCAGCATTAGTTCAGAAACTTACAGCCTGCCTTGCTGGTTCCAAAGATCCAGGGTGACTCGGTCTGTCAGCAACGTCTGAGGCCACAGTTTGCAATGTAACGTCTTCAGAAAATTTCACCCTCTTTGGGGGCCTCTCACCAGGAAGAACTTTCTGTGTAGCTTTGGAAATGTTCAAAGTAGATTTGGGTACATTCGCTGTAGGTTTGGGTACATTTGCTGCAGATTTGGGGACATTTTCCATAGATTTGGGAACATTCTTTCTAGGTTCAGGAACATTTTCCGCAGGCTTGGGAACATTCTCCTCCACTGCTAGCTGGGGAAGGGAAATGGCAGCAACTGTACTTCCATCCTCCTTGACCACTGACTGGGGAAGGGGAACTGCAGCAACTGGACTACCATCCTCTTTAACCACTGACTGTCGAAGGGAAACAGTGACAACTGGACCATTAAGCACCTCCTGATCAACACCATGCACTTCCTGACCTAAACAGGACATGACTTGCTCAACTTTTGGATTAAGCAAAACATTGACTGCACCAGAAGAACAATAATTAATACCAACTTGGATATTACATATGCAAGAGTGACAAATATGAAATGTTACCAAATTAAACGGAAATTTAATGCATGAATGAGATCTTATCTATTTCTGACCTTCCAGCCCTGCAATTTTCTCCGGTAGCTGTTCAGAAAGTGTGCAGTTTCCAACATCAAAGAACCTGTAGAAGACATAATCAGCTATTGCTTGCTCCCTAGGGGAAGGTTGGCGATTCCTCTCATCCTTTGAAATGCAAACAACAGTGCATTTCCCAGCAATTGCTTCCTGATTGACCAATAAACAAAAGAATATTATAATACTTTAGTTGTAAGAAAAGTAAAATTTTGAAAAGGGGAATTGGCTTAAAATTTATGGAATTATGAGTGACACAATAGAAGGAAAATCCCAATCTTGCATCTTGACTGTTAATACCTAACCATGATCTACTAAACTGGTATGCAGACATGCCAACTAGCTTGAAAGGATGTTTTACTGCTGACACCAGCTAAAAGATGATTTCATGCTGATTGCCCTAACCAATCTGGCTCTGCTAAGGTCATGCAAATGGGCAATGGAGCAATGCACCAATGCCCACACCGCCTAACTCAGTCAGAGTGTACCTTCTTCTACAACCAAATACACATACAAAATATGTATTTTAAATATTTAATGATTGCTCTTTGCATAATGTGACATGCTTTTAATACACGAGGATTAAAACTCTTAACTTTGAATTACTCATATGATCTGTAAATATATCACAGATATAAGATTAATATGGGATGACAGTAGGACACTAGTATGAACGTTCTCCATCAAAATGAAGTGGGAAATAAGATAACTCTTCTCACCTCAACTAATTACTCACACAACTTGACAAGGTAAGTTGTAGCTCTAGGTATCTACCTACCAATGATGGCATTTTAACAACAGATACTTAGAATCAACAAAAGGTTGCTTTATTGTACATCAAATAATTTCTAAAAATTACAATCAAAGTTAATAATGTTAACATAATAGTGATTTCATATTCATCATTCCATCAAGAGATCAAAATGCAAGTATATGTGTAAAATGCAAGTATATGTGTACAAGAAAGCGTAAGGTAAAAATGAGAGTCAAGAAGACCAATGCACAAATAGAAAAGTTATGAAGAAAATACCAGTGGGTTGACATCCGAAAGGCCAATGCCTTCACCAGAAGCAAGAAAAATCTCTTTCTCCATCACAGGGCCATTTAAATATTTCTGTATCTCATCCGGGAGAAAAAACCAAAGAATCTTTACTTTCTTAACTTGATTTTGCTGCCATATCTTTATTATCTTTCCAATGTGTGGTTCATGGTCGCCATTGTTAAAAAGATATACGCAATCATACAATGAATACTTCACATTGTCAAATGTGAAGGAGTAATAAAACTGTGTATCCATCTTAGCACCACCCTTAGCTCTCCTCTTCCCCCATGAGAATTGGATATTCTCATTACTACCATCCATTCTGATAATGGTAACTTTTGTAGCTCACTTTCCCCTTACCATAGGCCTGGAGTGATAAAACAAGCAGATCAAACTTCAGGTCAAATTAAGCAATATAAAACAATTGGAGTTCACTAAAAATGTTAGCACAGAACATAAGTAGTTTGTGAAGCTCATATTGGTGTGTACTAATTATGATGAGGTGGCCAACAAACATAATAATTAACTAATCACATTTATAAATTACAATTACCATATCAAGTATGAATTTGGACCTTCAATTCATAACCAAGATCGTGAATCCAGTTCATTCACATCTGTTAAATTTGCCTAGTTGCCATTTTAGTTACCGCAGCAAATCTGTGTTGTTTGCAAGATTGATCTATGTCCCATATCATGCAGGCATGCAGCTAATATGTACATTGGGCTGCTTAATGAATGGCCAAATATTAACTGCGGCAGATCTGCAAATGCTATTTTCTCAATAAAGAAAGGACCTTTCTCATAACATTTTGAAAATCAGCATTGTTTCATCAACAGTTGGTGTTATATGTCTTCTCTTTCTATTTTCATTTGCATGAGGCAATGCAAAATATAATACGTAAAAATATACGAAATTATGATTAATTGATGCATGATGAAGTACTTTATCTGCCTAATTAGAATCCTTTTTTCTACATATGCTGTGGTCACTCTCTGTCACAATGTCACTCAATCAAGTTCCAAAATATTCATGTTAAATAAACAATAGATTATTAAGTCATAAAACATAATGGAAGTGCAGACCCATCCACTTGATAAAATAAATCTGTTACAATTGGTTAATGATTGTTACTTTGGATCATACTAGAATAAAATACATCAAATGGTTGTTCATTTTTTACTTTTGGACAAACCAATCTGCTACAATTTTTGGCTCACGTAGTCACGTGGAGCCATGGATTCTACATGTGCACTAACCAGAACAAAATAAAATGTAATAAGTTTCAATGTTTCATGGAAATGCATAGATGAATACAAAAAACCTGAGGAGCAACTACATACATAAAAGATGTGGCTCAATAATGGCTGATAAAGTTTTCAACCCCCCCCCCAAAAAAAATATCCATGTGATTAATATATGTTCATATATGGGGTAAGAGAGACAAAATATGAGTGCCTTTAAAGTTGATATATACTTGTATATTGTTTGGCCTCACTTATATACTCACCATGAATTATAGAATTATAAGAACAAAATCATAAACAGTTGTATTCATCAGCCATCCATCTTTTCTCCACTCTAGTCATTTGCCCCAAGGCGACTTGTCAGCTAGTTGACAACTATTAGCGACTAATCACAAAACTTGTAAACAATGATACCAGAATCCAAATTAGGGCATGGAAAATAGCTCATGCACACCATAGTAATTAAGGCGTCACTTTAGCGTCACCTAGGCAGTAAGGCGGTGCAGTAGGGGTAAAGCATCCTGCCACCTTGGCCCCCCATCTTGCCCCATGCAACCCACAAAGCCCAGTCACAACCAGTAGGGTTTCCCAGACTTCCAACCGTGAGAGAGACTGAGAGAGAGAGAGAGAGGTGAGTAGGTGACGGATCGAGCGAGTGGCGCGGAAAGGTGAGGAGAAGCGTGGCGCAGATGAGAAGCAAGCAGCGCACAGTGAGCCTCGGCGTGGCGTGGCACGGTGAGAAAGGCTGCAGCATGGCGAGGAAGGGCATGATGCGGTGCGGCAAGGAAGGGTCCGGCACAGCGAGTGCCATTGGTGAGGACCAGCGCGGCAATGCTCTGCGATTTTGGCATGTCGTTTCTGTCTCTCAGTTGAGAGGTTAAGTCTATGTGTGTGTGTGTGTTTTGGCATGACATGTTGTTTGGCATGACATGTGTGATGTCTATGTGTGGACAAGTTTGTAGTCTTAGCACCTTTAGCATCTTTTGCTTTAGCATCTTAGACTAGCATCTTTGCTTTAGCATCTTAGACTAGACTAAGCATCTTTGCTTTAGCATCTTAGACTAGCATCTTTGCTTTAGCATCTTAGACTAGCATCTAGCATCTTGGGCTACATGGCTAGCCTATAAATATGTATCCCCAACCATTTGGGTTGGCATGGCATTTGAGTGAGTTGAATGAAAGAAAATTGCCCCAACTCTTGAGTGTCATCCCTACCAATGCGAGTGTTCTCTCTAACAATTGGTATCAGAGCTGTATGGTTCTGTGACCTTTCCAATCCCCTCCGCGACTCTCTCCAACGGAGACGCCCTTCTCCTTGTTCATCTTCCTCCCTTGCCGGTCCACCGGAGACCAACGACTCGGCGAGTTCCACCCACACTCCGAGCAGCAGCACGAGTGTAGCGGCTTCCTCCCAGGGCAGCAGCAACCCCCACGACCCTTCCACTCTACCACCTCGCAATGTCCACAGGAGACTCTCTTCGCTCGGTCACCTCGAGCGCACGACGTCGGCAGGAGGCCGAAGTCGCCGCGGCGGAGGAGCGCGACCGGGTGGCAGCAGAGGTTGTGGCAGCGAAGGCTCGGAAGGTGAGGTTGGCGGCGGCAGAACTGGCAGTAGCGAGAGCGGAAGAGGAAGCGGCGGCGGCTGTGGCTGCAGCACGTGTTGCGGCGGCAGAGCTCGAAGCTTTGCGCCACGGTAGCAACAGTGGCAGTGCCTCCGAGGGAGGTAGCCTCGACTTGGAGGCCGAGTTACCAAGGAGGGCGAAGGATGAGCGGGTGGCGCAGTGGGCAGCAGCGCAGCCCCGTGCTCGCGGCGGCAGCCCAAACGGGCCCAGACGCGCCGACAACACTCCGGGAGGATGCGCACGCGACGGTCGTGCTCATGGCGAACGCGACCCTCACAGGCGGCGTGGCTCTCCTTCCCCGGACCGGCGCCATGGTCTTCGCGGCTTCCAGACCATCATCAAGGACGCTGGTGCTGGTGGTGGATGGCCCACCCTCACCAAGACCAACTACACCCAGTGGTCCATGATTATGAGGGTGAAGCTCCAAGTGCGGCACATGTGGGAGGCAGTCACATACGACGACGTCGACTACGATGATGATCGACGGGCGCTGGAGACCCTCGTTGCTGCAATTCCGCCGGAGATGCAGTGTTTGATTGCTTGCAAGCAGACTGCCAAGGAGGCTTGGGATACTATCGCTGCAGTATGTATCGGCAGCGATCGCGCCCGCAAGGCTACGCTGCAGGCACTACGCAAGGAGTGGGAGAACCTGGCTTTCAAACCAGGTGAGGATGTTGATGATTTTGCTCTCCGTCTCAACTCTCTACTGCAGAAGTTGGTGCAGCATGGCGAAGACCTCATCAACGAGGAAAGAGCTGTTGAGAAGCTCTTTCGCTGCGTTCCCGGGAAATACAAGCAAATGGCTCGTTCGATCGAGTCCTTGATGGACCTCTCCAGGATGTCGATCGGAGAAGCGATAGGTCGCCTCAAGGTCGTCGACATCGACGAGCCCCAGCCATCTTCAGAGCCGGCCACCACTGGTGGCAAGCTTCTCTTCACCGAGGAGCAGTGGCTCGCGCGCCAGCGAGAGCAGAAGAAGGGGGAGGCATCAAGTTCGTCAAATGGCCACAAGCGCCAGCCACGCAAGGGGCGCAAGGCCCCCCAGGCGCGTGGAGGCGCTACTGGCGGCGCCAACGGTGGCCGCAAGGCCACCCGTGATGACACTTGTCACAACTGTGGCAAGATCGGCCATTGGGCTAGGGACTGCCGGCAGGCGAAGCGCGGCGGTCAGGCACATGTCGCGCAAGCGCAAGAGGAGCCAGCTCTGTTCCTTATACATGGGAACATTGAGCTGCACTCCCCTCCCACGTCGACAGCTGCCGCTCTTCTCCACGTCGACGAACCGCGCGCACACGTCTTCCTCGGCAATGGGTCCAATGATGACAAGATTGACGGGTGGTTCCTCGACACCGGCGCCACCCATCACATGACCGGGCGGCGGGACCACTTCTCCGACCTGGACTCCAGCGTGCGAGGGTCCGTCAAGTTTGGGGACGCCTCCGCCGTGGAGATAAGGGGCGTCGGCTCTGTCATCTTCACCGCCAAGACCGGCGAGCATCGGATGCTCACCGGTGTCTACTACATCCCCGAGCTAAGGAACTCCATCATCAGTCTGGGCCAGCTGGATGAGAATGGCTCGCGCGTGGAGATCGAGCATGGGGTGCTGCGCATTTGGGATCATCAGCACCAACTGGTCGCCAAGGTAAATAGAGGAAGCAATCGCCTCTATGTCCTTCATGTGCAGGTGGCGCAGCCCGTGTGTCTTGCAGCCCGCCGCGACGACGACGCGTGGCGGTGGCACGAGCGTTTTGGGCACCTCAACTTTGAGGCCCTAAAGCAGCTCGGCATCAAGGAGATGGTGCAGGGCATGCCGAGTGTCGAGCATGTGGAGCAGTTCTGCGACACCTGCGTGCTAACCAAGCAGCGGCGACTCCCATTCCCTCATCAGGCGAGCTTTCGCGCCAAGGAGAAGCTCGAGCTCGTGCACGGCGACCTTTGCGGTCCCGTGACACCGGCTACCCCTGGAGGCCGGCGCTACTTCCTCCTCCTCGTCGACGATGTGTCCCGCTACATGTGGGCGGTGCTTCTCGACACCAAGGCAGCAGCCGCAGATGCTATCAAGCGTCATCAAGCTGCCGCGGAGAAGGAGTGCGGCCGCAAGCTCCGGGTGTTGCGGACGGACAACGGTGGCGAGTTCACGGCGGCTGAGTTCGCGGCGTACTGCGCCGACGAGGGGATTCAGCGCCACTACTCCGCGCCGTACACACCACAGCAGAACGGCGTCGTCGAGCGTCGCAACCAGACGGTGGTGGCCACTGCTCGCGCCCTCCTCAAGCAGAGGGGGATGCCGGCGATCTACTGGGGAGAGGCGGTGATGACTGCCGTCCATCTCCTCAACCGCTCGCCCACCAAGGCTCTTGACGGCGAGACGCCGTATGAAGCCTGGCACGGACGCAAGCCGACGGTTGGCCACCTTCGCGTTTTTGGCTGCCTGGCATTCGTCAAGGAGCTCGGCCACATCGGCAAGCTTGATGATCGGAGTGCGCCAGGGGTCTTCATCGGCTATGCGGAGGGCTCCAAGGCCTACCGCATCCTCGACCCTACGACACAGCGCGTCCACATCTCACGAGACGTTGTGTTCGACGAAGGGCGAGGCTGGACGTGGGGCAAGATGGCAGATGATGGCTCGACTTCGACGATCAGCGATTTCGTCGTCGAGTACGTCTACTTCGAGGGAGCCGGGGGAGCTAGCAACTCACCTTCACCGAGCTCGCTTGCCCCAGCACCTGGCACATCATCAGCTCCGGCAAGTACTCCACCACCTCCTGCACCGGCTACACCTCGCTCTCCTACACCGGCGCCCACATCTCCGGGATCGGCATCCGCAGCTTCAGTCCATGATGAGCAGCGCATAGTGGAGTTCGCTACTCCATTGTCAAACGACGGGGACCGTGTCGATGCTTGCCATGACGGCGAGCCTCTACGATACCGCACCATGGATAACATCCTTGGTGAGCAGCCCGTTCCTGGGATGGCGCAACATGACTTCGATGCGGAGCTGCACTTGGCGCACGATGACGGTGAGCCACGTTCCTTCGCTGAGGCGGAAGGAGACGCGGCCTGGCGTGCCGCGATGCAGCAGGAGATGGACGCCGTCGAGCGAAACCGGACATGGGAGCTGGCTGATCTTCCGGTCGGCCACCGTGCCATCACCCTTAAGTGGGTGTTCAAGCTGAAGAAAGATGAGGCCGGGGTGGTGGTCAAGCACAAGGCTCGGCTGGTGGCACGCGGTTTCGTTCAACAGGAGGGAGTCGACTTCGACGATGCCTTCGCTCCTGTTGCACGGATGGAGTCCATTCGTGTCCTCCTCGCGCTGGCAGCCCAGGAGGGTTGGCGTGTTTATCATATGGATGTCAAGTCTGCCTTCCTCAATGGCGACTTGAAGGAGGAGGTCTACGTTCGACAGCCGCCGGGATTTGTCATCCCCGGCAAGGAGAACAAGGTTCTCCGCCTGCGCAAGGCCCTCTACGGCTTGCGACAGGCACCACGAGCTTGGAACGACAAGTTGGACTCCACTCTCAGGCAGATGGGGTTCCATCAGAGTGCTCATGAGGCTGCAGTCTATCGGCGGGGCAAGGGAGACAATGCCCTGTTGGTAGGCGTCTACGTTGACGACTTGGTGATCACCGGCACCAAGGAGGTGGAGGTAGAGGCGTTCAAGACGAAGATGAAGGCCACCTTCCAGATGAGCGACCTAGGGCTCCTCTCCTTCTACTTGGGGATCGAGGTGCACCAGGACAGCTCTGGCACTTCACTTCGCCAGACCGCCTACGCCAAGCGCATCGTCGAGCTGGGCGGACTCACCGACTGCAACCCAGCCTACACTCCCATGGAGGAAAGGCTGAAGCTGAGTCGTGACAGCACGGCGGAGGAGGTGGACGCGACGCAGTACCGGCGCATTGTGGGCAGCCTTCGCTACCTTGTCCACACGCGACCGGACTTGGCGTTCGCAGTTGGCTATGTCAGTCGGTTCATGCAGCGACCGACGACGGAGCATCAACAGGCCGTGAAGAGGATCCTACGCTATGTCGCGGGGACCTTTGACTACAGCTTGTACTACCCGAGGTGCCCCGGTGCGGCGCATTTCATCGGGTACAGTGACAGCGACCACGCCGGCGACATCGACACAAGCAAGAGCACAAGCGGGACGTTGTTCTTCCTCGGCAAGTGTCTGATCAGTTGGCAGTCGGTCAAGCAGCAGGTGGTGGCCATGTCCAGTTGCGAGGCAGAGTACATCGCAGCCACTTCTGCATCAACTCAAGCTCTCTGGCTGGCTCGGCTGCTTGGTGATCTTCTTGGCAGAGATGCCGAAGCAGTGGAGCTCAGGGTGGACAGCAAGTCCGCTTTGGCTTTGGCAAAGAACCCTGTTTTCCACGAGCGCAGCAAGCACATCCGGGTGAAGTACCACTTCATCCGGAGTTGTTTGGATGAGGGGAGTGTGAAGGCAAGCTACATCAACACCCAAGACCAGCTCGCCGACTTCCTCACCAAGTCGCTTGGGCGGATCAAGTTCCAGGAGTTTCGCGCCAGGATTGGGATGGTTCAGATTTCCCAGAAGGCGCCACACAAGACTTAGGGGGAGATTGAGAGGTTAAGTCTATGTGTGTGTGTGTGTTTTGGCATGACATGTTGTTTGGCATGACATGTGTGATGTCCATGTGTGGACAAGTTTGTAGTCTTAGCACCTTTAGCATCTTTTGCTTTAGCATCTTAGACTAGCATCTTTGCTTTAGCATCTTAGACTAGACTAAGCATCTTTGCTTTAGCATCTTAGACTAGCATCTTTGCTTTAGCATCTTAGACTAGCATCTAGCATCTTGGGCTACATGGCTAGCCTATAAATATGTATCCCCAACCATTTGGGTTGGCATGGCATTTGAGTGAGTTGAATGAAAGAAAATTGCCCCAACTCTTGAGTGTCATCCCTACCAATGCGAGTGTTCTCTCTAACATCAGTTTTATTGAGTCAGGCCATACTACCATAGCCATAGTGGCTAAGTGGAACTATAGTTATACTTTATATGTTTATATGCTGATTGCTGCACTGCTGTAGTTTTATTGCTGTACTTCTGTAGTTTTATTACTGTAGAATTATATTCTGGTTGATGTAGTTTTATTGTCATATTGATTCGATATGAGGAAGACAAAGATCGGCATGATGATTCAGGGGATGAAGAATCTGAGTAAGAAGATCCATACGATGATCTGGATGTGAGTGGTAATGATAAAGCTACTAATTCCCAAGATGATACAACTACTAACCCAATGAGTTTGATGATGGTTCTTGATATTTGAGAGATGGGATAGTTGGGGACTTGGGGTGTTGAACTTATATTTGCTATTTTTATTATGCTACATTGCTATATTACTATTGTTCTATTACTATGTTTATCATGCTATTTGGATTTTGCTACTTATTTATTGACATTTTCCCAAATCGGTAAATCCTATATTTTCTATGTAAGGTGTTACCTTGCCTTACCGGCTCAATAGCTATGGTGCACACAAATTATATCAACTTAACATTACGTAAATCTTCATGCTCACTCCATATAAAAAATGCCAATCATAGGAAAGATATGCAGAGGTTACACTAATCCACTGTTGACTGTACATGCTTCACCTAGCAGTTGCAACAAACTATAGCTGAAGCCTGAATGGCTTTTATAAAATTGACTCCCAAAAAATGAAATGGCAATCTGGCATAGTGGCATGTCAAAAGATTCATTGTAAAAGAATAAAATACCCATTAAAAAGCTAACTTTGGAGTTTGGACAATACCAAACTATCAACATACCAAAAAAATAATATAAAAAGGAAAAAACAGGTTCATGGAAGATTTCACAGCAGAAAAGCTAAAGCGTGATAGCTGTTGTTTACAGAACAGAAATAGCTATGGTTCCAAATCCAGTTGAACAAGGTGCAAAGAAAGGCCACAGGCTCACAGTTCATCTTCTCTGTCCATGCGCAGGTTGTGTATGGAAGTCCCTTAACTATGATCAGACTGGCACAATCCATGAAACAAAACTTCGGCCACAATAAGTAGAATATGTATACAAAATAATTCATTGTTATGGGGGACTCACCTAGTGTTTGATAGGAATTACCATCAACCGTAAGGGACCAAAATCACTGTAAACTGTAAGAACTATTAAAGGCGATCGCGCCAGCATTTAACGAAACCAATGAACCCTAGACAGGAGAACGTCATCCCACGAAATTCCCAAACCGCATAGAACAAAAAAAACGGGGGAGGGGGCAAACTCCGTTTGGGTACCAAAATTTTGCACCGCGCACCCACGCGCCTCATTCCTTGCCCTAGGGACGACGCGAAAGTCTCTGGTGCGGGGCCGCGGGGCCTGGGACGCACGGGGAAGGAGGAGGAGCAGGGAGACCGCACCGCGCGTGGCGTCGCGAAATCTAGGGCGAAGGTGCGACGGTAAAGTGCGCGAGGAGGAGGGGAGAAGGAGGATACTCACGTGCTGCGCGTCCGCCGGCGATAAGGGCGGCGAGGGGTGTCCGGTGGGGTCCCAGGTAGCTGGAGGCCACGCGACGGAGGAGAAGATTTTGTGGGAGAAGCCGGGGAGGGGTTTGGGCGTGAATTTCTGTCTCCGGGGCGCCGCATCGACGGAGGGAGAGGGGGGATTATATTGAGGAAGCGATCTCTGTCTGCGGGTTGCCGTGTGGTGCTTTGGATCTGGGCTGGATGTGGGGCGGCCCGGCCCGGCCCGGCCCGGATTAGCAAGTGAAAAAACATTTTCCCAATCCTAAGAGCATCTTCATCGTACTTATCATCACACTTGCAATCCTCTAAAATAGTAAGTATGGTCCAAAAAATATCTCAATTGTACTTGTTACATGACTTGTTATTTTTAGGGAACTTGTTATTCTTCTCTCCATACTTGCTACATCTAGCAAGTCAACGAAACTTGTTATTTCATTGAGTGTTGAGTTTGTTTAATTACTTTCATTTTCTTTGCATATATATAAATTGATAAAATATAGCTATATCGAAATAGGAAGTCATATTTAACAAGTACACTGGAAGTGAATAGCAAAATAACAAGTCAATTTAAATAGGGAAACTTGCTATTGCTATGAATAGCAAGTCAAAAATAACAAATACAATAGAGATGCTCTAACAGAGATAATTTGTCGACAAAATTTATTTCAAAAACTAATCATATATATTTATATTGAGGATATGTCATTCTAATTAAGATGTCATTGATCTAGGAGGACCCACATATTAATAAGATGTGCATGGAAAATCTCAATTTCTATTTAAAGAGAAGGTATTCGGTCATTGTATAAACATATAAACATGGTTTGTTTAAGCTACGAAGCAAACGTCTCTTTCCTTGATGTTTATGGAGCAATTTCATTATAATCTACTGAATTGAATTTCTCGTGGCTGTCGTATTTGCACATATTTTGATTGGTTTGGAGGGACACAACTGAGCACAAGATATGTTGTCACTGTTTGCTTGAGCTCTCCAAAACTATTACACACTTCGGCAATGAGCAAAATGTGACTTGAAGTATTTTATTACTGAGTTCAATGCTTTTATTCATTGGGCAGACCGCACTCGCTAACGCAGTAGCGCCTGTGAGATAATCAGTTTTAATTGAGATCGAGTCACATTAATTACATACTTTGACTATTAGTTTTAAATCGAGATTAAACAAAAAAATATAGTTATAAGATATTACTACTAGTACGATGCTTATACTGTGAATCTAATTATATAACTTTTATGCTATATAATTTGATTATATAAAAATATTATTAGTCAGACCTTAAGATTAATTAGTAGAGCCCAAACTAACAAGTGTTTGCGAACAAAGAGATAATATTATTAGATCATCTCCAAGAGAAACTTTAAAGAGTTCTCTTCTTTAAGTTTTTGGGATTAGAATTAAAAAATCTCCTCCAATAGATACTCTAAATAACTTCCAAAAATAAAGGATCTTCAAAATTAATCATTGTATTCCCTACTTGTAGGGCACATACTCACATACTCTAATTTAGGCACTCTATTGAATAAAAACATATTTAAAATATTTGTATCCTCAAAAATGAATCCAAAAAATTATATAGGGAATCAATTTTAAAAGTGATCCTCTTAAGTAATAGCACATGAAAAGAACCTTTTGTATTTTCTCATGAAAAAGTAAGAGCCAAGATCACAGAAGCTGTTAGGTCAGCCGGGTGGACGGTGGTGAAGTTCACTTATGTTATGTATAGACAAATATTATTTGTAGTAATAGTTTAATGAAAAATGTTGCGTGGTAAGTTGATAACAGTGTTGATAAAGTTACATTCGATAATTGTTAATAGGATGACATAAGAAAACAATGTTGATGGAAGCACAATCATTAACTTGGATTGGTATGGAGTGAGTCGACAGAAATGATAGAGTTAAGATAGGGATAGAGGCATTAGAGTATTCCGAGATTACTTATACGAAGACTTAAATTTGAATTTAGGTATTTTAATAAAAAATGAAGCTCTAAGAATCTCCCTAAATAAATTCTTTTCTTAATCTATTCTTTAAATCACCATTCATATCTCTCAAATATATGATTAATTTAGCATGTCCCTATTTCTATTTGCACATATTTTTTCTCTTGCACGTTGTTATAGATGGACGATACACATATTTAAATGTATCCAAGTTTTATATAAAATTATGACATATTATAGACCGTATCCAATTTTATATAAAATTATGACATATTATCGACCATATTTGTAAGATTTAAAAAATAGGAATCGAGATTATAAAGAAACTGTTGTAAATTGATTAATTTTTAGGAAAAAATAGAATTTAAGATGATCCTATATGTAATTTATGGGAAAAAACTAGGATATTTGTTAAAGATGCTTTTATAAGAGACACAAAAGAAAAGTAAGATTATGGTTAGAGAAGCAAGATAAGTGAATGATGATATGCCGATACAAACAAAATTAAAGCGAAATGTAAAAAATATATACAATATTTTATTGAGTTAGAACGTTCGACAAACTATACGTGCAATATAAAGTTGACAATATAAGCAACTGATACAATGATGTAATGCTGGGGGTAGGAGGAAGTGCGGGCAAACGGAGGAAAGAGATCCGCCGTCGATTGCTTCATGAATGGTTGGATCCGTCATCCGTGGAGACGGCTTAAGTTGCAGTCTCACAGTCACAGCCATACCATCCTCTCCCCACCTGCGCCGCTGCACCGCTGCACCGCGCCCCAGATCCACCGTCTCCTCTACTCCGGTCGCCTCAGGAGCTAGGGGTTCGCCTCCTCCGCCGCTGCCGTCGCGGGGGACGACGACCCGGGGCGATGCTGACCAAGTTCGAGACGAAGAGCAACCGGGTGAAGGGGCTGAGCTTCCACCCGCGGCGGCCATGGATCCTGGCTAGCCTCCACAGCGGGGTGATCCAGATGTGGGACTACCGCATGGGCACCCTCCTCGACCGCTTCGACGAGCACGACGGCCCCGTCCGCGGCGTACACTTCCACGCGACCCAGCCGCTCTTCGTCTCCGGAGGTAAACCTGCTAGCTGCTAGATCTCGAGCATTTGCTGTGTGATTTGCCATTCGCGAGTACGTGTTTGCTCATATCCATGGATTGGAGGACGTATCGAGGATGTTAGATGTGTCTGTGATCCGTCGACGGAGCAACGCCAACACTCGCGCTAGGCTGTTTTACGATCAGATCGCGTTTGATGTGGAGTGGTGAACTGGCGGTTCTGCAGGGATCCTGGTTGGTAGGATGGGTTGGTCGGATCTGTTGTATCATCTGGGCGTATGGTGAACCGTTTGGAGAATTGTTGGTTTGAAACCATCAGGAGCCATTTGGTTTCAATTCATGACCGGGATCTCCATCTATTTTGCAATCTTATGAAACGACAGGTGGGATATGAGTTAGAATGAGTCGATATGTAGCCCTCAACTGAGTGTAGCACCTTCTATGCTCGTGTTTTTTCTGGTACCATAGCAATGGCGGGGCTGGGAACTACAAAAACCTTGAGATTGTTAAAACTTGGAACCAAGACACACACTGGTGTCCTTTTGTATTGCTGACATACCAGTGCCCATATAGTTGGGATATGAAAATATTGATCCCATCTTCTAAGATTTCTGTGATGCATTGCAGGTGATGATTACAAGATTAAGGTGTGGAATTACAAGACACACCGCTGCCTCTTCACACTTCATGGGCACCTTGACTACATTCGCACCGTGCAATTCCACCACGAGTACCCATGGATCGTAAGTGCCAGTGATGACCAGACAATCCGGATTTGGAACTGGCAGTCACGCACATGTGTGGCTGTGCTGACTGGGCATAACCACTATGTCATGTGTGCATCCTTCCACCCTAAGGAGGATCTGGTCGTGTCAGCATCATTGGATCAGACTGTCCGTGTCTGGGATATTGGCGCTTTGAGGAAGAAGTCGGTGTCACCTGCAGATGATATTTTGCGTCTCACCCAGATGAACACAGATCTGTTTGGAGGTGTTGATGCTGTTGTAAAATATGTCTTGGAAGGGCATGACCGTGGGGTCAACTGGGCTTCATTTCATCCCACATTGCCACTAATTGTTTCTGGGGCAGATGACCGACAAGTGAAGATTTGGAGAATGAATGGTAATACTGTCATCAAGTCCAGAACTTTTTTGTTATTTTCCTTATATAAACAGTATCAATATTTGTGTTTGCATTCATTCATTTGTTCATATAACAAAGCTACAAAACTAACATTTGTTTCATAAGAAACTTATTGTCAAAACAAGCTGAATGCAAGAGACATGTTTCATAGTTAGTAGATTACCTCCAATATAGCACTTTGCTTGGGACTTAATTTTTCTGCATATGGGATTATGGGTCGAATTGAACAAAAAATGTAACAACGAAAATATTGTAAATAATGCATTCTAATCTGTTATTTATGGACAGACACCAAGGCTTGGGAAGTTGATACTTTGCGGGGGCACATGAATAATGTGTCCAGTGTGATGTTCCATGCGAAGCAAGACATCATTGTGTCCAACTCAGAGGACAAAAGCATTCGCATCTGGGATGCCACAAAGCGAACTGGTATTCAGACATTCAGAAGGGAGCATGACCGTTTCTGGATTCTGGCTGCTCATCCAGAAATGAATCTTCTTGCTGCTGGTCATGACAGCGGTATGATTGTGTTTAAATTAGAACGGGAACGTCCGGCCTTTACTGTGAGTGGCGATACCGCCTTCTATGTGAAGGACCGTTTTCTTCGGTTCTTTGAGTACACCACACAGAAGGAAGTTCAGTTGGCTCCAATAAGAAGGCCTGGATCAGTAAGCTTGAACCAGTCACCCAGGACACTATCCTACAGTCCATCTGAAAATGCTGTGTTGATTTGCTCTGATGTGGATGGTGGCTCATACGAACTCTACATAGTTCCCAAAGACTCTGCTGGCAAGGCTGATTATTTGCAGGACGCAAAGAAGGGAGCCGGTGGGTCAGCTGTCTTTGTGGCACGCAATCGGTTTGCAGTCCTTGAGAAGAGTAGCAATCAAGTTTTGGTGAAGAATCTTAAGAACGAAATTGTGAAGAAAAGTCCTCTTCCTATTGCGACCGATGCAATCTATTATGCTGGGACTGGTAACTTGCTGTGCAAGGCTGAAGACCGAGTGACCATCTTTGATCTGCAGCAAAGGCTAATTCTTGGTGAGCTCCAGACACCTGCTGTTAAATATGTAGTGTGGTCGAGTGATATGGAGTCTGTTGCGCTGCTGAGCAAGCATGCAGTGGTTATAGCAGACAAGAAGCTTGCCCACCGTTGCACCCTGCATGAAACCATCCGTGTGAAAAGTGGAGCTTGGGATGAGAATGGTGTGTTTATTTACACTACATTGAACCATATCAAGTATTGTCTTCCCAACGGAGATAGTGGTATTATTAAAACCCTTGATGTTCCAATCTACATTACAAGGGTTGTTGGGAACAACATTTTTTGTCTAGATCGTGATGGAAAGAACAAGATGATCACAGTTGATGCTTCTGAGTACATTTTCAAGCTGGCCCTTCTACGGAAACGATATGACCATGTTATGAGTATGATTAAGAATTCCCAGCTGTGTGGTCAGGCTGTGATTTCTTATTTACAACAAAAAGGCTTTCCAGAAGTTGCGCTCCACTTCGTGAAAGATGAGAAGACCAGGTTTAACCTGGCTCTCGAGAGCGGTAACATCCAAATTGCCGTTGCTTCTGCAAAAGAGATTGATGACAAGGATCACTGGTACAGGTTGGGAATAGAGGCCCTGAGGCAGGGAAATGTTGGCATTGTGGAATATGCATACCAACGGACGAAGAATTTTGAGAGGCTTGCTTTCCTGTATCTTATTACTGGTTATATGGACAAGGTGGGATTCATGTGCAAAATTGCTGGGCAGAACAATAACCTGATGGGGCAATTCCACAATGCACTGTATCTTGGAGATGCTAAGAAGAGGGTTGAGATCCTAGAGAACGCTGGACAGCTACCTCTTGCCTATACTACTGCTGCCACTCATGGCCTCACTGAAATTGCTGATAGGCTTGCATCTGAACTTGGGGAAAATGTTCCTTCTCTACCTGAAGGAAAATCTGGCTCTCTTTTGATTCCCCCTGCCCCTATCACAGCCTGTGGTGACTGGCCGTTGCTGAGGGTGATGCGTGGTATCTTTGAGGGTGGGCTGGATGCTACTGGAAAGGTGGAACTTGAGGAGGAGGATGAAGCTGCTGGTGCTGACTGGGGGGAGGAGGACTTGGATATGGTCGATGCAAGTGAAGCAATTGCAAATGGTGGTGACGGTTTCACTGCTGAGGATGGTGAAGCAAACGAGGAAGATGGCGAGGAAGGTGGCTGGGACCTTGAAGATCTGGAATTACCGCCTGAAGCAGAGACCCCCAAAAATGCTGGAAATGCTCGATCCACAGTCTTCACCGCTCCTCCACCAGGCATGCCTGTCAGCCAGATTTGGACTCAGAAATCTTCTCTTGCTGGGGAGCACGCAGCAGCTGGGAACTTTGATACGGCAATGAGATTGCTTAGCCGCCAACTGGGTATCAAAAACTTTGCTCCCCTGAAGCCCTTATTTCTGGATCTTCACCTGGGCAGCCATTCATATCTTCGTGCACTTGCAACTGCTCCCATTATACCAGTTGCTGTTGAGAAGGGTTGGAGTGAGTCTTCAAGTCCTAATGTGAGAGGACCTCCTGCACTTGTTTTCACCTTTTCACAAATGGAGGATAGGCTCAAGACTGCCTACAAGGCCACTACCGAGGGCAAATTCCCTGAATCGCTGAGGCAGTTCCTTAGCATATTGCATACCATCCCTCTTATTGTGGTAGACACGAGGAGGGAAGTTGATGAAGTGAAGGAGTTGATGGAGATAGTGAAGGAGTATATTCTTGGCCTGAGGATGGAACTTAAGAGGAAGGAATTGAAGGATGATGTCAACCGCCAACAAGAATTGGCAGCTTACTTTACTAACTGCAAGCTTCAGCGAGTTCATATGAGGCTTGTTCTTGCTAGTGCTATGGCTCTATGCTACAAGCAGAAGAACTTTGCTACTGCAGAGCACTTTGCAAGGATGCTGCTTGAGAACAACCCAAATGAGGCCCAAGCAAAGAGGGCCCGACAGGTGCAGCTACAGTGCAGTGGCAAGAAGGATAGCTGTGAGCTGAATTATGACTACCGAAATCCATTTGTTGTCTGTGGCGCCACTTATGTCCCAATTTACCGTGGTCAGAAGGATATTTCCTGCCCGTACTGTGGATCACGATTTGTTCCGTCCATTGAAGGGCAGCTATGTACCATATGTGAGCTTGCCGTGGTTGGTGCAGATGCTTCAGGCCTCCTCTGCTCCCCTACACAGTTGAGATAGTCGGTGCTAGCTAGAGCTCCCCTATATTCTTTCTAGTCTCGTAAGTTCTCTGGCTTCTTTTTCTCAAATGTTACCAGGACGCTTACTGATGGTAAGGAATAAGTATTATACATGGTCGAGTTTTTGTATCTTCTTCCCCCCATTTCCCTCGATTTTTGTTTGCCTTGAGGCTACTATAAAACTTGTTATGTGCTTCGCTATCGTATATTTTACCAAGATGCTTACTGATTGTAAGGAATAAGTATTATACCAGGATTGTTTACTCCTTGATTTTTGTTTGCATTGAGGCTGCTGTTGCACATGATATATGCTTAAGGACCTTTGGTCATGTCATGCAAGGGGATTGATTGCAAGCCTATGCCCGGACATTGATGTACCAACGTTTCTTTTACTCTTGGGAAATTTTTGGTGTCGTGTTGCTACATTCGTTCTGTCATATAATTGAGTTAATTTCTAGCGCTATTTTGTGTATGGTTTTTCTATAAGCCTGTTACAAAGAAAGAACCAAGATCAACAGAAGCTGTTAGGATTTCTTTCTTTCTTGTAGCTAGACCTAGACATGTCACATGTAGAAGAGAGGTTGGTATCTCTTTCTCTCTTTCTCTCTCTCTTTCTTTCTTTCTTGTTAATTAGTTCTTTTGAACACGTATGTATTCTTGGTCATGATATGGTTTAGACTTTAGAGTGTACAACCTTTTTTTGCGCGGAAGAAGAAGCAACTGATCTACTTTTGATAAAATTAGTTGGGGCGATGATAAGTTACATCTTCTCTCTGTTCTTTGTTTCTTTGCAAGTCAAACTATGAGCTTTGCGACGCTCCAAGCTTTGATTTGTCAGGTTCGCAAACACAGTGTCGACCGTTAGAACAGAATCTATAATGAGAACGCGCGCTAGTTGTCTACAAACGAGGAGATGCTTGACGAAGACGATAAATAGTTCAAAACGACTGTACAAATACGAATATTACACGAATAGTTGTGAAAATACATCTACCCTATAATTCCTTCTAAGAATAGGATATCTATTATAAAATCTAATTATTTAAAAATAGTTAATGGTTGTGGCAGTGCACCAGCACAATCATTTTCATTTACGTACACCTGGGTTATAGTTATTGATATGTGGTAGCATACATGATGTTCTTTTTTAATGTTGTAGTTTTTTTCTTGGTAAATATATATCTTGTATATCGTACTTAGAGACTGTATCATAAGATCGATGTATCATAAGATCGATGGTTCACAAATCGACCACGGTTGTGGAATTTACTGTTCAAACCAGAAATATATATTCCCTCTGGTACTAAAACCAAGTTGTTTTAAATTTGTATCAAGAGTTGATTAAAACAAGTCGTTTTACATCTTGTTCTACATTTTGAACGTTTATATCTCTGAAGTAGTATGATTTTTTCTCATTTCTATGCTATGTTTAGCATCACATTGTATTTAATAGAGGTAAACAAGTAAAATACACATTAATTAATAATTATTTAATATTTAAAATCATGTTTAAAACGATATGTTTTTTTTATCGGAGCACGAAGCAAGTAGCTCATCCATGCATCCTTCCATCCGTTCCATGCAATCTTCTTCTACCTACCGGCCGGCCTGGCTGCTACGTTGGTTGGTCAAGACTCAAGAGTCAAAGGATTGAGAGGCTGTGCCGCTAGCTAGCGTTGATCTATTCATGTCGACACAACAACAACAACAAAGGAGATTTTGACCAAATTAGTCGCAATCTACTACTAGATACGTACGTGTGCTGCTAGTACGGTACATTTGGATTTGGAAATTCTGTTGGGTTTAAAATCTTGGCGTCCAGATCGATCGATTGCTGCTAATACGTACAGAAATTTAAAAACAAACTAAAATACAAAAAAAAAATTATGGAACATCAAATTCTCTATGCTCTTACTGTACTTCTTACCGATTACGGAGTAAATTCTTACTAGTTTGTTACGATATAAAGCTCAGCCTCACCAGCAAAACAGTATGTTGCAAATCTATCTATTGTCGTCTGTTTAGGGAGTTTCTGACAACTGCAACTACTTTTAAAATTTAAAGTTGAAACAAACAGTACATATTCTTATTTAAATTGTAAGAATTAATAGCTACATAATTTAGAAATAAACTAAAATTCAGAAACCGGAAAATACCAACTTCTTTGGATCCTTTTCAGCTAGATACTTAAACTATCTATCTACTAAGAATCCCTACCTACCAGAAACTCTCCAAACAAGTCCTGAGTCGAAGAAAATTGCCCATGATAAATTCAGCTATCCACAAATCCAAAAATCCAAACATGCAGTATGACCTGCTGCAGTCTTCACCTACTAGCTTGAATGCTTGATCCAACGGTCAATGGAACATCGCTCCTACTATACGATCTACCGTTGGCCAGGTCTCAGTCTCACAAGCCCTGTTTCCTCCCTCGAGCTCCTCGTGTGAAACGCAAGAAAATATTGACCAACTCTCGGCTCGGTCAGCATATTCTTTTTTTTTGTGAACTCAGGTCAAAGATATTCTATCGTTACATGAAACTTTATCTTTGGCGATTATTAAAATGATTCGTTATGTAGTGTAAAAAATGGCTTAGTGTCTCTTGCTAATTATGTTAGCTTTAATTTTTAAACAAACCGATTAAATTATATCATTTAGTTAACTAGAAAATATTAATTACGTATATATTTATTAACCTAAAAGGGGGGAAACAAACTGATTATTCGGTCAGCATGCAGCACGTGCTAGCACGGACAACCATCGGATCGGGAATCGACGGCTCAGATTGGCCTACAGTTTTTGACGGGAGAGGGGAGAGAGGGTCGTTGCCTGTTGATGAGGACTGAGGACGGTCTGCGTCAATCTGAGCCGTCCATCAAGGGAGCGATCGATCGGACAGCCAAAAATATGATCCTGTTACCTGTAGCTTGTGCATGTCATTAGCTCAGTGGCTGCAGATTAACCTTGTTAATTAAATCCTTGACATTATTATAATCCATGAAGCAGATCAGGTCAAGCAAGTACATAAATAAATATGTATTATGTTATATCTTACTCGTATATCAGCAAAATGACCAGGTCATTAAAATGCTCCTAGCTAGGTGCTGGCCAGTCCCAGATAAAAATCTAAATACAGTGACGTAATAATTTTTTATGTCACATAAATAAAATGAATGCACTTAATGGGCAAAAGGGGACATAATCCTGAAAAAAAGACCTACTTATAAACTCTTTCCATCTCCTCGTAAGTTTTAAATCCGAAAGAAAAACAAAGAAGGACGCAACGAACGGTCTCGTAGTACGTGTGATGGATGGTCACGTGCATTTTCATTCATTTTTTTCTCCCGATCTACACGTCTCGACTTGATCTGTCACTAGCATTAGAAAATGCGTGATACTGATAATTCAGTAAAACGTTCCCAACATCTGTCCAAGATGATGATCTCGGCGGTACAAACTAAGAGGGTGTTTAGTTCCCGTCATATCTTATCATATTTAAAGTCAAGATAAATTTAACTAAATTAGTAGTCGTTTAATTGTTGTCACATAAATTGTGGTAATTTTTTTCGGTCTTATACGTCAATAACTTATAAAAGTATGATAAGCTTTTTTTAAATTTACTAAAGTATGACAAAGAATTTTATAACCTCAAATTATATGAGTATGGCAATTTTTATTGATAAATGATGAATATCAACCAAACAAACGGACTTTAAGTGTCTATACTACAGATCATCCCGTATTGCTCACAAAACGACATAACCATTTTGCTGGATAATAATGATCGAAAAACCAGCAATTCAAAGCTCGTGGATTTGATTTTGGGCAAACAAGAAATTACGGTCATGTTCCTATCCTGAGAGGCTGAGACTTACGGCACCATGCCACTACACTACGCATGACTGTGACTGGTTAATTATCACGGGGGTTTGATATTTCACCGACCAAATAGGTTTCGATTATATATTTGATATCATATTTTACGTGTTACTCTCTCCGTCCAAAAAATCTATTACCTATTACACTTTTAATTTTTTTCCAGAAATCTTCTACCTATTTGTAATTTATCTAGATTTAAGTATTAAATGAGCTTCATTTGTAGCACTGACCATGTGGTTTCATGCACGCAATAGTAGTAATATTTAATGCATTAGGATGAATATATACGAAATTTAATGCAATAATACTATTTAATGCATTCTTATTCTTGATGTAAAAAATAATATGTATAAGATTTTTGGACTGAGGAAGTATTAATTAAAGTCGGCCATAGATGCACGTCATTAATACAAATTATCAATATAACTAAGAGAATATTATTAAGAGTGATAAATCATGGACCACTTGTAGATACACACCTAAATTTTGAGCTGATAAATTGCCCGTGAGTCAATGAAAAACTTGCGGTAAGTAGTTAGTCGTTACGGTGGTAAGAATTTAAAGAAGTTGTTCCTATTTCTCAACTTTCAGATTCTAGTTTATTTCTAGATTCTCATCAACTACCGATTCTCGCAATCTCTATTTAGAATCTAAACTGTTTGTTTTAATTTCAAAATTTTAAAGTAGTTATACATGCCATGCCAGAAACAAAACAAGCGGTCCTAACTAGAATCTGGAGTACTGGTAGAATCTGGAGTCAAACAAACACGAGAGTTAGGTGTTGAATAAATGGGCTTGGCCCAAATTTATTTGAAGAATAATTCCTGGAAAAATCTCAAAGGCCCACCATGTAAAGGGAGCATGTGAACCTTTAGTCCCACCTTGCTAGTTCTAGGAGAGGAAGACCAACTTATAAGGGATGGTGCTCTCCTTGCAACTAGACCCATGTGGGTGAGAGGAGACTAGAGAAACACACGCGCGCGCTCGCTCGCCTCGCCTCGCCGGGCCGGGCCGGGCCGGGCTCGGGCACGGGCACGGGCACGGGCACGGGCACGGGCACGGGGCCGGGGCCGGGGCCGGGGCCGGGGGGCGCGGGCGCACGACATGCGCGTGAATGGTCCGCCGAAATCGGCTCCGATTGCTTGCGCAGACGCGGCTCCCTTTTGCCATTCCGTTTTGCTGTTGATGGAATTTGGAACGGTTCATCTTCACAACAGAATTTGGAACGGTTCATCTTCACAACAGTATTTGGAACGGTTCATCTTCACAGCAGTTTCCAGTGGAGAGTGAAGAGACGTCCTGATCACACGTCTATATCTTCTCCACCAGGCGACGGGTGAAAGTGAGCGGAAAAACAGAAGAACTTTGCCATTCTCTCTGTGTTGTGTTGCCATTTGTAGTCTACTCCGTTCCCTCATCGGCGTGCACCGTTGAGCGGAAGAGCAGGTCTCCGGAACCCATCGTCTTCGAGATCCTGCACCGGGAGAGGGCGAATAAGGTTTTTGGGAAGCGCTCCGCGCGACTGCTCGCTTTCGTCCACCACGGCTCGTCTTCCTCTCCGCTCGAGTGCTGCTCGTCGTCGCCGTCGTCCGGTACCGCGCGTCGTCGTCGTGGTACCCGTCCGATCTGTGAACATCCGGTACGTACCTGTTACTCACCTGTACCACCTGATACTCACGTGTATCAACCCGATACCCACCTGTATCATCTGTTACACACATCCTGTTACTCCTGTTACTCATCTGTATCACCTGATACTCACGTGTATCAACCCGATACACACCTGTATCATCTGTTGCACAGATTGGTTTTACCATGTTCAGTACATTAATTTTGTTCATGTGTTTAGTGTACTGGTCTACCCTGATTATGTGTATTCATCTGTTTCACGTCATGATTTATTTGTGGAATAAGTTAAACCTAATAGTGCTGTTATTTCCAACAATCCAAAAACCTTATTATAGGCACTGTGGTTTTGATATGGCTGGATTTGCCGATGCACTGAAGCCGGAAAAATTTTCCGGTGTGCACTTCAAGAGATGGCAGATCAAAGTCACTTTGTGGCTAACAGCTATGAATGTCTACTGGGTTAGTAGTGGCAAACCTGAAGGAGATCTTTCTGCTGAAAAAGAGAAAGATTTCAAGGATGCCACTACAATCTTTGTAGGATGCATTCTTAGTGTTCTTGCTGATCGTCTGTGCGAGGTGTATATGCACATGACAGATGCGAAGGAGTTATGGGATGCACTGAATGCCAAATTCGGTGCTACTGATGCTAGCAATGACTTGTATGTCATGGAGCAATTTCATGATTACAGGATGGTTAATAACCGTTCTGTGGTGGATCAGGCTCATGATATACAGGCCATTGCTAAAGAACTCGAACTCCTAAAGTGTGCCTTACCCGACACATTTGTGGCTGCTTGCATTATTGCGAAATTACCTTCTTCATGGAGGAGTTTCGGTACTGCACTCAAACACAAGAGACAGGAATTCTCTGTTGAGAGTTTGATAAGGTCTCTTGATGTTGAGGAGAAAGCCAGGGAAAAGGACGCTGCGGCAAAAGGTGAGGGGCAATCGAGCGCCAACGTGGTGCATCAACCCTCAAGCAAGAACAGAGGGAAATTTAAAGTTAAACAAACTACCAACTACAAGAAGAAGAAGAGTAACACAGATGCGAAGCCTTGCTTTGTATGTGGAGAAATTGGCCATTGGGCCAAGAAGTGTCCACATCGCAGAGGGATGAAAGCTCCTGCAGGACAGACTTCAAAGTCTGTCAATGTGACCATTGGCAATACTGAAGATGGGAATGGGTATGGTAATTTTCCTACCGTTCTTTCAGTTGATCAATCTACCAATTGGTGGGTTGATACAGGGGCTAATGTACATGTCTGTGCTGATATCTCTTTGTTCTCTTCTTACCAGGTCACTCGGGATTCTTCCGTCCTAATGGGGAATGGGTCTCATGCTTCTGTTCATGGTGTTGGCACGGTAGATCTGAAGTTTACTTCGGGAAAGATCGTGCAGCTGAAGAACGTGCAGCATGTCCCTTCTATCAACAAGAATCTAGTCAGTGGCTCCCGTCTGTGTAGAGATGGGTTTAAATTGGTGTTTGAATCTAATAAAGTAGTCGTGTCGAAACATGGACTATTTATTGGTAAAGGCTACGAATGTGGTGGCTTGTTTCGCTTTTCCCTTTCTGATTTCTGCAATAAATCTGTGAACCATATATGTGGCAATGTTGGTGATGATGTCAATGTTTGGCACTCACGCTTATGTCATATAAATTTTGGTTTGATGTCTCGGCTTTCTAGTATGAACTTAATTCCAAACATTTCCATTGTTAAAGGTTCTAAGTGCCATAGTTGTGTGCAGTCAAAGCAACCTCGTAAGCCTCACAGGGCAGCCGAGGAGAGAAACTTGGCACCACTAGAACTCGTACATTCAGATCTTTGTGAAATGAATGGCGTGTTAACAAAGGGTGGAAAACGATACTTCATGACGCTAATTGATGATGCGACTAGATTTTGTTATGTTTATCTTTTAAAAACGAAAGATGAGGCTCTTGACTATTTTAAAATTTATAAGGCAGAAGTTGAAAATCAACTAGAAAGAAAGATCAAAAGACTTAGGTCAGATCGTGGTGGAGAGTATTTTTCAAATGAGTTTGACTTATTCTGTGAGGAACATGGAATTATACATGAGAGAACACCTCCCTATTCACCCGAATCAAATGGGATTGCCGAAAGGAAGAACCGTACCTTGACTGACTTGGTTAACGCCATGTTAGACACTGCGGGATTATCTGAAGCATGGTGGGGGGAGGCGTTACTGACCTCTTGTCATGTATTAAATAGAGTTCCTAACAAGAATAAGGACAAAACCCCATACGAGATGTGGGTTGGAAGAAAACCATCACTTTCTTACTTGCGCACATGGGGCTGCTTGACGAAAGTCAATGTACCAATAACTAAGAAGCGCAAGCTTGGACCTAAAACTGTGGATTGTGTCTTTCTAGGATATGCTCATCGCAGTATTGCCTATAGATTTTTAGTAGTAAAATCTGAGGTACCAGACATGCATGTTGGTACAATTATGGAGTCTCGAGATGCAACATTTTTTGATAGCATATTTCCAATGAAAGATACTCATAGCACTTCTAGTCAAACTCCTGATATAATTCCCAATTCAATCACACCACCTGAGTTTTCTGAACAAACACATGAAATTGTCCCTGAGGAGGATGACAGTGAAGCTCCTAGGAGGAGCAAGAGACGAAGGATAAATAAATCCTTTGGTGATGATTTCACTGTGTACCTTGTGGATGACACTCCCACGTCTTTGTCAGAAGCATATGCATCTCCTGATACAGACTACTGGAAAGAGGCTGTCCGTAGCGAGATGGATTCCATTATTGCTAACAGGACTTGGGAGGTGACAGAACGACCTCATGGATGCAAACCTGTAGGGTGCAAGTGGGTGTTCAAAAAGAAGCTTAGGCCTGATGGTACTATTGAAAGGTATAAGGCTCGACTTGTAGCCAAGGGCTATACTCAGAAAGAAGGTGAAGATTTCTTTGACACTTACTCACCTGTTGCTCGATTGACCACTATTCGAGTACTACTTTCTTTGGCTGCCTCACATGGTCTTCTCGTTCATCAGATGGACGTTAAGACAGCTTTTCTCAATGGAGAGCTGGATGAGGAAATTTACATGGATCAGCCTGATGGATTTGTAGTAAAAGGTCAAGAAGGCATGGTGTGTAAGCTATTAAAATCTTTGTATGGTCTGAAACAAGCTCCTAAGCAATGGCATGAGAAGTTTGATAAAACTTTAACATCTGCGGGCTTTGCAGTCAATGAGGCAGATAAATGTGTATACTATCGCTATGGTGGGGGTGAGGGAGTTATTTTGTGCCTATATGTCGACGACATACTGATCTTTGGGACAAATATTAATGTGATAAATGAGATCAAAACTTTCTTGTCTCAAAATTTTGATATGAAGGATCTGGGAGTAGCTGATGTAATTCTGAACATCAAGCTAATAAGGGATGAGAATGGGATTACACTTTTGCAGTCTCATTATGTGGAAAAGGTCTTAAGCCGCTTTGGCTATATGGACAGTAAGCCTTCTCCAACACCTTATGATCCTAGTTTGTTACTTCGAAAGAATAAAAGAGTTGCTAGGAATCAATTGGAATACTCTCAGATTATTGGATCACTCATGTACCTAGCTAGCGCTACTAGGCCTGACATCTCCTTTGCTGTTTGCAAATTGAGCCGGTTTACTTCTAATCCGGGAGATGATCATTGGCGTGCGCTTGAGAGAGTCATGCGCTATCTAAGAGGTACTATGAGTTTTGGACTTCACTATACTGGGTACCCTTCGGTACTAGAGGGTTATAGTGATTCAAACTGGATCTCTGATATTGATGAGATCAAAGCCACGAGTGGATATGTGTTCACTCTTGGAGGTGCAGCTGTTTCATGGAGGTCTTGCAAACAGACCATATTGACGAGGTCAACCATGGAAGCAGAGCTCACGGCACTAGACACAGCTACTGTTGAAGCAGAATGGCTGCGTGATCTATTGATGGATTTACCAGTGGTTGAAAAACCAGTGCCAGCTATCCTTATGAACTGTGACAATCAAACGGTCATTGTCAAGATGAATAGTTCTAAGGATAACATGAAATCGTCTAGACATGTAAAGAGACGATTGAAATCTGTCAGGAAGTTGAGAAACTCCGGAGTTATAACATTGGATTATATCCAAACATCTAAAAACCTGGCAGATCCCTTTACAAAGGGATTATCACGGAATGTGATAGACAATGCATCGAAGGAGATGGGTATGAGACCCATGTGAGTTATACTATGGCAGTAACCCAACCTATGTGATCGGCGATCCCGTGAATTAGGATCTGGGAAGAACAAGCCATCAGTTAACTGAAGAGAGTAATTTTAACCCACTCTAAGTGAAGATGCAATACTCTCAGAAACTGCTAGGCAGGTTGACGATTGTCTTAATGTGTTCTGTTGGCTATATTAGTGAAGATGCTATCCTGCAGAGCATTCTTGAAAGAACACACCTATATGAGCTCGATTGTTGGTCGCAATCTATGGAGACTTGGGCAGTCTCCTAGTAAGCTCATGAAGAGACCAAGGAGTATGACTTATACACTCCACCCGAGGGGTAGGCTACTGGCAGCCTAGTATCAGTTAAGACTTTAAGTAAAACTTACTTGCACAAAACTTGCAATTCAAGGCATAGTCCATTGTTCAAGTTGTGAGTAAGTGTAGCTTGAAGCTCTAGATGGATGTTCAACCTTAACCGGTCTCCATCAAAACACTGGTATATAAACAACACAAAGAATCTGGCAAATCTCTGTGGGACTTTGAGCTATGGTGGGGGATTGTTGAATAAATGGGCTTGGCCCAAATTTATTTGAAGAATAATTCCTGGAAAAATCTCAAAGGCCCACCATGTAAAGGGAGCATGTGAACCTTTAGTCCCACCTTGCTAGTTCTAGGAGAGGAAGACCAACTTATAAGGGATGGTGCTCTCCTTGCAACTAGACCCATGTGGGTGAGAGGAGACTAGAGAAACACACGCGCGCGCTCGCTCGCCTCGCCTCGCCGGGCCGGGCCGGGCTCGGGCACGGGCACGGGCCGGGGCCGGGGCCGGGGGGCGCGGGCGCACGACATGCGCGTGAATGGTCCGCCGAAATCGGCTCCGATTGCTTGCGCAGACGCGGCTCCCTTTTGCCATTCCGTTTTGCTGTTGATGGAATTTGGAACGGTTCATCTTCACAACAGAATTTGGAACGGTTCATCTTCACAACAGTATTTGGAACGGTTCATCTTCACAGCAGTTTCCAGTGGAGAGTGAAGAGACGTCCTGATCACACGTCTATATCTTCTCCACCAGGCGACGGGTGAAAGTGAGCGGAAAAACAGAAGAACTTTGCCATTCTCTCTGTGTTGTGTTGCCATTTGTAGTCTACTCCGTTCCCTCATCGGCGTGCACCGTTGAGCGGAAGAGCAGGTCTCCGGAACCCATCGTCTTCGAGATCCTGCACCGGGAGAGGGCGAATAAGGTTTTTGGGAAGCGCTCCGCGCGACTGCTCGCTTTCGTCCACCACGGCTCGTCTTCCTCTCCGCTCGAGTGCTGCTCGTCGTCGCCGTCGTCCGGTACCGCGCGTCGTCGTCGTGGTACCCGTCCGATCTGTGAACATCCGGTACGTACCTGTTACTCACCTGTACCACCTGATACTCACGTGTATCAACCCGATACCCACCTGTATCATCTGTTACACACATCCTGTTACTCCTGTTACTCATCTGTATCACCTGATACTCACGTGTATCAACCCGATACACACCTGTATCATCTGTTGCACAGATTGGTTTTACCATGTTCAGTACATTAATTTTGTTCATGTGTTTAGTGTACTGGTCTACCCTGATTATGCGTATTCATCTGTTTCACGTCATGATTTATTTGTGGAATAAGTTAAACCTAATAGTGCTGTTATTTCCAACATTAGGTTGCCGGTTGAAAATCAGAATAACTAGAATGAATCGATCAAACACACTAAAAATAATAACAATTTGAATTCGATCATTGAAAAAAGAGGCACAAAAGATGAACACTTTTTCCCTTGTCCCTAGCTAACTAGAAAATCAAACATTTGACTCCATTGTGCAAACGCAGACGTTTTTAACTCTCTAGCTAGGCAATTAGCCCAAATTAAAACCCCTTTCACCGTCACAAGGGTACGAAGATGTCAACACCTACTCCTTTGGAACACTCGTAAACTAACCGAAAACCCAACCAAGCGATTAATCAAACCGAACACTTGAGACTTTGACTAAAAGCATGCATTATTCGTCAACAAAATACGTGTATATATACATATGACATCATAATGAAGTGGTACGGTACTATATGCTATGTATATTATCCCAAAAAAACATTAGTTTTAATATAAATTTAATAAACTACTTGTGAGAGTAAGAAATAAAAGTGTCTCTCTTACTGATATGAAAAATTATATTATAAAGTGATAAATAAAAGATAGATAAAAAGTATTAAAAAAACTTCTTAATCTATGAACCGAGAATAATCGATGATCTATAAATACAATTTTAGAAATAAACTTAAAAATAAAGTCATCTTTTCGGACGAATGGAAGAGCGTGCTTGCAATTTTCAAGTCAGAATTTGTCGTTTTTTATTGAAGATTGTGACACCAAGACCAGTACTAGTCTATTAGCAAGCATGAGCCGCCGTGCAGGCAACAACGAATCACAAACTGCTTTCCAATTAAAAACCTTTCTTGATCTTAATAGTCGTTTTGGTTTTTTTGAGTGTACCATATTAGTTATCCCGTAAATCGAAACATTGCTACCAAATGGGATGTGGCCATCGGAAGTTGAACTTAGGTAGCACCACTAAAATCTAGGCTCCATAACCGATTAAAACAACCATTATAACTTTATTTAATATCATCTTGGTATGTGTAATTTTGTCTAAATGTCTAATATTTGTACACCGGAGGGAGTACATTACAGCTGACGAAATATTTGCTACACTTCGAAAAAGTGATTTTCTTATTTTTGATATCAGATCATACCAGCCTCAAAAATATCATCATAAATAAAATACCTACTTTTAGAGTGTCAAAATGGCAATCTTTTCGCCTTTGATATATAGCAAAAACAAAGTCAAGAAGCTCAACATCAGCTTTAGATAGCATCTGATTAGTGATAGAAAAAACAAGAGAAAAACTTGCCAGTTTATTACAAATGCAGACAAATTCGAGAGGACCAGAGAGAAAAAAACTCGAGAGATATTCTTATACAGAGTACAGTAGTATTATGATCGAGGATGTTGTCAACGCTCGAGCTTGACTCCGGCGTTCAGCTCGTCATCAAGAGTATCAACAACCTTATCAACATCTGTATCTGGACCAGATAACTAGACTGTTCACCATGTTTTTTTTGCATGTTTTAATTTCAGACATTATTCATGGATTCAGTTTTTTTTCTAAATGAGACCGATTACTATGATAACCAATTTAAAAACCAAACCGATGTTTATTCGACCAACGGTTACTAGTGGTGACCGGTTTTACAAATCCTAGCTAGGACATAGTCATATAGTTGATAATCACTTAAAAGACAGTATAAAAAAATTGCACAATATTTCACTAACTTCTTGATACTTAATATATTTTCTTACGTAATTTGTTTTAAACTTTGTAATTCTTATGCAAATATAATTTGTTTGCTAGTAAGAGCATCTAAGATATTGCTATTTTTTTCTCTAAAATCTTATATAGAAAGTTCTCCTAATAAAATTTAATCTTTAAATCTTATTATCTTTCAATGATACTACAACACCTCATTTTTTAAAATATTTTATAATATCCGTTAAACTATTTTTTAATTATAAAATCTAAAAAAATATGGAAAGAAATCTTTATAATTTCTGGTAGTAGCGCCGCCGAATAGTGGTCACTTGGTCAGACACGGATTCGGAAATTCAGTCACCTACCGCAGCAGCCTCCGCGATAAAATCGCTCGATGCCCAGAGGTCCACGACAACTCAAATTATTTATTTTAATTTTCCAGAGGGCCGGGTCTACACGCATACGATTCGTACACACACACTCCTTTCCGCTGACACGTCGGACTAATTAAAGACGCGTTTAAAATGGACACGTCGGACTATTTACAGGTTAATTAAGCATTATATATGCTCTCTTTGTCGAGAAAACATAATCTTTATTTCTAACCCCTTATTTACTCTCGGTCTAAAAATCAGGAAGTTTATTACTCTAGTACTTTTTATATCATTTTACAATATTACTTTATTATTTACTTTTTGGTTCGATCGTTTTAGCATTTTCAACTCATTCTTATTTATTCATTTTTTATCTAGTAAGTAAATAACCCACATTTTAAAGCATAATAAATAAGAATCAACAAAATTGTTTAAGTTAATTTATCGATTCTTATATATAAGTCTAAAATGAACTTATATAAAGGAGTTTTAATAAAAAGCAATGACTAAATATATTTTTTAGAAATAATGTTTTTTAATAAAAATATGGCACAAGTTCGATCCTATAAATTAGGGTGCGTATAGTAAGACTCTAGCTCCAATTTTTTTTATCATATAGAGCTAGAGCTAAACCGAATACTTTTTCTGAAAAATAAATTTTACCGAGAGCATTTCAGAAAAATAAACCGGAGTAGTAAAACAGTCTAACCATCTAAACTGACCAAACGGCCATAAATCGATTAGCTCTCCGCTCGCTGGTGCGAGGAAGCTCAGCTCCCTTAGCTTGCCAGGTATAAACACGCGCGTGAAAAATGCAGCTGGGAACGAAGCTCCCTTAGCTAGCTGTTCCCACGCGTGGGCGCGAACAGATTGATTTGATTAATCGCGCAAGCAAGTGGCAATACGAGACCAAGACCAGTCCAACCTCGCTCCCTCCATCTGTCGCATCATATCCGGTACTCCAGGTCAAGCTTCGGCTTCCTGGCCTCAGCTCCTCCTCGATCGGGGCAGGGTATAGTAATTGTATATATAGCCTCCCTCCCGGCGTCTGCTCTTCTAAGTTGCAGCGGCGAGAAGCCTACCTACCGATCGACCTGGCTAGCTAGCTAGCTGCAGCTCCAAGAAGGAGTTGCCGGCCGGCCGGTGATCAAGAAGATAGCTCAGTACGTCCAAGAAGAAGAAGAAGTGGAGGGAGAGTTCGGAATCGAGTGAAATAGTGAATTGAAGTGATCTGGAAGGATGGATCGGGGCCCTGTGGAGGTGCACAGGATGGCGAGCCTGAGGAGGGACGGGTCGCTGTGGAGGAGAGGGGACGACGTGTTCTCGAGGTCGTCGTCGAGGTTCCAGGACGAGGACGACGACGAGGAGGCGCTGCGGTGGGCGGCGCTGGAGCGGCTGCCGACGTACGACCGCGTCAGGCGCGGCATCCTCATGATGGAGGAGGGCGGCGAGAAGGTGGAGGTGGACGTCGGCCGCCTCGGCGCGCACGAGAGCCGCGCCCTCATCGAGCGCCTCGTCCGCGCCGCCGACGATGACCACGAGCGCTTCCTCCTCAAGCTCAGGGAGCGCATGGACAAGTACCACCTCGATCTAATAGCTACTCTCCAATTTCTTTTTAATCAAATTTAAATCTTCTAATCATATTTTTATATTTGCTTTTATCAAATAATTAGTGCATAACATAAATTAAATTAGAGTAATTCGATAATCACCACGTCTAATTAAGCTTCTCTGCTAATCAAAAGTTCAAAACCAACAAGTCACTTACATATTTGGTTAATTAAATATTATTTGTACGCAGAGTGGGTATCGATTACCCGACAATCGAGGTACGGTTTGAGAAGCTGGAGGTGGAGGCGGAGGTGCACGTCGGCGACCGTGGCCTCCCCACTCTCCTCAATTCGGTCAGCAACACCATCGAGGTATCTAACTAGAAATTCTACATGAATTAATTTAATTTATGTAAAAAATTTAAGCTCATTTGACAAAGAGGCATCGCTTTCAAAATTATTAGCAGATATAATGGACTTTTTAAACCGAATTTTCAACTAAGAATGTTTTTACATAAATAAACTATATAGCATAAAAGTTATATGATTGTATTGTGCAAAATATTATATCAGTATATTGTGGTTAGAGTTATTTGTTTAGATACTGTTTTAAAATTAATTATCAAATCACGTCTATTTTGTCAAAAGTCAAAACCGATTATTCGAGATTTCGAGGTAGTAGAGGCCAAGCGGCGGTCCCCCCTCTCCCGCCGCAGCACTGACCCACCGCCCTCCTTAGCACGGCCGCCGGCGGCCGACCGATGTAGACCATTTCCCTACCTAGCATACCGCTTACGAAGTCTCCTCCGACGCCGAAGCATGGTCGCCATGACGCGCGGTCGTCTCACAGCGGCGGCGGCGGAGCTCTGCGGCATTCCGTCGATCACATGGCGGGCGTGCGTGCCCGAGTCGCAGACTCGCAGTATCTGTGGCCGTCCGCTTCCGCCGACGCGATCGCGCGTTGCTTCGCCCGAAACGGGGTAGGGTTACGTGTCGTTGTGCTTCTCTGACATGGCTGTCGGTGTTGTGCTCTCCTCTCCAGGCCATCGGGAACGCGCTCCACATCTTCCCCAGTAGGAAGCAGCCGATGACTGTGCTCCATGACGTCAGCGGGATCATCAAGCCCCGGAGGTAAAGCCGTAGCACAACTATCTGCTATCATCTGCTGCGTGTATCGGTCGATCGGTGTATCATGGCGCGCGCTAACCATCCATGCTAATTTCTCTCTAGGATGACTTTGCTACTGGGGCCTCCTGGGTCGGGCAAGACCACGTTGCTCCTGGCATTGGCAGGGAAGCTCGACAAGGACCTCAATGTCTCGGGGAAGGTTACCTACAATGGCCATGGGATGCATGAGTTTGTCCCGCAAAGGACCGCCGCGTACATCAGCCAGCATGATCTCCACATTGGGGAGATGACGGTGAGGGAGACATTGGCATTCTCGGCACGGTGCCAAGGCGTTGGCACTAGATACGGTATGAACCTTTGTATGGTTTATTTATACAATAACATCTCATGTTCTCTGACATAAGTACTAATATCTGTTCTTTGTTGCTCTCCTTTGTTTAGAAATGCTGACTGAGCTGGCAAGAAGAGAAAAGGCAGCGAACATCAAGCCGGATCATGATATTGATGTCTATATGAAGGTGATGATGCTATCATATAAGAGTTTTCTTTGTTTCTTTCAAACTATTTATATGTAACCAGGATAAAGGAATTGCAATATGATATCTGACATATACTAGTCTACTAGCAGTGTAAGTAATATCTTCTCTTTTATCCATGTAGGCCTCAGCTATGGGAGGACAAGAATCTAGTGTCGTTACAGATTACATACTGAAGGTACAGTCTTCTAGCTGTGGATTAAACCATACCCCTACAAAACATGATTTCTTTTGGGACATTTGTTTACTGATAAGTTCTCATACCTGTTTCTCTGCTACTTAAATGCAGATATTAGGATTGGACATTTGTGCAGACACTCTGGTAGGAAATGAGATGTTAAGGGGTATATCTGGTGGACAACGGAAGCGTGTCACGACAGGTATGACTAACAGTCTTAGCAAGATGGAGGTTAAGTGTAGAACTTTTGGTGTTAGATTTGTATAGTATCGATATATACGACAGATAATTCACATATATCACATGCTAGTTTTATTCTAAATCTATTTTTTTCTTGTTCTTTAAAGGAAAACTCTAACTGGGTTACATGTCCATTGCATAGGTGAAATGCTTGTCGGTCCAGCAAGAGCTTTGTTCATGGATGAGATATCCACTGGTCTGGATAGCTCAACCACATACCAGATTGTCAATTCCCTTAGGCAGACTATCCACATCCTTGGCGGAACTGCTGTCATCTCATTGCTCCAGCCAGCGCCTGAGACATACAATTTGTTTGACGACATTATACTCCTCTCTGACGGGCAAGTCGTGTACCAAGGCCCCCGTGAACATGTGCTCGAGTTCTTTGAGTTCATGGGCTTCAAATGCCCTGCCAGAAAGGGTGTTGCTGACTTCTTGCAGGAAGTAAGTGGCATTGTTATGCATCATCTATAAATTCCTGTGTCATTTACTGAAACTGATATTCAAAACGAACGGTACTGATATCTCTGAATTCATTGCAAAGGTGACATCAAAGAAAGACCAGGAGCAATACTGGTGTAGACGTGACAGACCATACCGTTTTGTGCCTGTGAAGCAATTTGCAGATGCATTTCGTTCCTTCCATGTGGGCAAATCCATTCAGAATGAGCTCTCAGAGCCATTTGATAGGACTAGGAGCCACCCTGCTGCTCTGGCTACTTCGAAGTTTGGTGTCAGTAGGAAGGAGTTGCTCAAAGCCACTATTGATAGAGAGCTTTTGCTCATGAAGAGAAATGCATTTATGTACATTTTTAAAGCTGTTAATGTAAGTTCGTATCTTTGATAGCTAATTTTGATTTATTAGTATCAATATATCCATCAATCTGATTATCTGAACCTTTCTTTTGTTGCAGCTAACTCTAATGGCATTGATTGTGATGACCACGTTTTTCCGCACCAGCATGCGACGCGATTTTACTTATGGAGGGATCTATTTGGGGGCACTGTACTTTGCTCTCGATACAGTCATGTTTAATGGTTTTGCAGAGCTTGCCATGACTGTCATAAAACTTCCTGTTTTCTTCAAGCAGAGAGATCTTCTCTTCTTCCCTGCATGGGCCTATACCATACCATCGTGGATTCTTCAGATTCCTATCACATTTCTTGAAGTTGGTGTTTATGTTTTTGTAACATACTATGTCATTGGATTTGATCCCAGTATAACCAGGTAAGAATAATATGCATTGATTCAAATATCACCATAATTAAAAATACAGGAACGAAGCTTCTTACATATATGATCCATCCTCTAGGAAGTAGTTAATTATTTTTGCAATTGAGTAGTTAAACTGAATGTTCCACAACAGACACTCTGTTCTATGAAGTCTGAAAAATCTGAATAATTATTTGTGCCCAGGTTCCTCAAGCAGTATCTGCTACTACTTGCACTCAATCAGATGTCATCTGCACTGTTCCGTTTCATTGCTGGAATTGGAAGAGACATGGTTGTGTCTCACACCTTTGGACCCATAACATTGTTGTCTTTCGCGGCATTGGGTGGCTTTATCCTTGCAAGACGTAAGTTATTGGATTGGCTGTCATAAATTGCATGGTGTTGTCTATAGTTGAAATCAATGGCTTTAATTGCTGATGTTCCTGACATATTTTCATCTTGATCTTTGTTTCTCTTTTCTAGCTGATGTGAAGAAATGGTGGATTTGGGGTTACTGGATATCCCCGCTATCATACGCACAAAATGCTATTTCAACAAATGAATTTTTGGGTCCCAGTTGGAACAAAGTAAGTGCCGCATCTATTGATGAGCAATTGAACTTGCAATATTAGAGTATGTAAAACTTATCATTATTTTTCATGCCGCAGGTCGGTCTTCTACCAAATGAGACCTTGGGAGTTAGCGTACTTAAATCTCGTGGTATCTTTACTGAAGCTAAGTGGTACTGGATTGGACTTGGTGCTTTGCTTGGATACACTATCCTCTTTAACCTGCTCTACACTATAGCTCTTTCAGTTTTGAGTCGTAAGTATATTTGAAAAACTTTTAAAATATCATGATATTTAATCAATATTTGCAAGTTAAAAGATAATAATTGTGTCTACTTGCATTTTTTTTGCAGCATTTGCTGACTCTCACCCATCAATGTCTGAGGAGGCATTGAAAGAGAAGCATTCCAACTTAACGGGTGAAGTTATAGAAGGCCACAAAGAAGCAAAATCTAGGAAGCAGGAATTGGAATTGTCCCACACTGCTGGCCAAAACTCTGGAATCAACAGTGTTGATTCTAGTGCAAGCAATAAAGGAATGGTGCTCCCATTTGCACCACTGTCACTTAGCTTTAACAACATAAGATACTCAGTAGACATGCCAGAGGTAATTTCGTTCATGTGAAAACTAGTACACAAATTTCATTATGTTTACCCAAGTATTTTTAACCCTGTTATATTGTTTTACATTGACAGGCAATGAAAGCACAAGGAGTAACAGAAGACCGCTTGCTGCTTTTAAAGGGTGTTAGTGGTTCTTTCAGGCCAGGTGTACTTACTGCATTGATGGGTGTAAGTGGTGCCGGAAAGACAACGCTGATGGATGTTCTAGCAGGGAGAAAAACTGGAGGATACATAGAGGGCGATATTAGAATCTCAGGCTATCCAAAGAAGCAAGAGACCTTTGCACGTATATCAGGATATTGTGAGCAAAATGACATCCATTCTCCGCATGTCACAGTATATGAATCACTTGTTTTCTCTGCATGGCTGCGGCTTCCCTCGGATGTTGACTCAGAAGCAAGGAAGGTTAGTTAGCTATATTATAAGCTAACATTTGGTTCTTTTATACTTTTTGGTTCTTAACCGGCTAGAGATCTTACCTGCCGAATACTGATTACAGATGTTTATCGAGCAAGTCATGGATCTTGTAGAGCTCACATCATTGAGGGGAGCACTTGTTGGGCTTCCTGGAGTGAGTGGCCTATCAACTGAGCAACGGAAGAGGCTAACTATTGCTGTGGAGCTTGTCGCGAACCCTTCGATCATTTTCATGGATGAGCCAACATCTGGTCTTGATGCTCGGGCAGCTGCAATTGTGATGAGGACTGTAAGGAACACCGTGAACACTGGCAGGACTGTAGTTTGCACCATTCACCAGCCAAGTATTGACATATTTGAAGCGTTTGATGAGGTGAGTAATTGTTTATTCAGGTAGTTATCCTTGATCTACTATATGAATATTTATTAACTATGTTGTTGCCATGTGAACTGCAGCTTTTACTAATGAAGAGAGGAGGAGAGGAGATATATGTTGGCCCAGTGGGCCAAAATTCCTCAAAACTGATTGAGTATTTTGAGGTAACAAGAAAATTAACATAAATAATTATGAATGCATGCTGCATCACTTACATCCAGCTAAGTAAAATCAAATGTAAATTCCTTTGTTCAGGGAATTGATGGTATTAGTAAGATAAAAGATGGATACAATCCTGCAACATGGATGTTGGAAGTGACCTCTTCAGCCCAGGAAGAGCTGCTTGGTGTCGATTTTAGCGAAATCTATAGGCAGTCAGAGCTATATCAGTAAGCTGCTTTGCATGTCATTCATAATCACACAACGAATAGTGTATTTGAACTACAATTCTTATTAGTTTGCATATTGACAATTGCAGAAGGAACAAGGAACAAATAGAGGAGCTAAGCACACCACCTCCTGGCTCTACTGATCTCAACTTCCCTACACAGTACTCTAGATCATTCCCTACACAGTGCCTAGCTTGCTTGTGGAAGCAGAACTGGTCATATTGGAGGAACCCATCCTACACTGCAGTGAGATTACTTTTCACTATCGTCATTGCGCTAATGTTTGGAACAATGTTCTGGGACCTTGGAAGGAAAACGTACGTCTCTATCATATATTCTAGCTTATTACTTATAATATCTCTTTGGCAGATAGCCTCTAAATACTTGCTCGTATCTTGGTGCAGTAAAAAACAACAGGATCTATTCAATGCTATGGGATCAATGTATGCTGCAGTTTTGTACATTGGAGTGCAAAACTCTGGTTCTGTTCAACCAGTGGTGGTGGTGGAGCGAACAGTATTTTACCGAGAAAGAGCAGCTGGCATGTATTCAGCTTTCCCATATGCATTTGGACAGGTAATTTGTCTTTTCGACTCCCAGTTGATTGCTTGATGCCCTTGAATTCTAACTTGCAAGTACAGAAAAGCAATGGAACATAGCTATTCGTCAATGCTACCAAGATCTTTTGGTCTCAGAACCTAACAATGTCAGTTTTCCCTTGTATAGGTTGTAATTGAGTTTCCATACATCATGGTTCAAACTCTGATATATGGCGTACTAGTATACTCAATGATTGGATTCGAGTGGACTGTCGCCAAGTTCTTGTGGTACCTGTTCTTCATGTACTTCACGCTGTTGTATTTCACATTCTATGGAATGATGGCGGTAGGGTTGACACCAAATGAGAGCATAGCAGCTATCATCTCAGCAGCATTCTACAATGTATGGAATCTCTTCTCAGGATATCTGATCCCTCGACCGGTAGGTTTTTCTTCCAACCCATTTTGCCTTATTACATATTTGTTCGAACCGTTCTCAAAGGACTAACACATATTGTTTTCTCTACAGAGAATTCCTGTTTGGTGGAGGTGGTATTGTTGGATTTGCCCGGTTGCATGGACTTTATACGGATTGGTTGCCTCCCAGTTTGGTGATCTCCAACATACGCTCGATGGTGGAACCCAAACTGTTGCCCAGTTTATCACTGAGTACTTCGGCTTCCGTCACGACTTCCTGTGGGTAGTGGCAGTGGTGCACGTTCTTTTCGCGGTCACTTTCGCCTTCCTCTTCAGTTTTGCGATCATGAAATTCAACTTCCAAAGGAGATAAAGAACTGACGTAGTGCCATCCAGCATACAAGGTGTAATATCCTTAGGACTACAATGTCTTATCGGTTAACATAAGTGTTCTCCTCCACGGACCACCATACCTACCTAGTTATCCTGTAAATGGTATAGAGATCATTTTATATTTGAAGAATGTAGGATTTGTACATTTATTATATTATAGTAGGATTTTTCAGAAAAATAGCCTTGTTGAGCATCCTGCCTCTTTGCCAACTTTAGCTGATAAACATATATGTCAGATGCACCACCGAGTGCTACCTGCAGGAGAATGTAAACTATGTCATTCAATGTTTTCATTTTTGATGAATTAAGGGAAGTAGAAATTTTGTTAATTCGATCCCTTTATTTGCACCAACTTCTCAGAACAACACTTTCATGTTATTTTGCAGATTCGATTAACCCAGTGTAAATCTTTGCAATGCAATTACTAATGCTACTACTATACCCCGTGAACGGGAAATTTCAGAACATAACACATAATTTGCACGCCTTCCAAGATTTACCATCCTACTCCTCTGATTCCATTGATAGTTTTAAGTATATAAAATTATAAAGGGTTTTCTAATTTTGATTTTTATTAAATTGACTATAAAATATATTTTAATAATTTATTTATTTGATATTACGTGTATTTATATATTTTCTCTTTAAATGTAACCAAAATTTTAAAAACTTTGGCTTAATAAAAAATTAAATAACAGATAATATCTAAATTACTATAAAAGTGAAATGCATATAAAATTAACCAAATTTACTATAAAAGTATTGTATTTGTTTTAAATTTTGTTACAATTTCGATCAAATTTTGTTCACGACTGAATTTTTTGCTTCGTCGAATCCCTCCCGATCTCCATCTAGACCTATAAGGCCCTATAAGGCTATAAATCGGAAGAAAATTTGATGCGGCCGATCCGCACAAGCTCTCCAACGCGGACCCATCGCGGATCAAAGCCACCTAGCGTCATTTTCAATCAGATGGTCCGCATGCTGGACAGGCAACATGAACCATCGTCGGCGCCACCGGATCTGCCGCTATCGCCGCCGCCGGAGGGGCTACGGGATTGTTGATTCACGGTGCGAAGAATCTAGAACATGAGACAGCAACGACCGACGTAGATGTACAACATGGCGGAGGCAGCTCTCCATCAGCTCCAAATGGCCCCTTCGGTGGCAACATAGGCAGCTTCGATGGCCCCTTCAGTGGCGGCAGAGGAAGCGGTAGAAGCAGCAGCCCCTCTAGCGGCAGTAGCTCCACTGCTCCCGTGACTCCCGTGGCTCCTCCGACGGTGGTGGCATCAGCTTGCATCACCTCTCCAACGTGTTGACCATCCGATTCTAGGTGGTTTCAATCCGTGATGGATCGGTATCGGAGGGAACCAGATCGTCTCACTTGGAACTGCCAACGTCTCTCTGTAGTTGAGTGATCAACACCGTTGATTTCAACCTAACTACGGTTGCACAGTTTTGATGCTAAATATTAAAATTTAATTTTTATATTATAATAAATTATGAATCCGTGCAAAATAATTTTTAAGATAAATAAACTTATATTATTTTAAAATTAAAAAATTCAACAGTTTTTCAAACTAAAACATCATTTATTACTATTGAAATTCTATTAAATAATGCTAATTAATTAAAAATAATAGCATAAAGGTATAGCGCACCGTCCCTAACATAAAAATACTTAGCGCTTTATTTTTACATGGTTTTGATGCTAAATATTAAGTTTATTTTTATATTATAATAAATTATGAATATGTGAAAACATTTTTTAAGATAAATAAAACTATATTATTTTAAATTAAAAAAATCAATAGTTTTTCAAAATAAAACATCGTTTGTTGCTATTAAATTCTATCAAAATAATGTTAATTAATTAAAAATAATAGAATAACGATATAGTGCCCTAGTGTAGCATCAAAATACTTAGCTTTTTTTATTTTTGTAAGGTTTCGATGCAAAATATTAAGTTTAATTTTTATATTATAATAAATTATGAATATGTGAATTTTTTTTAATAAAAATAAACTTATATTATTTTAAAATTTAAAAAATTAACACTTTTTCAAAATAAAACATCGTTTATTGCTTTTGAAATTCTATCAAAATAATATTAATTAATTAAAAATAACGGTATAAAGGTATAGCGCACCTAAAGATGGCAATGGGTACCCGAAACCCGAAACCTGATGGGTTTTTACCCTATTAGGGTACATATACGGATAAAATTGCTTACCCGTGGGTCTATTAATGGGAAAAAATAGTACCCAACGGGTACGCGGGTATGGGTATGGTTTCCTAATATCCATACCCGTTAACCGATGGGTACCCATCACCCAATAAGTTATATTTATGGGAGTTTAAATCATTGTTGCTATTATTGTAGATTAAATTATTGATGTATTATGTTTGAGAGTTTATTTATATATGTAATTTTGATCTTATGATTAAATGATTGATCGATCTATTTAGGTGAAACATTGTTTTTGTGGGGATAAATATACAATTGTTATTTGTTAGCATATTTATGTGTGGTATTTATTGATGGGTATGGGTACCCGATGAGTATATTTTACCCGTATGGGTATGGGTTTGGAGGAGAAATGGTACCCGCATGTATATATGGGTTATCCGATGGGGAGATTTTTTTTCTAACGGGTTTGAGATAGTCAAAACCGATGGGTATAGACCCATTGCCATCTTTAAGCGCATCGAGTAGCATCAAAATACTCAGCAATTTTTTGCACGGTTTCCATGATAAATATTAAGTTTAATTTTTATATTATAATAAATTATGAATATGTGAAAATAATTTTTAAGATAAATAAAGTAATATTATTTTAAATTAAAAAATCAACAGTTTTTCAAAATAAAACATTGTTTGTTGCTATTGAAATTCTATCAAAATAATGTTAATTAATTAAAAATTATAGAATAACGACGCCATGGCGTAGTATCAAAATACTTAGCGTTTTTATTTTCCAAGGTTTCAATGCTAAATATTAAGTTTAATTTTTATATTATAATAAATTATGAATATGTGAAAACAATTTTTAAGATTAATAAACTTATATTTTTAAAAAAATTAAAAAATTTTCCAAAACAAAACATCGTTTATTGCTTTTGAAATTCTATCAAAACAATATTAATTAATTAAAAATAACAGTATTAAGGTGTAGCGCACTAGCGTAGCATCAAAATACATAGCGTTATTATTTTTGCACGATTTCAATGCTAAATATTAAGTTTATTTTTTATATTATAATAAATTATGAATATGTGAAAATAATTTTTAAGATAAGTAAAATTATATTATTTTAAAATTAAAAAATTCAACAGTTTTTCAAAATAAAACATCGTTTATTGCTATTGAAATTCTATCAAAATAATATTAATTAATTTATAAAAATAACGGTATAAAGGTATAGCGCACCGGCTTAGCATCAAAACACTTAGCGTTTTTATTTTTGCACGATTTTGTTGCTAAATATTAAGTTTAATTTTTATATTATAATAAATTATGAATATGTGAAAATACTTTTTAAGATAAATAAACCTATATTATTTTAAAATTAAAAAAATCAATAGTTTTTTAAAATAAACATCTATTATTGCTATTTAAATTATAACAAATTAATGTTAATTATTTAAAAATAATAGTATAAAGGTATAGTGCACCGTTGTAGCATCAAAATACTTAGCGTTTTTATTTTTGCACGATTTTTATGCTAAATATTAACTTTAGTTTTTATATTTTAATAAATTATGAATCTATGAAAATTATGCAACGGCGGTGCAGTAGAGGCCAGAAAATATGCTACAGCCGTTAGATTGAAATGAAAGGCGCTGATCACTCGACTGCAGAGAGAGGTCGACAGCAGAAGTCAACGATCCGTTACCGTATCGGAGAGCCCGTGCGGTCCGGTCGCACCGAATTTTCCCCCTATTTAAATAGGGATGAATATGGATGTCAGAATATCCAAATTATCCGTATTTGTATTTGAATTACTGTAAATATGGATATCCGTATTCGTATCCGAATTAAATACGGATGACATTCGGAAATATCCGAATTCATTTTACAAATGTGGATATGGAAACGGATATCCGAATTCTGCTGAATGTGGATATGAAAATAGATACATCCGTATTCGTTTTAGGATTTCACACAGATTAAACTTAGACTCAAGATAATATATTATCACTATATTAATAGTTTATTTATTACTTATATAATTATGGAATACTTAAGTTAGTGAATATTAATAAGTTATGGTTTAAAATAAATTGTTGGTTAAATATTTTATTGAACTTTAATTTTTTTATAATCAAAATACAACATATCTCATTATATATTTTTTTTTGTATTTTTTAGATACATTTGCTATTTTACTCATTAATTGTGTTTCTAGGATTTAAATTTAAATATGTGAAATCTGAAATGCAAGTACCTAAAATAATGCACTATAATTTATAGAAAAATTGCATTCGCTATTTTGTGTCCATTTTTAGTTCTTATCCATGAAATTTAAAGAAATATTAAAAAATTATGTTACGACATTTCATCGGTAATGTGGAGCTTAAGGGTTTTTTAATTATAAAAAAATTAAATAAAGTATGAAAAATATGAGACTTATCACAGTGTTATAATATTATACGTAGATACTATGATAAAATTTGAAAATGTTTCGAGAAATTTATCATATAGAATGTTAAGAAATCTGAGATTCTCTTAAGAGGAAATAGAGTTTTAAAAAGGAATGGGTTATGGTTTAAAGTAAATTTATGGTTAAATATTTGTTTGAACTTAAAATTTTTTATATAATAAAAATACAACATATATCATACCATATAATTTTTTTGTATTTTTATAGATCCATTTTCTATTTTTAACTCATTAATTGTGTTTCTAGGATTTAAATTGGAATATGTGAAGTTTGAACTGCAAGTACCTAAAATAATACACTAAAATTTATCGAAAAATCACATTCACTATTTTGTGTCCATTTTTAGTTATTATCCATCAAATTTAAAGAAATATTTAAAAAATTATGTTACGACACTTCATTTGTAATGTGGAGCTTAAGGGTTTTTTAATTATAAAAAATCAAATAAAGTCTGAAAAATACGAGACTTATCACAATGTTATAATATTATACGTAGATATCATGATAAAATTGTGAAAATGTTTCGAGAAATTTATCATATAAAATGTTAAGAAATCTGAGATTCTATTAAGAGGAAATAGAGTTTTGAAAAAGAATAGGTTATGGTTTAAAGTAGATTTATGGTTAAATATTTGTTTGAACTTGAATTTTTTTATATAATCAAAATAAAACATATCTCATACCATATAAATGTTTTGTATTTTTATAGATCCATTTGCTATTTTTAACTCATTAATTGTGTTTCCAGTATTTAAATTGGAATATGTGAAATTTGAACTGTAAGTACCTATAATAATGCACTAAAATTTATAGAAAATTGCATTCACTATTTTGTGTCTATTTTTAGTTCTTATACATGAAATTTAAATAAATATTAAAAAAACTATGTCACGACACTTCATCGGTAATGTGGAGCTTAAGAGTTTTATAATTATAAAACAATCAAATAAAGTCTTAAAAATACGAGATTTATCACGGTGTTATAATATTATACGTAAATACCATAATAAAATTTTTAAAATATTTCAAGAAATCTATCATATAGAATGTTAAGAAATCTGAAATTCTCTTGAGAGAAAATAGAGTTTGAGAAGGAATAAGCTATGATTTGAAGTAAATTGATGGTTAAATATTTGTTTGAACTTAAATTTTTTTATATAATCAAAATACAACATATCTCATACCATATTTTTTTTGTGTTTTTCTAGATACATTTGCTATTTTTAACTCATTAATTGTGTTTCTAGTATTTAATTTGGAATATGTGAAATTTGAACTGGAACTACCTAAAATGTTTGAAATATTTTAAAAATACCATGATAAATGTTTGAAAATGTTTCGAAATTTTTATCATATAGGATGTTAAGAAATCTGAGATTTTTTTGAGAGGGATTAGAGTTTTGAGAAGTAATAAGTTATGGTTTAAAGTAAATAGATGGTTAAATGTTTGTTTGAACTTTATTTTTTATATAATCAAAATACAACATATATAATCCCATATAAATGTTTTGTATTTTTATATATCCATTTTCTATTTTAACTCATTAATTGTGTTTCTAGTATTTAAATTAGAATATGTGAAATTCGAAAGTCAAGTACCTAAAACAATGCACTAAAATGTATAGAAAAAAATCACATTCACTATTTGTGTCCATTTTTAGTTCTTATCCACTAAACTTAAAGAAATGTTAAAAAAATTATGTTACGACACTTCATCGGTAATGTGGACCTTAAGGGTTTTTTAATTATAAAAAAATCAAATAAAGTATGAAAAATACGAGACTTGTCACAGTGTTATAATATTATACGTATATACCATGATAAAATTTTGAAAATGTTTCGATAAATTTATCATATATGATGTTAATAAATTTTTGAAAATGGTTAATTTTTAAAAATAATAAAATTCCGTCAATTCTTTCCAAATTGCCGCCGGTTCTTGTTGGTTGTTGTGTATGATGAATTTTAGCTAGTGTTGTTTAAAAATTTACTTTGTGCATGGTTTATTGTGTATCATTGTTTCTTATTAATTATTACTCTAATTTGGTATATTGTACCCTTTGGACTTTTGGAAAATATTTGAAACAACGAATATTTGGAGTTAAACCGAGTAAACATCCGAATATGTATTCGTATTCGAAACATCCATTTTGTATTCGTCTTCGAGAACATATGAATCAGTATTCATATTCGAATTAAAATGTGGTAAACAGTGCTATCCGGATTCGTTTCCATCTATATCCGATCTGAATCCATCCCTACCTATAAATGGCGCATCATTTTAGTTCAGTATTGCATTTTTTAAATGCAAGGATCAACTCATATGCTCGTAGCAGCAGAGCATGAATTAGTGAATATGAGGTCTTGTTGTCTTGTCCGGTCAATATGAAGAGGAATAGAGGATAGCATATTTGTTGGAGTGTTGCTTTTGATTTTTGAATATGAGGTATGTGTTGGATGTGTTATTGTGTTAGAAAGCATGTGTTTTTTTGATAAAAGATTATAAATTTTGTTTATTTTAAACATACAAGATACATACACCTTGAATAGTGAAGATGGTATATATCCCTTCAGTATACCAATATACTTGAATATGTGGGCCGTGCTTAGGCCGGTCCGACCCGAAGAAGGCACGCCGTGCTTTAGGGCCGTGCCGGACCAAGGTTTTCGCTGTTTGGGCCAGCACGGCACGGCCCGAAATAATTTTGGGCCATGTCGGCCCGAAATATTTTAGCCCGAAGCACGAAAGGACCGGGCCGGCCCAACACGGCCCAATTCCAAGCACTATCGGAGAGCCTGTGCGGCCCGGCCCGGCCCCACCGAATTTTTTTCCCTATAAATAACCCGGCCGGTTCCATTCATCGCGCTTCACGAGATGGCGGTGGCGGCGTGCCCGGATAACGCAGCCTCCGGCGCCGTCGAACCGGAGACGAAGGCCGTGGCGGAGCTGCGGTTCTCTGACTTGGACGAGATCGACAAGCTTGGCGAGGGCGCCTGCGGCGAGGTGACGAAGGTGCGGCTCCGAGGCTCCAGCGCGGAGTTCGCGCTCAAGATCGCGTACTACGACAACAACGACCCCGAGGGGGAGATGGAGGTGCTCCGCCGCGTTGCCCAGTCGGGATCGCCCTATATCGTGGGGTGCCATGCCACCTTCCGGGGCCCTGCCGACGAGCCCGCGATGCTGCTCGAGCTCATGGACGCCGGGTCGCTCAGCCGCGTAGTCCGCAGCCGCGGCGGGCACGGCCTCCCGGAGCCCGCGCTCGCCGAGGTGGCCGCGCGGTGCCTCGCGGGGCTGGTCCACCTGCACTCCCGCGGCGTCGCGCACCTCGACTTGAAGCCGGACAACATCCTCGCCAACTCCCGCGGGGACGTCAAAATCTGCGACTTCAGCGTGTCCCGGATCTTCCTTAGCCCTGATGGAGAGAGCCGCCGGATATCCATCTCTGTCGGCGCGCCGGAATACCTGAGCCCCGAGGGGTTCAAGCCCAACGCCCACGCTGGGCCGCGCGGCGCCTGCGCCGCCGACGTCTGGAGCCTGGGCATAACCGTAATGAAGCTTTTCTTGGGCGACACCCCCATCCTGCCCGCCGACGTGAGATCATCCTGGGTTAAGATCAAGGAGGCGATCTTGTACGGCGAGCCGCCGTCGTTTCCGGAGAGCTCGTCGGCGTCGGCCGAGCTGCGCGGGTTCGTGACGTCGTGCCTGCAGAAGAACCCGAAACAGCGCTCCACGGTGGCGCAACTGCTCGCGCACCCGTTCGTTGCTCGCCGGGACGTCGAGGCATCTCGCCATCAGCTACGGGAGATCATCGTGGAGACCATGCAGTAGTACAGGCAGGAGCAGGAAGGAGTAGGCAGGAGTAGATCAGAGACAACAAGATTGTAGCTAGCTACTAATTAACAACTACTGGCTGGGCCATTGATCTGTGTAATTAGATTCTTGAGATCGAATTGCTAGCTCCGCTAATGAATTTTACGTCGATTGTATGTTCTTTTTCTCGATTAGATTGCATTTTTATCATGTATTCATTGCATCCTCTCGTGTTCGGATTATTATTATCGATATATTTTTGAGTCCGCACATTGTTGAAATACACAATCTGTTTACCAATATGTACTAAACGTAAGATCATCCAAACGTGAAAATATTAGGGTTGTTGGCCATTGTTTCGTCGACGTAGAGGAGCGCATGCATGCGTCACGACGTCTCGTTTGGAGAAGGTTGTTCCGTCGCAGAAGACGATGGGCCCAATGCCTCACCTAAGTTGGGCTGCATCAATGGAGGCCCGCCGTCTGCCACGTCGTCGGCGATCACTCGCATGGAAAACGGGAACTCATTTGTGCTGAAGCCCACGATCGGTGCATCCTATTGTTCATCCAAGTGTACACGTCCTACAGCCGGATACGCAATGATACGTTTAGTTTTAATTCTCAGCTCAAGGCTTTCCTGAAATGTGTACATATTTTCGCTGAATATGGAAAAAACTGACTAAAAATATTACACCTAGAGTTAAATTAACCCTCTCGGAATGCAAGGGTTTTGCATATCAGAGATTCACTCGTTACTCTTTCTGATACTAGCAGTGAGTCCGTGCTAACCTACGATGATAATTAAAATATAATTAATATTTTCAACTTGAAGCCAACAAAAACGAAAGACTTAGTGCTAGAATTTGATTAGCATGGTTACAAACGCATATCAATTTAAAGACAAGAAAATGCCAAGGTTTGCAAGTCGTATTTATATGTCCCGGCAAAACACCTAACATGAACTATATTATCAACTAACATGAGATGTCGAGATGGCTAGCTACATACGATATTTGATAGCTCACTTACTATCTCCATGTTAGGCAAGCATAAAGGAATTATTTCCCTCACGATGTAGGTTAAAAAAACTGTTTTGTTTTTCTTACCCAGAACCTCGCTAACGCTATGGTAAAAATAAAAAGACAATACATATTTTAAAATTGAAACGGATAATGAGATAAATTAAGATGATGGAAGATGCATTGAGAGGAAGATACATTTTAATAACAAGGTTTTGTCAGGACAAAAAAAAACTTGCAAAAACTGATATCAATTTATTGCATCAAGATTTACAACAAACCTTATTAAAATGTGAAAGGTATTGCCCAAAGTCCAAGTGTACAAATTGGAGTGCATATATAAGCATCAGATCAATATAGAGGCACAAACAAACCTTGTTAAATTACTTGTATTGTCTGTTTCTCACTCAGGCCAAACACAGTACATAGACAACTAACCTAGATTCCTAGAGCGCAATATTTCAGGATGTACACTCAATACCTTGTTTGGAGAAGGTTGGGAAATGGTCGGTCATGATTTGTAACTAACCATTTCTTTCATTTGAGATGTTGCACGGGAATCATTTTCATTATCTGAAGTTGCAGAGCATTTGTAGTAGAGTTAGCCAAGGCTACAGATAACACCAAAACTATTCTATAGGCCAATGCACTTCACTCAATCTTAAAAGGAAGTTCATAGTCTTTCATGACAACTGATTCTCTCCTCGCCGCCTCTATCTCTGACCATACATACAACGACCCTCGCTCTTGGCGACCATGAGGGACAGTATTGTCAAGTACAAGGGCAATTAGAAATAATGCAATGACCATGTTAGTGACAATAATGTGTTGAGAACATATTTTACCTGAAAGCAAGCACATAAAGGAATTGCAATCAAATAGTTAACATAAACATGCTTACAAAATCTTCTATTGAGACTGTTGTGAATGGATTTTTCAGCCCTCAGAAATAAAATGATAACACTAAATGAAATTTGCAAGAAGCAAACCTTCGGTCGAGTTCTACTTGCATGTCTGTCTCAGTAGTAAGTGGGATTTTGGGTGAGCAGACACTGATTACGCAGCCAACACTGCCTCAGTTACAACCTGGAAGTAGTTCCCAAAGACATTTCCAGCAGCCCTCACCTCTATTTTCCAGTCGGGAGCAAAGAATGTTAGAGTAAGTTCTTTCAACATCATTCTTCTAAGAAAACAACAAAAAATATAGAGTAGAAAATAAGATACATCATAAGATATATATTGGTTAATGCATACCGAAGATCCTCAATTTCTTTCTGCAAACAAATAAGTACCACTAATCTTTAAACATAACTAGTAGTCACAAGGCACAACAAGTTGATGGACATCAACCCATGATCATAAACCAATACCTTTCTTCAGTGCGAATGACAACTACAAGCAATCAAAGGCCTACAGAATCAGCTCTACATTTACCAATATAATTTCCTCTGCGGAACATGGAGAGAAGTAAAAAAATATACTACCATGTGGGAGACAACACAACAAACAACAAAAAGTGCGAACATGATCAACTGTATGAGAAACGCTCAAGCTAATCATGATAAATATAGTAAAAACCAACCATATACTTACAATACAAATATGGTTAGGGTAGTCAATAGAAGCAACTAACTTGAAGGCATGCATGGATGTATAAAATGTTAAACAGAACAGACTATCTACTCTAATGCATTCTCTCCCTGGTTTTAATCTATAAGCACAAGGGAAAACTAAATTTAATAGAGTGCCCAATACTTGTGGTAATATTAAAATTTAAAAGGCTAATATGCAGAGCAATTCTGATAATTGTATTGCTGGTTCTTAGCTATATCTATATCCGCAATTCTGAGGCACCAAAAAATACCTAGAGGTATATGATTGCTCATCATTTTCTTTCATAGGTATTGAGGCACCATAGCCATATGGAAACCGTGAAAAATATGTCCCATTGCTTGTATCCTCAATATATTCATCATCTGGTGATCCCACTCATGGGAAATTCCCATCAAAATCACTTGGCCTTCTATCCAAGCTAACTGGGTCAGAGACACTAAACCTACTCTCAAACTCTGACTAAGTTTCTGGAATGATCGGCGATGGAAAAATGATGAACTATCATGTCTTCTCGATGATCCTTCAAAATCAGCATCTAGTTCCACAACCGGATCAAGAACATGAGATGGTGTGTGGTAGCCACCATAACTGCTATCCCCAGGATTCTTGTTCAATGTCCTCCTAATGAGGGATATCACCTCTTTGCTGGAACATTATCTTCGGTACCAATATCATTCCCAGCATTCAAAGGAACAATTTCTTGAAATCTGCAAAGAAAATGAATTAAAGACAATAGCTCAAGACCACTATTTTTATGTAAATTTTGGTTCAAAATGACATACCCTAGTACATAGATATCAGCAGGAGGTGGAGAACGGAGCCGCTCATCTAAATCTAACCCCTTCAGTGGGGATTTACCACCAATATTCCATGTTGATGCAAATATTCTGAGCACATACAGAAGCAAATAAACCACAAGATCAATTACTCCACCAGTTAGTGCAAGAATAAGAATTACAAAACTCTAGTTCAGTCAGCCAGATTACTGATTCACAAACTCATATTACTACTGCAGAACATATCAATTAATTTGTATATAAATTGTGGTTCTTGGCCTCTTCAAAAGAAAACTGCAGTGCATTTAGTGCCCTTTTTCTGAATAACAGATTTGATGCTAAAGTTTACATGGAAAAGAAACATATGGATATAGTTGGGTACCTGTAATCTTGAACTTCTGTCACAGGCGACACATCAGATTCAATCATTCCTCGACGAATGAAGTCAATAAGCGTCATTGCAACTCATCATATCCCCTCTTGTTCTGGTTGGAAATTCCAAATTTCAGATTCCAGCACTTCATTTCTTTAGATGAATTAGAAAATATTATCCACTCATTAGCTAAGTTAAGATCCTCTGATTCACTGTCATCATACTTTACTTGCAAAACATTTAAACTGAGTTATTCATAATTATCCTTAACATTGTACAATCTATACTTCATACATATATAAATGTAAAATGTATATAGCATCTGACATTAAAAGTTAGATCTTAGTGACAAAATGTCGTAAAAAGCAAAAGTGAGCATTATCCAATCAACTTAGGAACAATAGAGAATTTTCTCAACCGATCAATATTTTGAAGGGAAAAGGCATCTTCACACCAGCAATGATAAGAGAGCATACATAATGTTTTTAGTTGTTTCATTCTATCACGTGATACCCTTGTACTAATCATCATCAAGAGGCCAGAAAACCTGCATTCACTGTATAAATTCAGGTTCTAGACTCCTGCATTAACAGATAAAAAACTGTCAAGAATTTAACTTGCATGCTAATCCCACAAATGTTGGTGGATCCGCAGTACTGCACACTCAATTTCTAGCCTGTGACATAATCAATGTCGACAATAACTAAGCCTCCTTCTGCACGCCTTGTCGCTACCGCCTCTTGGGTTCAGAGAAGCAACCCTTCTTAGTCCCTCCTCTACGCCTTAGGCAACATCGTCGCGCTAGCTCCTCCCCATCACCGTCTGGTGCGAGCGGGGCTGGGCCCAGGCTCAGCAGCTTGTACTTGAGAGAACGCTTTCACATGGAAATCTTTTTTCACACATCATTGTTTGTTTATTGAGAAAAAATGTAAAGCAACTCATTCAGATCCTAGTGATGTGTATGGCTTGATATCAAATCAAAGTAAATAAACATCTTAAGGTAGGAGAAGAAACTGTGCAATCTAAATAAATGAAAATAAATGTAATGCAATCAGAACTCAACCAATCTATTCAGACAACTGTGCAATTTTCTTCAAAACTGAAAATAGCAGTGCAAAGCTAAAATAAGTAAATGTGAGGAAATAATTCACAGAGGGCAATGCAAAGAATGCAGGTCAAAGTAAATTATAGATGGTCATAACAGTGGAAATTTCAAATAATAATAGTTTAAGATAAATAAACTTATATTATTTTAAAATTAAAAAATTCAACAGTTTTTCAAACTAAAACATCATTTATTACTATTGAAATTCTATTAAATAATGCTAATTAATTAAAAATAATAGCATAAAGGTATAGCGCACCGGCCCTAACATAAAAATACTTAGCGTTTTTATTTTTACATGGTTTTGATGCTAAATATTAAGTTTATTTTTTATATTATAATAAATTATGAATATGTGAAAACATTTTTAAGATAAATAAACCTATATTATTTTAAATTAAAAAAATCAACAGTTTTTCAAAATAAAACATCGTTTGTTGCTATTGAAATTCTATCAAAATAATGTTAATTAATTAAAAATAATAGAATAACGATATAGCGCCCTAGCGTAGCATCAAAATACTTAGCTTTTTATTTTTGTAAGGTTTCGATGCAAAGTATTAAGTTTAATTTTTATATTATAATAAATTATGAATATGTGAAAACAATTTTTAATATAAATAAACTTATATTATTTTAAAATTAAAATAATTAACAGTTTTTCAAAATAAAACATCGTTTATTGCTTTTGAAATTCTATCAAAATAATATTAATTAATTAAAAATAACGGTATAAAGGTATAGCGCACCGAGTAGCATCAAAATACTCAGCAATTTTTTGCACGGTTTCCATGCTAAATATTAAGTTTAATTTTTATATTATAATAAATTATGAATATGTGAAAATAATTTTTAAGATAAATAAACTAATATTATTTTAAATTAAAAAATCAGCAGTTTTTCAAAATAAAACATCGTTTGTTTGTTGCTATTGAAATTCTATCAAAATAATGTTAATTAATTAAAAATTATAGAATAACGGCGCCATGGCGTAATATCAAAATACTTAGCGTTTTTATTTTCCACGGTTTCAATGCTAAATATTAAGTTTAATTTTTATATTATAATAAATTATGAATATGTGAAAACAATTTTTAAGATTAATAAACTTATATTATTTTAAAATTAAAAAATTAAAAAAATTCCAAAATAAAACATCGTTTATTGCTTTTGAAATTCTATCAAAACAATATTAATTAATTAAAAATAACAGTATTAAGGTGTAGCTCACCAGCGTAGCATCAAAATACATAGCGTTATTATTTTTGCACGGTTTCAATGCTAAATATTAAGTTTATTTTTTATATTATAATAAATTATGAATATGTGAAAATAATTTTTAAAATAAGTAAACTTATATTATTTTAAAATTAAAAAATTCAACAATTTTTCAAAATAAAACATCGTTTATTGCTATTGAAATTCTATCAAAATAATAGTAATTAATTTATAAAAATAACGGTATAAAGGTATAGCGCACCGGCGTAGCATCAAAACACTTAGTGTTTTTATTTTTGCACGATTTTGTTGCTAAATATTAAGTTTAATTTTATATTATAATAAATTATGAATATGTAAAAATACTTTTTAAGATAAATAAACCTATATTATTTTAAAATTAAAAAAATCAACAGTTTTTTAAAATAAACATCTATTATTGCTATTTAAATTATATCAAATTAATGTTAATTAATTAAAAATAATAGTATAAAGGTATAGTGCACCATTGTAGCATCAAAATACTTAGCGTTTTTATTTTTGCACGATTTTTATGCTAAATATTAAGTTTAGTTTTTATATTTTAATAAATTATGAATCTATGAAAATTATGCAACGGCGGTGCAGTAGAGGCCAGAAAATATGCTACAGCCGTTAGATTGAAATGAACGGCGCTGATCACTCAACGGCCGCACCGAATTTTTTTTCCCTATAAATAACCCGGCCGGTTCCCTTCATCGCGCTTCACGAGATGGCGGTGGCGGCGTGCCCGGATAACGCCGCCTCCGGCGCCGTCGAACCGGAGACGAAGGCCGTGGCGAAGCTGCGGTTCTCTGACTTGGACGAGATCGACAAGCTTGGCGAGGGCGCCTGCGGCGAGGTGACGAAGGTGCGCCTCCGAGGCTCCAGCGCGGAGTTCGCGCTCAAGATCGCGTACTACGACAACAACGACCCCGAGGGGGAGATGGAGGTGCTCCGCCGCGTTGCCCAGTCGGGATCGCCCTATATCGTTGGATGCCATGCCACCTTCCGGGGCCCTGCCGACGAGCCCGCAATGCTGCTCGAGCTCATGGACGCCGGGTCGCTCAGCCGCGTAGTCCGCAGCCGCGGCGGGCACGGCCTCCCGGAGCCCGCGCTCGCCGAGGTGGCCGCGCGGTGCCTCGCGGGGCTGGTCCACCTGCACTCCCGCGGCGTCGCGCACCTCGACTTGAAGCCGGACAACATCCTCGCCAACTCCCGCGGGGACGTCAAAATCTGCGACTTCAGCGTGTCCCGGATCTTCCTTAGCCCTGATGGAGAGAGCCGCCGGATATCCATCTCTGTCGGCGCGCCGGAATACCTGAGCCCCGAGGGGTTCAAGCCCAACGCCCACGCTGGGCCGCGCGGCGCCTGCGCCGCCGACGTCTGGAGCCTGGGCATAACCGTAATGAAGCTTTTCTTGGGCGACACCCCCATCCTGCCCGCCGACGTGAGATCATCCTGGGTTAAGATCAAGGAGGCGATCTTGTACGGCGAGCCGCCGTCGTTTCCGGAGAGCTCGTCGGCGTCGGCCGAGCTGCGCGGGTTCGTGACGTCGTGCCTGCAGAAGGACCCGAAACAGCGCTCCACGGTGGCGCAACTGCTCGCGCACCCGTTCGTTGCTCGCCGGGACGTCGAGGCATCTCGCCATCAGCTACGGGAGATCATCGTGGAGACCATGTAGTAGTACAGGCAGGAGCAGGAAGGAGTAGGCAGGAGTAGATCAGAGACAACAACATTGTAGCTAGCTACTAATTAATTTTACGTAGATTGCATGTTCTTTTCCCCTATTAGATTATCATGTATTCATTGCATGCTGATGTTTCTCATGTTTGGATTATTATTATCGATGTATTTTTGAGTCCGCCCATGGTTGAAATACACAATTTGTTTAATAATATATCCTAAACCTAAGATCATCCTAACGTGAAAATATTAGGGTTGCTAGCCATAGATCGATCCGGATGCCATAACCATTGTTCCCCGCCGGCTTGATCCGATAAGTTTCGTCGGTGTACAGGAGTGCATGCACCACGCCGTCTCGTTTGGAGAAGGTTGTTACGTCGCAGAAGACGATGGGCCCAATGCCTCACCGAAGTTGGGCTGCATCAATGGAGGCCACGCCGCCGCAATGATACATTTTGTTTTAATTTTCAGCTCAAGGCTTTACATTCTTGGTGGAGTATAAACTTCAGAAATATAGAATGAAATTTTCTGAAATGGGTACATATTTTCGCTTAATACGGACTAATTTAATTTTGACTAAAATCAAACAATCTCGTCATTTTTGGCCCTAGGAACGTATGTCCTGCCGCCCTCCATTATATAATCAAAAGTTTCAGAAATTTCAGAGCCGGAATATCCGAATATGTGTACTCCGTTACTAATTTTCGTAGTAGAAGAAAAAACATTACACCTAGACGTAAATTAACCCTCTCAGAATGCAACGGTTTTGCTTGTCAAAAACACTTTGCCATGAAAATTTTTGGCATTAATTGTTAGCCACAACTGTGATAAGTACGTTTTGTATTTAAAAAAATACAAGTGTATGACAAATAAGCTAAGTCAGCTAGCTAAGAAAGTGTCGCATATCATGCATGTTTATGGCACGAACAAGATGTTTTTCTCCGGTGCAGGTCAAACTTGCATACCACAAAACACAAGTGCGACAAAGTTCGGCGTACAATAAAACAGCCCCATGACCATGAGCTTGCTCCTACTTGCCATGCATGTGAAACTCCTGCAGCACACTGCACACATCGTATCGGAGATTCAGTGGATCCTGATGTCGTCGTAGGCAATTAAGGACGCATGGACCGATCTTGTGCTATAAATAAATTCTAAGAAAGATAGCTTCTAAATAATACATAGGATCTATACGGAAACTTTAAGGGTGTGTTTGGTTCTGCTGTGAGCTGTGAAAAAACCGATGTGAGTTGCCTGCTGTGAAAAAACTGTTGTGAGCTGTCTGCTGTGAAAAAGCTAAAAGTCGTTTAGTTGAAGCTGCTGTGAAAAAACTGCTGTGAGCTGACTGTTTTTTATAACTTACTTAATTTTCATCATTATAATATTCTATACCTATATATAAATAGGAAACACTCAACATTGATGCAACTAAATAACTAAAAAATATATTAGATAAATAAAAAGTGCATAGTTCATCTTATAAAGTAATCAACAACTACATATTATTTCATGAAATTGTGCAATGCAATACAAATCATAATAATGCTAAATCAATTAAGACACCTTGAATTCATACTTTTTAATCTGAACTAAAAATCAGAAAAGCAGAAAAGCAGTGTCCAGGCTGCTTTCAAATTTGTACTAGAAAAAAGCTGCTTTTTCACAACAGAAGCAGTTTTGTTAAACCCGTTTGGTTCAGCTTCTGCTTTTTCACAGCAGAAGCAGATTTGAAAAACAGAACCAAACGCACCCTAACAGTGCTAGAGGTTAGAGTTAGATTGTAACCCTAAATTAACTCTTAAATAACTCTATCCCTTGAGTTGTATGGATGCAAGGGTTATAGGTTAGAATTAAATACTTTTTCAATCATTTGACTACTTTTCAGCTTGATTTATTGTGGCCAGACAAGTTTCGCTGTGTGGCTGTGTGGGGATCATGTGTGACTGGAAATCTTTTTTTGGGTGAGCCTCACACAAACTAGCCCCAATTAGCACGTCTTGGAGGTGCTAATTTTGTTTGATGGGTTAGATTTTTGATGGGTTAGATTGAAATAGCCCAACTCTAACCCTCCTGTATGGGTATTTTGAGGTTAGTTGGGGTAAATCTAACCCAAACTAACTCTAACCCTTAGATCCATATAGGGCCATAGATTAATTCTATCAAAATAATTTATTTTTATTTATTATCGGCTAATAGAAATAATTCTCAACCTCAGCTCTATAAAAATTCCTGAGTCCAGCTACGGAAGAGACACATGCAGTACGTATTGGTCAGTCAGTCGCTTCTTACATGCAACTGCAGGCCGGTCGATATGATGGATTATTTTCGATGATGTGAGCCCCTACGTGTACGTACGTGCGTATTCAGATCGCACGTGCTGACATGCTCACATGCACACGTCACATTGTAGCCTCACAGAGAAGAAAAACATCGTGATCATTATAATGATATATATCGATATGTCAGCGAGCAGCCGGCTAGACATACGTTTTGTATGTTAAAAAAACAGACAAATCTTTATTACGGCGACACGTTTTTTAAATAAAAAACAGTCAAATCCTTATGGCGACAAGTTTTTGATAAAATAAAACAGTCAAATCTTTTTATATTTCTACACGTTTTTTTATAAAAACAGTCAAATCATTATGGCGACATGTTTTTTAATAAAAGCAGTCAGATCTTTTTAGAACACTCTAAATTATATATATATATATATATATATATGTTTTACAGTGTAAAAACTAGACAACTTTTCAAGTGCTTATCACAATCGATAAATAGACTACAAACACGATGTATCATTGACTTATATTATAGACAAATTTATTAATAGGAAGCAAGGTGAAAAAAGTGGCTGCAATCGTGCAAGTGATATGTTACTAGGCCATTATTTTTTAGATGTGATGATTTAATAGTTAAAAGTCAATTTGATTATTTGACATTATAACCCACAATCACAGTTGTGGATAATCTTACATGTCATTTATACAATTATTAAATAATAAAAAAGAAATTATTTTAATTATCAAATTATCAAATATTTATGAAGTGGATCCACAATCATTGACTGGTCACTCCATGGAACCTTCTCCCTCATTCACGTACATTGTATAGCATTTGTTGATGTAATGGAATAATAATCTTATATATAGACCTTTGTGCACGAGTATGTCTGAATTAAGCGATTGATGCACTAAATCCTAGCTTGATTGTTGGTGAATGACATCAAATATCTCGGCTACTTTCTCAGTTTCATAATATTACATCTCAAGACCGGATTTTATATTTTAAAGTATAACGATTTTTGATAACGTCGCTATTTAACGATTCGTTGTAATATGAAATATCAAATTTGATTTTAAGATAGTATAAAACGGAAAGAGTAATATACTATTAACATGATCAGCATATACATGCATAAAAAGGTATTATACAGAGAGATCAGGGAACACATGAAAAAGTATTATACAGAGAGATCTCAGCTAGCTTAATAGTTCCGCATGTGATTGTTTTTGCGTGCTGGTCACGGCACGGGTGTAGTGACACGTCGCTCACGTGCTTACGCATATGGGGACGGAATTGAAACTGCACAAACCGCACGTCGTTTTTGATCGAGTTAAGTTAGTTTAATTTATTACAGTACAGTTGGCACGTGCGTACGTACGTACGCCTCGTGTCGGCCTTAATTAATTCACGCGTGAGGAAATTTAACCCTTCATTGTTATGTGCATGCAGTGCATCCGTCCATCCCTCAATATGATCCATCCATCAGTGGTAAGCGTAAAAATCGTAATCAGAGCAATCTCGTGTCCATCGTATCGCCGTCAAGAATTCATTGTGCGTGTAAATAATGGACTGCACACGGCAAGAGTCAAAGGGTAGTAATGGACGCCACGAACTCTCGCCAAAGTCGCAACGAACGGTATCGTCGTGTGTTGTTTTGTTTTTGTGTGTTTGAATCGTGTCTTTCCTGCGCGTGGGAGTATTTGTTCGTCGTGTCTTAAACGGGTCCATACTCTTAGGTACTCAGGTAGGCTGGCTACATTTATGCTAATCTAGTGGCCAGGATAAAAGCTAGGTTGGTTTAGCAACAATAATCTGGGCTCATTTTCCCGCACAAAATTCTAGTTTCTACGTATTATTATATATTATTAAGTAAAGCTTAAAGTGTTTAAAAGTAGCTACTGAGTATCTTATTAGTAAAATAAAAATCTAGATGAACAAATGTGTTTTATAACTTTTAGATACTCAATTATTGTTTATAGATTTTGTAGCTATTGAAGTTTACGATGAGCAAGAATCTAAATATTTTAAGAGTACCTATAGATATTACACTATTCACTAAACATGACAGAAGCTTAGTTTATTTATAAATTACGTGTCTAGTAACAACTAACTGTTAGAAATTCTTCAAACAAAATCTTGCTGAGATGTAACTTTTCATCTTAAACGTGTCATCCGACCAGCCCAATCTTCATGAACCAACTTCAATTCCCGTTTTTTGAACGTTGGCATTTTTTCCCACACAAAATTCTCAAAAAATGTAGAGATCCTAGTATATCCATAATCTTGTCCTAAGTTAATTAACCCTAACCCGTTGACTAGCTAACTCTTTAATTAATTACTGGCGCCGTAGTGCGTTTGAGGGTTGGATATATCGATATCGATCTTTGCAACGACGTCGTCGCGGATTCACCTTATTTTTTAACGGTTTTGATCGGCCAGCAGAGACAGTTAAACTAACTATTAATGCTGCCGTCACTGATGACACTAGGGAGGCCAGGAGCAGCGGTATTATCTTGTGGTTAGCTTATGCCCGTGTGACTAACCTCATGATTTTTCTTATATAGAATTGAATGGATCTAGCGAAAAATAGAAAAGATTTACTCTTAACTATTTATATTTCTTGTAATTCTTTGTTTATGATTTTTTAATTAGGATATGTAAAAACTAGTCGTAAAAGATTAATATATGTTACTGATGTAGTTTTTTAATTGAGATATGTAATAAACGATTTTTTTAAAAAATATTTTTTTAAAAAAAATCAAATATGTATGGACATTTAAAAATTTTGCAAAAGTAGCATGCAGTCGGTACTTGAAGTGCCGACTGGATGTCACGTCAGCTCCAGAAGTGCCGACTAGTGCCACGTCAGCTCCAATCAGCACTTCAAGTACCGACTGGAACTGACGTGGAAGAATATGATAGAAGGACATCATCCGGTCGGTACTTGAAGTGTCAACTGGAGCTGACGTGACATCCATCCGGCACTTCAATTGCCGACCACATGTTATTTTTGTAAATTTTTCAATGCGCCGTATAGATTTGATTTTTTTAAATATATATTATTTTTAAAAAATATGTAATAAATTGTGAAAAAGCACCGTGACCGTACAGTTTGCTTGGGTGCGAGGTATGAATGCTAGCCAGGTGTACCACTTGACCAATGTTCTGTGAAATATTTTGAGTGGTAGCAGGCGAGTATTTATTTGATAAGAATACGGAAAAATGGTATTTCTCTGTTTCATAGTTTATTTTATGATTTCATAACTATTAATTTTCATAATTTAAAGTAAAAAATTTTGGGAGCACCTCCTTCAAATAGACCGTACCCTTGTTAAAAAAGGAAAATTGACAGTATAACATCAGAGAATTTACAATTTATCAAAATGGTACGTACCGTGGTTGTGGCAATATATGACAAGTTGGTTTTGGTCCACGTGCATGCTGTCTACGTACATACTCACCTCACTAGTATTCATCTATGACACACGAGAGCAAATCTTCTTTCCGAACAAAAGCTGAACCAACATAACATTTCTCTTGGAAAAAAAAAAAAGCAAATGAACTTTTCAGTTCAAGACGTGCAAGCCAAGTCCGAAAATGTCAAACTATATATGTGCCATGTGACCACGGTCTGTTCATCGTTAATTCAACGCGTCCAATGAATTGAAGCTATAGCAAAATTTCAGCTGGGAATAATCAACATTGAAATCTTTATCTTTATTCTTTATTATTATAAAAAGATGAGTTGACGTTATCGTCAATTCTAGATTTAATATGGTGCCCACCCGACCCGGCCCGCTCTTATCTTCTCTAGTCATTACGTCTAGGCCAGCAATATAGGCATCCGTTTCTTCAGATTCACAAGTGTATTAGACAGATCTAATCTAATCTGTATATATTACGACTATATTTTAATTCGTAGCAAACTAATTACTTTGAAACTTGAGTTCAAAGACAGGAGCGAATCGATGCTGCACAGCAGCCAGAATATTAAAAAAAAACGGGCAGTCGATCTGACGACACAATAGAGCTGCTCCATGCCTCAATTATTCATTCAGTTGCTTGCCCGGCAAGTACATCTAGTCTTGATGAACACTCTGGCTGCTTGGCCGGTTCAAACAGGCGACGAAGGATAAAGATTTATAAATATTAGGTTTATGGTAATTATTAAAGTTTTTTTAAAAAAGTAACGTTTAAAAGTTTATAGATAGTTTTAAAATAATTTTGTGTTATACACACATATATATATATATATATCAAAAATTATATTACATCCTTCTAAAAATATAAGGTGTATAAGTTTGTAGGAAGGTCAGCGTTTCTAACTTATAAGGTAAAAATATTTAGGTTTGGCGTTACGTATGTAATATAGTGATATTGATATTTAAAAATAAATCTATATGTTATCATCTTACTATTTTGTTGATGATTTACACTAAAATACAGTGAAAATAACTAATTGTTAGCATTTGACGTTAACTAAAATTGATATGAATTGTATTTTGATATACGGGCGATATAGTTTAAAAGTATGAGATCGAAACGCCCGCCCGCCCCGCAAACTCAATAAAGTCAAGCTCTTGTCGGGTTGTGCTGCACGTACCTATAGTAAAACAACGTGTAGCACAGCACATGGCATTAGTATTAATCATTCCGACCTGGAATAATCAATCAATAATATTCTATCAGTTGAGCAGGCAGAGAAATCTAGAAGGGACTCACAGATTCATAGTCAAGTTTGACGTTTGGAAATTATATAATTCTGTAGTTTTTTTCATAGTTTTCTATTATTCAGTCTGTTTTTAACTGTCAAGAGCATTCTATTATTTATATTAGTCTATTTTTTATTGCTGAGAACAAGCTCAAAAAAAACAGGTATAAAACTATTGCCGTTAAATAAGCTTCCACTGCTAATTATTACTCCTCCGTTTAGTTTAATACTAAATTTGGTATTTTATAATACAATATATTTGAACAGTGTTATGAAATATCAAATCTTATACTAAATTAATACAAGATGAAGAAAAATTATATACCAAATCAATATATTATGGGACGAAGAAAGGAGATCAGTTTTTAAGAACTGTGGTGCACAAATTGGCCGAACAACTATGTGTACTGCCCAAACCGATCACTGCGAGATCAGTCAATCCGGCCGGCTGATTTAGCAGCATTGCTCGCTCGTCGGCTAGCTAGCTTCAGGGCTGAGTGTAGGGATGGATATGGATGTCAGAATATCCGAATTATCCGTATTCGTATTCGAATTACTGTAAATATGGATATCCGTATTCGTATCCGAATTAAATATGGATGACATTCGGAAATATCCGAATTCGTTTTACAAATGTGGATATGGAAATGGATATCCGAATTCTGCTGAATGTGGATATGGAAATGGATACATTCGTATTCGTTTTAGGATTTCACACAGATTAAACTTAGACTCAAGATAATATATTATCACTATATTAATGGTTTTTTATTATTTATATAATTATGGAATACTTAAGTTAGTGAATATTAATAAGTTATGGTTTAAAATAAATTGATGGTTAAATATTTGTTTGAACTTTAATTTTTTTATAATCAAAATGCAACATATATAATTTCATATAATTTTTTTGTGTTTTTTAGATACATTTTCTATTTTTAACTCATTAATTGTGTTTCTAGGATTTAAATTGAAATATGTGAAATTTGAAATGCAAGTACCTAAAATAATGCACTAAAATTTATAGAAAAATGGCATTCACTATTTTGTGTCCATTTTTAGTTCTTATCCATGAAATTTAAAGAAATATTAAAAAAATTATGTTACGACACTTCATCGGTAATGTGGAGCTTAAGGGTTTTTTAATTATAAAAAATCAAATAAAGTCTGAAAAATACGAGAATTATCACAGTGTTATAATATTATACGTAGATACCATGATAAAATTTTGAAAATGTTTCGAGAAATTTATCATATAGAATGTTAAGAAATCTGAGATTCTCTTAAGAGGAAATAAAGTTTTGAGAAAGAATAGGTTATGGTTTAAAATAAATTTATGGTTAAATATTTGTTTGAACTTGAATTTTTTATATAATAAAAATACAAAATATCTCATACCATATAATTTTTTTGTATTTTTCCAGATCCATTTGCTATTTTTAACTCATTAATTGTGTTTCTAGTATTTAAATTAGAATATGTGAAATTTAAACTGCAAGTACCTAAAATAATGCACTAAAATTTATCTAAAAATCACATTCACTATTTTGTATCCATTTTTATTTCTTATCCACTAAATTTAAAGAAATGTTAAAAAAAATTATGTTACGACACTTCATCGGTAATGTGGAGCTTAAGGGTTTTTTAATTATAAAAAAATCAAATAAAGTCTGAAAAATACGAGACTTATCACAGTGTTATAATATTATACGTAGATACCATGATAAAATTTTGAAAATGTTTAGAGAAATTTATCATATAGAATGTTAAGAAATCTGAGATTCTCTTAAGAGGAAATATAATTTTGAGAAGGAATAGGTTATGGTTTAAAGTAAATTTATGTTTAAATATTTGTTTGAACTTGAATTTTTTTATATAATCAAAATACAACATATCTCATACCATATAAATTGTTTGTATTTAAATTGGAATATGTGAAATTTGAACTTCAAGTACCTAAAATAATGCACTAAAATTTATCGAAAAATCACATTAACTATTTTGTGTCCATTTTTAGTTATTATCCACTAAATTTAAAGAAATGTTAAAAAATTTATGTTACTACACTTCATCCGTAATGTGGAGCTTAAGGGTTTTTTAATTATAAAACAATCAAATAAAGTCTGAAAAATACGAGACTTATCACAGTATTATAATATTATACGTAGATACCATGATAAAAGTTTGAAAATGTTTCGAGAAATTTATCATATAGAATGTTAAGAAATCTGAGATTCTCTTGAGAGGAAATAGAGTTTTGAAAAGGAATAGGTTATGGTTTAAAGTAAATTTATGGTTAAATATTTGTTTGAACTTGAATTTTTTTTATATAATCAAAATACAACATATCTCATACCATATAAATTGTTTGTATTTTTCTAGATCCATTTGCTATTTTTAACTCATTAATTGTGTTTCTAGTATTTAAATTGGAATATGTGAAATTTGAACTTCAAGTACCTAAAATAATGCACTAAAATTTATAGAAAAATTAAATTCACTTTTTTGTGTCCATTTTTAGTTGTTATCCAGTAAATTTAAAGAAATTTTTAAAAAATTATGTTACGACACTTCATTAGTAATGTGGAGCTTAAGGGTTTTTTAATTATAAAAAAATCAAATAAAGTCTGAAAAATACGAGACTTGTCACAGTGTTATAATATTATACGTAGATATCATGATAAATTTTTTAAAATGTTTCGAAAATTTTATCATATAGGATGTTAAGAAATCTGAGATTCTCTTAAGAGGAAATAGAGTTTTGAGAAGAAATAGATTATGGTTTAAAGTAAATTGATGGTTAAATGTTTGTTTTAACTTGAATTTTTTTATATAATTAAAATACAATATATCTCATACCATATAATTGTTTTGTATTTTTCTAGATCTATTTGTTATTTTAACTCATTAATTGTGTTTCTAGTATTTAAATTGGAATATGTGAAATTTGAACTGTAAGTACCTAAAATAATGCACTAAAATTTATAGAAAAATCACATTCATTATTTTGTGTCCATTTTTAGTTGTTATCCACTAAATTTAAAGAAATGTTAAAAAATTTATGTTACAACACTTCACGAGTAATGTGGAGCTTAAGAGTTTTTTAATTATAAAAAATCAAATAAAGTCTGAAAAATATGAGACTTGTCATAGTATTATAATATTATACTTAGATACCATGATAAAATTTTGAAAATGTTTTGAGAAATTTATCATATAGGATGTTAATAAATTTTTGAAAATATTTAATTTTTAAAAACAATAAATTTCAGCCAATTCTTTCCAAATTGCCGCCTGTTTTTTCTGGATTTGCGCACCTGGACTCAATTTGTGTGTTCTTGTTGGTTGAAATGTATGATGAATTTTGGTTCAAGACTTTATGTAGTTCTTATTGGTTGTTGCGTATGATTAATTTTAGCTAGTGTTGTTTAAAAATTTATTTTGTGCATGGTTTATTGTGTATCATTGTTTCTTATTAATTATTATTCTAATTTGGTATATTGTACCCCTTGGATTTTTAAAAATTTTGCGAAACAACAAACATTTGGAGTTAAACCGAGTAAACATCCGAATACATATTCGTATTCGAAACATCCGTTTTGTATTCGTATTCGAGAACATCCGAATCCGTATTCGTATTCGAATTAAAATGTGGTAAATAGTGTTATCCGGATTCGTTTCCATCCGTATCCGATCCGAATCCATCCCTAGCTGAGTGGCTGACCACTGATTCACGTGGACGTGGTGGTGGTGGTAGGTGGAAGATGCATCTGAACTTGTGATGCGGAAACTCACATTTTTTTTGGGCGGATGGATCACCTGCACGCACACCCGCTCCGCTAGGCTATCTATTCGTATACATGGAATTCGACCGGCTGTTTTCAGGAGATCGGTGGAGTGTTTCGATCGCAATCTAGAGCGTTTGGGAGTGTTTAGATAAGCAAGGTTAAATTTTAGCTTTGTTACGTACGTCGGGTCGGATGTTTAGATGTCAATTTAAATACTAAACGCGGGAGAAATGCATGCACGCATGCAGCTTTGTTTGGCTCTCTTCGAGGTTTGTACCAGCTACATCTGATTTTTCGTTGGATTGTATAACTCAATGTCTGAAAATATATAGAAAAAATAGACCCTTGTCTGCTTGGAAAGAGGCCAGAAGCCATAAAATTAGGAGCATAGTTTGCGGTGACTGACGCGGCTTCCAAGATTTGTTTGGTGCAACTTTTAGATCTAGATTATTTTCAGTTCATCTTATTTAGTTTCAAAAATCTTGGATTTGTCTTATTCAGTTTCAAAAATCTTGGATTTGTCTTATTTAGTTTCAAAAATCTTGAATTTGTGAATGGAATGGTAGTATTTAATTGAATAATCTACTTTTTATGTTAAAATAAAAAAATAAATTGTTTTATTATACTATATAAATTCTAGATTTATCATGAATCCCATAATTGAAGTTATATCAAATATGCCCTAAGTTCCTTTTTGCACTCTCCAAACTAATTAATTTGCTACTACCTTCATTAACTTATAAATAACGCCGTTGATTTTTATCACAAACTTCAACCAGTCATCTTATTCAAAAAACTTTTTGAAATATTATTTATTTTATTATTAAAAGTATTTTAAGTATAATTTATATTTTTATATATTTGCATAATTTTTTAAATAATATGAACGATCAAAGTTTACGATAAACATCAACAGCGTCATTTAAAAATTAATTTGGTAAGATTGTAAACCAAACCTTCCGCAAACACAAATCTTTACTAAAATTTTGCCATACCCGTACAATCTTTTCACGCAGCGGCCGGGCCGCAGTTTGATATAAAAACCAAACAGCACTGTTTTCGTGGCGCTACCAATAGATCGAAGCAAACCTTCGTTCATTTTAGAAGGCAGATATGATCTTTCATCTGTATAATTCCTGGAAATTAAGAAGAGCTCACCTCGTGTCACGCGCACCGGCTAACCTTTTAGCCCACGTGAAAACCCCTCCCACCCGTGCGATACTGTTGAGTGTGAAAACGTCAAACCCAGCCCGTCCATCTTCTAGAAGGGCCAGGCGAATTGGAAGGCAGCAACCGTGCCCGAGCCCCCCCTTGACCCGCTTTGGTCCGACACGACCAAAAACCATCACGTTTTCCTCTGCGCCTCCCAGATGGAATACGCAGGAGAAGCAGCTGCCCGCTGTCAGCTCAAAAAAAAAAAGAAACAATTTGTCCCGCGCTGCCAATTCTGACGTGGCCAACGGATGGACACCATTGTTACAAGTATAATGTAGCAATTTGCAATTGTATTTAACATTTAATTTAAATTAAAACAAAATCTGAATAGTAACACTATCTAAATTTATGGTACAAATCATTAAATTTAGTGCTTGTTATATTATAGAACTATAGAAATAACTCTTTTCATGTAAATTTACTACGGTGTAGACATAATTTTTTCATGTAGTTACGGGAACGTGTGCATTCTGCTTTCAGGTTTCAGCTTTTTCACACCGCTGCAATTCCGCAAAGCTGGAGTTTAGCAGAAAACTGGATTTTTTTTTACAAAATACCGGATCACTGAAAGTTGTTCCACTACTGAGTATTATTTGCGCGGTTTTTTTTGGAATGTCCTATTTTAGGATTTTCGCCGTGGATACACCTGTCCATATGATCGACTTGTACATGAAAAAAACAAAAAAGATAATCCAAGCGCGATAGAGCGTCTCCGATACAATAGCTATTTTTTATTCTTCAAAATCTCATATGTCCGGTTGAGTTTGCCACGTCGGCACCAATCGAAGTATCGACTGAAGCTGACATGGCGTCGTCAGCACCGGTCGGCACTTGAAGTGCCGACTAAGCTGACGTGGCACTTCAAGTATGTTCATTTAAAAAATTGCTCTAGTACTCCTCTCCCGTCCCGCTCTCACTTAACGGATAGACCGTTGATGATGGTTATTACTACTATAAAATAAAATTATTGAACGGGGTATATTTAATGAGATAAATAATACTATAATATATAATTTATTATATATTTAAATATAATTTATTTTTTTGTATTTATTATGTACTTTCTCAGTCTATGTTATATGTGCATGCATTTGAAAAAAATACTTTTAACTTTAAAAATTGTATTTTGTGTTATAAATGTGGTATTGATAAATTCATACATAAAAATATTTTATTTTATATCAATTTCCTGGCTTTTAATAATATATTGTGAATTTTTTGACTAGGTTTGAGTGTTTGACATGTTTAAATTGTTTTCATTGATAGAACTATTGTCAGCGCAGGGGTCGAGAGGAGGGCTAGTCACGTCCGCCGCTCGCTCTGACCCTCCTCCTAATCACGGTGATTTCAAAAAAAAAAAAAACTCTTCGCCTTCTAGAAGCGCAACCACATGCGTGCACGGTGGCCGCAACGCCTACCACGTTCGTGTGGCTGGTGCCGCTGAGCAAGCGTGCCAAGTTTCACCAACCCGGCGGAGTGGCCGGACCGATCGGCCTCCACGCTTCCCGGCTGCGGCTTCCGCTCCGGCTCGCAACTCTGACCCGTCCCCCTGCTGCCACCCGGTCGCTTACGTCACAACGGTTTCCCCAATCCCACACCCTGCTACAAAACCCCCCGCGCGCGCTCTCTCTCTCTCAACCCGCAGCACACCACGCCGCGCTTTGCAAAGGCCGGTGCGGGGAACCACACTGCGAGAACGAGGTAGCTACCTGGGCCGCTCGCCTTCGCCTCTCGGCGATTTGTGGGAGGAGGCGGCGGCGGTGGTAGGGAACTAGGGGTTAATTTGGGGTGGAGGCCGGCCCGCATTGGGGGCTGCGCGCGGGCGTCGAGAGCGAGCGGGAGCCTGCGGGGATGGACGCGGCGGCGGGGGAGATCCAGAAGGTGGCGAGCATGAGGAGGGACAGCGGGTCCATGTGGCGGCGCGGGGACGACGTGTTCTCGAGGTCGTCGAGGGAGGACGACGACGAGGAGGCGCTTCGGTGGGCGGCGCTGGAGAAGCTGCCCACGTATGACAGGGTGCGACGCGCCATCCTGCCGCTCGACGACGGCGATGGCGAGGGCGCCGCGGCGGCGGGGGCAGAGAAGGGGGTCGTGGACGTGCTCGGGCTCGGCCCGCGCGGGCGCCGTGCGCTGCTCGAGCGCCTCGTTCGCGTCGCCGACGAGGACAACGAGCGGTTCCTGCTCAAGCTCAAGGACCGCGTCGAACGGTGCGTACCTGCGTCTGAGTTTTTTGCTTGCTTAAACGGACACGTTTTCTAATCTCGTACCGTTTCATATGAAAATTATCTTATTTCTTAACTTTTTAGTGCTAAAATTTGTTCGTTTAAATCCTTTAAACAATCGTTATAAATTGAACTTGTTTATATTTCATCTTCTATCTCACTGTTCGATACTTCGATCTAACGACTTACGGCTGCTTGCTTTTGCCTGCGCAGGGTGGGGATCGACATGCCGACGATTGAGGTGCGGTTCGAGAACCTGGAGGCGGCGGCGGAGGTCCGCGTCGGCAACAGCGGCCTCCCCACCGTCCTCAACTCCGTCATCAACACACTCGAGGAAGCCGGCAACGCGCTTCGTCTTCTGCCCAACCGGAAGCGAACCATGCCCATCCTCCACAACGTCAGCGGCATCATCAAGCCCCGCAGGTCACAATAATATCTCTTTTCACATGTTTCCTTACAGAAAAAAGGAAAATGATGCGACCTGGAGCAATGTTTATCTCGTTCTGGAGATTGTGGATTAGCCGCCGTCGTTAATCAACCAGATTACCAGACAACCACCTGGGTCTTTTGGAATTCGATTTCATTCGCTTCGTCTTCCACCTCACGTTCTTTTCATGTTTCTGCAGGATGACTCTGCTGTTAGGCCCACCTGGGTCAGGCAAGACAACCTTGCTGCTTGCGTTGGCCGGAAGGCTCGACAAAGACCTCAAGGTAACAACTTCTTGCAATAATTTCAGACGCCTTTCACAAAACAAACGCATCTCAGTATCACACAGTAAAATACATTATTTAACTGTATACTTAAGTGTTTTAGATTTCTCGACTCTTTTTATTATCAAATAAATACTGTCAAATTAAAATAACACAGATTTTCAAAATCATAATAAACAAGGTTTAATAAAGTCATTTATATTTTATTAATTTGTGTGTATAATTATAAAACAATTTATTCATACAAGAATCGGCTATTTCTAATTTTATAGAAGGATATGAGTTAGTAGATTTTAAAATGTTTTTAAAATAATTATAATTTAAAAAAAACCTTATCGTTTAAGATCTTTAAAAGTAAGCTTATGCAAAAGTATGTCAAAAAACGCTACCAAAAGTCCAAAAATGGTAGGCACCTTATACGACAAAAAGCAAAAAAAAAAAACTCGGTACACACATTGACCAATGGAAGGTCAATTTGCAGGTTTCTGGCCAAGTGAGCTACAACGGTCACGGAATGGATGAGTTCGTGCCGGAGAGGACGGCAGCGTACATCAGCCAGCACGACCTCCACATAGGAGAGATGACCGTGAGGGAGACACTGGCGTTCTCGGCCCGCTTCCAGGGTGTTGGCAATCGCTTTGGTACGATTCTCAGCAGTCTTAGTTTTTTATGTTTTGTTTTTCAAAAATGCTGTCATTTCATGGTTGGATTGACATGCTTTATGAGTTATGACAAAGTTTTCCTTTTTGTCATGTTTGTGTTGTCAGATATGTTGACCGAGCTGGCGAGGCGAGAGAAGGCAGCGAATATTAAGCCTGACGCTGATATCGATGCATTCATGAAGGCAAGGAATTGACGAGCCCGAGATAAATCAGCAAGATTTTTGTGTCCCCTGTTTCGCGTTTCAAAGATGAAGACTAATCATTAACTTTCTTGTTGACTTGTTTAGGCGGCTGCGATCGGAGGACAGGAGGCAAATGTGATCACTGACTATGTACTGAAGGTACATGCACCTTTTAAACTACAACTGTGAGTTAGTTTGAGGTAAAATTACCCCCCTAGTATGTCTTGTTCAATCACTGGACGTTTCTTTGTTGCAGATATTAGGGCTAGAGATATGCGCTGACACTATGGTTGGGGACGAGATGCTGAGGGGCATCTCCGGTGGGCAGAGAAAGCGTGTTACTACTGGTAAAACAAGAACTCCAGCACCATTTCAGTCCAAGACTAACGGCTATTAAACGAACAACATTGTGAATCAATGCCCCTGTTTTGATATGTCGTGTAGGCGAGATGCTGGTTGGGCCAGCAAGGGCGCTCTTCATGGACGAGATCTCGACTGGGCTTGACAGCTCCACTACATTCCAGATAGTGAATTCTCTTAGGCAGTCGGTCCATATCCTCGGCGGCACAGCTGTTATCTCCCTGCTGCAGCCGGCGCCTGAGACTTACAACTTGTTCGACGATATCATCCTCCTCTCTGATGGTCAGGTTGTGTACCAGGGGCCCCGAGAGCATGTGCTTGAATTCTTCGAGTCCATGGGGTTCAAGTGTCCGGAAAGGAAGGGCGTTGCTGACTTCTTGCAAGAGGTGTGTACATTATCGCCGTCTTTCTGATGAACACACAAAGCAAGCCTTTTGGTAACATGTCTGCAAATGCTGAGCAGGTGACTTCTAGGAAAGATCAAAGGCAGTACTGGGCGAGGCCTGACGAGCCCTACAGGTTCGTGCCTGTAACGAATTTCTCGAGTGCATTCAAGGCGTTCCACACAGGGAGGGCTTTGGCAAATGAGCTCGCTGTTCCGTTCGACAAGAGCAAGAGCCATCCTGCGGCGCTGGCCACCACAAGATATGGCGCGAGTGGCAAGGATCTGCTGAAGGCAAACATTGACAGGGAGATTCTCCTAATGAAGAGGAACTCTTTCGTCTACATGTTCAGAACTTTCCAGGTAATTCCTTTTTTTTAAAAAAACGATGCGGTTAGTTGCTATGTAAGTAACTTAGTAGCAGCAGGGCTGATTCCGTAGTGTTCTATCGTTACAGCTGATGCTGGTGTCAATCATTGCAATGACACTCTTCTTCCGTACGAAAATGAGCCGTGACTCGGTAACCAGCGGGGGCATCTACATCGGCGCGCTCTTCTTTGGCGTGCTTATGATCATGTTCAATGGCTTCTCAGAGCTCGCGCTCACCGTCTTTAAGTTGCCTGTGTTCTTCAAGCAGAGGGACCTTCTTTTTTATCCAGCATGGTCGTACACTATACCCTCATGGATTCTGAAGATCCCAATCACGTTTATTGAGGTTGGTGGGTATGTGTTCATAACATACTATGTCATCGGATTCGACCCAAATGTTGGGAGGTGAGATTTGTTGAGAAGATATTTTATTCCACAGATGTTTATAATCAGCTATCTTTTACTGTTGTCATGTTCCGCAATGTTCTGAGAGTGGTAGTTTTTGTTTACTCCAGCTTCTTCAAGCAGTATTTGCTTATGTTAGCAGTCAATCAGATGGCTGCTTCACTTTTCCGATTCATCGGTGGGGCAGCAAGGAACATGATTGTTGCAAATGTCTTCGCGTCATTCATGTTGCTAGTTTTTATGGTATTGGGTGGATTTATCCTAGCAAGGGGTAAATACTCACTGATCTCTTCCTCAATAGTGCTTGATATGCTGCTTTATCGTAAGCTAAGTGTTCCATTATGTTTGACTTGCAGAAAAAGTGAAGAAATGGTGGATTTGGGGCTACTGGATATCCCCGATGATGTATGCCCAGAATGCCATCTCAGTGAATGAACTCCTAGGGCACAGCTGGGACAAAATCTTGAATAGCACTGCCTCGAACCAGACCATTGGTGTGCAAGTCCTCAAATCTCGTGGAGTGTTCACTGAAGCCAAGTGGTATTGGATTGGGTTTGGTGCGATGCTTGGATTCACCGTGCTCTTCAATGCTCTCTTCACACTTGCCCTTACTTATCTCAGGCGTGAGTACCTTCTACAACTAGTCTACTCTTTTTCTTGGAGTTGGCAATATCTAAACCTAAGAAAGATTTCGTCTTGTGATTTTCCAGCATATGGAAATTCCCGCCCATCAGTGTCAGAGGAAGACCTGAAGGAGAAGAATGCCAACCTGAACGGTGAGGTTTTGGGCGACGACCACTTGTCATCAGAAAGCACTCGTCGACCAACGGGAAGCAACACTGGAAATGATGCAAGAGTTATCAACAGTGATCATGCCCTTGCTGAAAGGGGGATGGTTCTCCCGTTTACCCCGCTTTCGCTCACCTTTGACGACATCAGATACTCTGTCGACATGCCACAGGTAAAATTTAGAAAGAGACGCCTACCACTCTACCAATACGAGTCTCAGGCATTGATCACTAGGTTGCATTTTGTAATTTGTAACCTCCAATGTGAAATTCATTTCAGGAAATGAAAGCACAAGGCGTTGTGGAAGACCGGCTGGAGCTCCTCAAAGGTGTTAGCGGCTCATTCAGGCCCGGGGTATTGACCGCTCTAATGGGCGTCAGTGGTGCTGGCAAGACTACTCTGATGGATGTGTTAGCCGGGAGAAAGACGGGCGGGTACATTGACGGAAGCATCACCATTTCTGGGTATCCAAAGAAACAAGATACTTTTGCACGCGTATCAGGGTACTGTGAACAGAACGACATCCACTCACCGCAAGTCACAGTTTATGAGTCGCTTGTTTTCTCTGCGTGGCTCCGTCTTCCTGAGGATGTTGATTCCAACACGAGAAAGGTCCGTCGAACAAGATTTTTGTTATTCTTTCCTTGGCTTGACATAGATAGATAGGTTCTTACCTTTGTGTATGCAGATGTTCATTGAGGAGGTCATGGAGCTTGTGGAGCTCAATTCGCTGAGAGATGCTTTGGTTGGTCTTCCCGGAGTTAATGGCCTGTCGACTGAGCAGAGGAAGAGGCTGACAATTGCTGTGGAACTCGTTGCAAACCCTTCGATCATTTTCATGGATGAGCCAACTTCAGGGCTTGATGCCAGAGCAGCTGCAATTGTGATGAGGACAGTGAGGAACACTGTTGATACTGGTAGAACTGTGGTGTGCACAATTCATCAGCCTAGTATTGACATATTTGAAGCATTCGATGAGGTGAGTGTGATTCTTTCTACCTTGGAGATTTGTACCGATTGATCTCTGGATAATTATGATAAATTACCGAAATCCCGAAAGCAAATTGATCATTCCTGGTTTCTAAACAACGTGGATGACAAGGCTAAAATATTATATCAATGCTCGCAGCTTTTCCTGATGAAGCGAGGTGGAGAAGAGATCTATGCTGGCCCATTAGGTCATCATTCTTCAGAGCTGATCAAGTATTTTGAGGTAAGTGGTATTACGAGAATTGTAGCATTCTGAAATTTCTTCAAAATTTCTGATATGATCATATATTTTGTATCTTCCAGGGTATTCGAGGGGTCAGCAAAATTAAAGATGGCTATAACCCAGCCACATGGATGCTGGAAGTTTCAACAATCGGTCAAGAACAGACGCTGGGTGTTGATTTTAGTGACTTGTACAAGAAGTCTGAACTTTACCAGTAAGTTGTTTTCAATCCTAATGGTCGCTTCATCTTTGATAATGACATTAGGTGTTTAAGAAAACAAAACAACTACCTAAGCCTGACAGTAGTAAAATAAGTAAATTATATTAGTAGGTCAAAATTTTAGGTGTGCTACAGGTGACTTGGTATGAACCATGTGGCTTATTCAACAAAAGGCACGAGTGCTAGCTGCTACAGACATACCAATGTCTGTTTGCAATTTCAATAGGAACCCACTTTTGTTTCTCCAAAGCATTTGTTGCAATAGGCAATGTAACATGAGTTGCTACCTTTTTCAGGCGGAACAAGGCCTTGATAAAGGAACTGAGCCAACCAGCACTGGATTCAAGTGACCTGTATTTCCCTACCCAGTATTCTCAGTCTTCTTTGACGCAATGCCTGGCTTGCCTGTGGAAGCAGAACCTGTCATACTGGAGGAACCCTCCTTACAATACCGTTAGGTTCTTTTTCACTACCGTGATCGCTCTTCTCTTCGGGACCATCTTCTGGGACCTTGGCGGCAAAGTGTAAGTAATTCCACATCATATAAGGCAGAAAAGGGTCTACCTTGACAATCTTATTCATTTCTTGCTTCTTAAACCAGGGAGAAGTCACAAGACTTGTTCAACGCCATGGGGTCAATGTATGCGGCGGTGCTGTTCATTGGTATCATGAACTGTACTTCTGTTCAGCCAGTGGTAGCTGTGGAGCGGACGGTCTTTTACCGTGAAAGAGCTGCCGGCATGTACTCAGCTTTTCCGTACGCGTTTGGCCAGGTGAATAGTTTTTTTTTTGTAACTAATACTCACCCCGTAAAAAAACTTAATTCTAGATCTTAAACTTTCTCCGTAAAAAAGACTTGATTTTTACCTTTACTCACACTCAATTCGTAAATGAACAAGCTCTATTCTTTCAATATTTCTCACCTATCATTTTACAATACTAATGTTTTTGCTCTCAAAACTAGTTTATCAACATTATCTCAAAAGTAAAGTATTTGTAGAATCGAGAGAGGATATATCACTCCTGCTTGCTGCATTCTTGAGACTTGAGAGAATATACTGATTGATTTCTCTTGCAGGTTGTCATTGAACTCCCGTACACACTGGTTCAGGCCACTGTTTATGGAGTCATAGTGTATGCGATGATTGGGTTCGAGTGGACAGCCGCCAAATTCTTTTGGTACCTCTTCTTCATGTACTTCACGCTGCTCTATTTCACATTCTATGGCATGATGGCGGTCGGCCTGACACCGAACTACCACATTGCCTCAATCGTCTCGTCGGCGTTCTATGCGATCTGGAATCTTTTCTCCGGTTTCATCATCCCCCGACCTGTAAGTGTCTCAGCCTAACTTGGCCCCGTTCTTCCATATCGTTTTCAGTTCCACCTTGTAGCTCATTTCTGTTTTGCCTGACCATGATCAGAGAGTCCCAATCTGGTGGAGGTGGTATTGTTGGGTATGCCCTGTCGCATGGACGCTGTACGGGCTGGTTGTCTCGCAGTTCGGCGACATTGTGAAGCCAATGGAAGATGGGACCCCTGTGAATGTATTCGTGGAGAACTACTTCGGCTTCAAGCACAGTTGGTTGGGTTGGGTGGCCGCCGTGGTCGCCGCCTTCGCTTTTCTCTTCGCCTCCTTGTTCGGCTTTGCCATCATGAAGTTCAACTTCCAGAAGAGATGACGGCGACAGGAAGAAATCGCATTCATCGAGATGCAATTACGCAAACACGAGATGGTCTGTGCATATCGGTGAAGCTGACGAAACGCATGTCATTGTCACCACTAGCATCCTGTAAATCACACTTGCCATTCTTCTTTTCGGAAAGATTGTATACTTTATAGCTAGTATTTTTTTTATTTGTAGTATCATTAGCTCACCTATGCGAATTTTGCTCGATGTAAGTAAATGAAGAATAGTTCTTCTGTTCGCTACTACTTCAATTTTTTTTGCCGAGTTTTTCTTCAGAGCTTCCTTCCCTGCAAATATGTACTCTCACTGAAGCTACAAATCTGAAATAATTGAGCAAAACATGTATTTTTTCATCCGAGAAGCTGTAATCAAAGAAAGAAAACCAAAACTTCTTTCAAGCATTAGAGCAAGCACAGCATTACAATTAAGCTCACTGTTGTACACACTCATTCATATATGAAAACCAAAGGATAAAAATATAACAGGATCTTGTTTATGGGAATTCCTGAATTTGAAAAAGTTTCGAAGGAATTGAATTGAGTTCAATCATCCAAAAGGACATATGCAACCCAGCAGGGCCGTTCCTGGGCCAGGGCGAGAGGGGCGACCGCCTAGGGCCCAGAAAAATTAGGGGCCCCTAATTTATATATGTGTATATAACTTAGTATTTTTATATTTTTTATACTATAGTCCACAACCCAAAAATGGTCCAGCATGCAGCACAACAAATGTATAAATTGGAACTTTGCCTAGCACGATATCGCTCTAGTCCAATGTAACACGCTAGCAAGCAGTCCAGCATGGGCAAATGCAAGACAGCTAGATAGCCACACAATGATGTTTGTCCTCTCATGATATCGCTCAAAATCCTCACCTGCTCACTCGACAACCTAAATCCCCCATTCGTCGGCTCACAATGGCATGACTCCCGCTATGACAACGCCGCAATGGGCAACGAACAATGGACGATCAAAGTTTTCGTCGCCTCAGCTACTCTACTGGAGCCTAAAGCGCTAGTGAGTGGTAATCGGTCTAAATCCCATCCTAAATTCTAATGTTAGGCTGGTGGATGGTAACGACGATGGTTATGCCCTCGCGGTGAACCATGTGAGTGATATGACTGACAACATGGTAGGAGGTGGCACTGTCGATTCGCCGATGATCACCTACCACCGCTGCTCGTCGCTAATACTTTTGTACGTCTACCCATGCGATTCGCGCACCGACTGATAATAGATCGAAGGGCCCCTAAATTTTTTTTCGCCTAGGGCCCCTAAAATGTTAGGAACGGCCCTGCAACCCAGTAGTCGAAAGTCTGGCCTATGAGGAATTTTGTACAAACTGAGACCTACAATGGATCAAGTGGACTTCTTATTGCAATATCAAAGACATGCATATATTTTAAAAAGTTAACATTTGTAGAATTTAACTAAAAGTTAGGCTAACAACATATATATTTGCATGCACAAGTTGTTGCTCTGATTAGTCAAGCATGCTTGAAGCCTCAGGTCTCGGCAGCAAGTTTGGCTCAACCTGGTGATGTCAATCAGAAAACTGAAGTAGCCGCAAATAAGGAGAACGGCGAGGAAAAGGAAGGGAAGGTGATGAGTGAAATGAAACAGGCCCAGGACATTGACGCTGATCGTGGGACAAAAGGTAAAATAGGAAATAAAGATGGTAAACTCCCATACTGTTGAAGATGCTTGACGAAGCGACATACTATGCAAGGCTGCACAGTTGAGCTTTGGTGTGACATCTGCAGTTATGATGCTCATAATACAGAGAAGTGCCAGCAGTTTAGGGATGTGAAACCGAATGCCCTGACGTGCGGTTATGTTGTAGATGGCCTGGGATTTTACTATATTCCGTTTGTTCAGTCACAAAAGTAAAAGGTTGATACAAAATCTGCTATCATTAAGGTTTCTGGGGATACTCTAACAGCGGCTCAAGTCACTTCAGAGCTTGAACGCTTGATGTCAAATAAGTGGAAGTGGGAGGTTGTGCCAGCTGATGCTAATGTATTCAAGGTGCAATTTCCGTCTTGTGCTGAACTTGATCATATGATAGAATGGGGAGTAGTTCAAACAAAGTTCAAAGTATCAATGACTATTGAAGACAAAGTGCTCCCGAAAGAAGTGAGAATTGTGTTGCCCAAGGTGTGGATTCAATTCACGGGTATTCCAAAGGAGATAATGGAATTTTTACTTATTTGGGTTGCGGGATCAATCCTCGGTGTAACAAAGGCGGTAGATATGAAGTTTACTAATAAAAATGATATTTGTCGCATGCAAGTTATGGTATTGGATGCTAGCTTGATCCCTTAGTATGTTGACATTGTGATAGGGGACAACCTTTATGAACTTCAACTCGGGGTGGAGAAGAATATGGATAGCGACAATCTTGAACCTATGGATTTGATTAATGTGGGTTTTGGAGAGGAGGAATCACAGTGGTATGGACAGATCAAAGCATGCTGCGACAGCAACTGAACCAAGTTCCAAGGAGAATAATAACTAGGGGTGAACAGATCGGATATGGACGAATATCACTAATATCATATCCTTTTTCATGTATTTTTTCAGAATCGAATTTGCATTCGGATAATCCGGATACGGATATGGAGTCGGATATCACCGAATAAGAATACAGAGCGGATATGGATACGGTTATGAATACTTACCGAATATCAATAATGTATTTATTTATTCACAATCACAATTCACAATACACAAATGACAAGTGATAGTTAACATCACATAAATCATCACGAATATGAAAATCCACATACAAGTTCACATTGCACAAATCACCACAAATAGAGTTCACATAAAAGTGCATGCCACACAAATCACCACAGGCCACAAATAGAGTAATAGTTCACATAAAAACTGACATCACACAAACCACCACAAATAGAGTATTAGTTCACATAAAAGTGCACAACACGCATACGTCATACATTCATAGTCCACATACTTTATAGTTTCTACATAACAATATGCAAGGAAAATTAAAACGTATGAAAACTTCATTCAATAGACGCGACCTCATCGAAAGCATCCATGTCATTCCCTAGTCCCTAATCATGGTCTCCATCAATGTCATTGCCCTATATATGAATACATATGAATACATGGGTTATTAAAGAAAGTATAGAATTGAAAAAATAAATATGTAATGAAAAATAGCCAACCATTGTTGTCATTGAGGCAGCTAAAGAACGCTCAATGCTCTCTAAATCCATGTCAGCGATGATAGACCCAACACCATTTCCACCTGCATATTTTGACATAAGACTAATTATTCTTGCAAAGTTAAAAATGATATTTCAAGTTAATAAATACTTACTCTTCTTAAGTGTTGTATTCCAATCTTTGGTGCAAATCAAAGCTTACACAACTTCAGGATCTAAACGACTACGGAATGGATCAACAACATGTCCACCAGCACTGAATGATGATTCTGAAGCTACAGTTGACACTTGAATAGATAATATATCACGGGCAAGTTTTGAAAGAATAGGAAGGTCACATTGCTTTTGCTTCCAACAAGTTAGAATATTAAATTCATCTTTAATATTCCATTCCAATGCTAGTTGCTCCATGTAAATTTCTAACTCATTTTTAGTTGGTCTCTCTACAACTTCAGTACCATGCAAGTAATTCTTAAGATCTGCCTCAAGATAGTCATCATTCTCCTCATTCTCATTTATTGCATTTGCATTACTTGGACAATCATTCCGTACATTTGTGCCACTTGCATTCTTTGCACTTTGTACACTAGATGCATATGCTTCAAACAATTGATTAAGAACACCCCAAAATTTATCAATTTGTTATTGAGAGTTCTCATAATAAATCTTGTTTGCATAATAGTGTACTAGCTTTGTCTCGAACCTAGGATCAAGAAAACAAGCTACAGAAATAACCATGTTGGACTTTTCCCAATACTTATCATATTTACGTCTCATTAAGAAACCCATATCTAAAATAACTGGATGAAGACTAGCACACCAATCTAAAATTGCAAGCTTAATTTGACAAAACTTATTGAAGAACAGATTTGCTGTTGGATATGTAGTGCTAGAGAATATCAAAGTTGCATCATAAAACCTCTCCAAACATATAATCAGTGATTTTTCCATAGTCCAATTACTTTCAGTTGGAGCACACCTCACATATTTGGCTTCTATGGCGAAGGAAAAGTCTATCAAAAGCTGCTTTGTAATAAATATCTTGTCTCAACATGATATATGTAGAGTTCTACCTAGTTGGCACATCTAAAGAGAGGCCACTTTTCACATCTAATTCACATTCTCCCGCACATTTAATAAATTCTTCCCATTGCAATGGGGAATTCTTCACAATTCCAATTGTGTTTCTAATGTTAGCAATATCACTTGAGCAATAAGGTTGAAAATATGATTTAAGCATCTCACATGAAAAAATATCCCATCACATATCAAGGGTGATATCTTGTTGAGCTTTAGTACTAACCCCTTAGCACATACATCATTGGAAGATGCATTGTCCAAAGTAAGGGCAAGCAATTTTCTATCAAGATTCTAATCCACTATACTGTCATAAAATATATTGCACAAGTTCTTTCCCGAGTGATGACCCTCTACATGCATAAACTTGATAATTCTTTTTTGCATACACCAATTTTCATCTATCCAATGTACGGTAATGCACATATAACCTTTGTTTTGATTTGATGTCCACATGTCCATAGTAGTACTAAAACGACATGACAATGTTTTAAAGTACTCATACAATTTCTTCTTTTCCTCAATATAGATATTCAATATGTATTTTCTAACCGTAATACGACTCTTAATTGGGAAAGTAGTACGCAACGACTTGATAAAATCAGTAAAGTATTCATGCTCAACAATATTAAAGGAATATTCATGCATTATAATTGTCAAATAGAATTTCTTCAAGCTTTCAGTCTCATCATACCTATAAGTTTGGACAACATGAGTGTCATTCTTGTTTTCACTCTTTGTGACCTTCAAAAGTTGTTGTCCATTCTTTATTTGGTTCTTGCTAGATAGGTGATTCCAAAATACCGATGTACCTCTCCCGCTCTCACAACGAGAATGATATGAACACTTCTTACACTTAGCGCAATACTCTCTATGTCACTGCCATCATCCACTTTCTTTGGTTTCTCATATTTCATAAAATGGTCGGTTCCATACTTCAGAGTTGCATTTCTTTGCTCTCTTTGCCGGAGGGGTTAATTTTGATGATTCACTCAATGTTGGCACTTCACTCTCATGTGATGCTACTTGAATAACTTGATTTTCACTAACACTTGCATTACTACTATCTGTTTTTGATAAATCCATCACAATTCTGCATGTACAAAAAAATTATAGATGACTTGAGCACATGATAACTAAGATAAAATGAGAGATTAACCTGCACTTGAGCACTTGAGATTTGAGAATCAGAAGTTGTTCGGGCCGGGGAGATGTGGGAAGGGGGAGCAGCCGGGGTGGGGCCGGCTGGGAGAGTAGCAGCCAGCAGGGCGTGGCCGCGGGGGGAGCGACTGGGCCACGGGAGAGATGCGGCCAGCATGGCCGCGGGTGGAGCAGCGGGCGGCGGGGCCGTGGGGGGAAAGGGAGGCGGTAGGGGAGAGCGGCGACCGGTGGGGCCGTGGGGGGAGAGGAGGCGGTGGGGGAGAGCAGCTACCAGCATGGCCGTGGGGAGAGAGAGGCTGTGGGGGAAGAGAGGCGGTGGGAGGAGGAGAGACTAGGAGATAGAAAGAAAATTTTGGGTTGGTAGGGTTTTAGTCAAAGTTGACTATTGACTTATTTTCGTAGTGAGAGAGATAAGGTTTAAAATTATAAATTTGAATTGTAAATGTTCGTTTAAAGTTGAATTTTTTATACGATCAAAATACAACATATCTAATCTCATAAAAAATTCACATTTTTATACATAAGTTTGCTATTTTAATTCATTATGTATGTTTCTATGATTTATATTGAAATTTGTCAAATTTGAACTACAAGTGCATGAAATAATGAACCAAAAATTCTAGAAAAATCATATTCATGCATTTGAGTCTATTTTAAGTTGGTATCTACTAAATTGAAAGATTTGTTTTTTAAAATGTTACGACACTCGATGGACAACATAGAGCTTAATGAAATTGTAATTCTAAAAAATTCAAATGAAGTCTGAAAAATACGAGACATCTAATGGTATCATCATATGATATGTAGATACCATGATAAAAATTTTAAATTATTTTGACAAAGTTTTCATGTACGATGTTAAGAAAGATGGAGATTTGAGAGTAGCGAATTAGAATGTTAAGAAGGAATATGTTAGGATTAAAATCAAATCAATAGTTAAATCTTTGTTTAAACTTAATTTTTTTTCTACGATCAAAATACAACATATCTAATCTCATAAAAAATTCACATTTTATACATAAGTTTGCTATTTTTAATTCATTATGTATGTTTCTTTGATTTATAGTGAAATTTGTCAAATTTGAACTACAAGTGCATGAACTGAAATAATGAACTAAAAATTCTAGAAAAATCATATTCATGCATTTGAGTCTATTTTAAGCCAGTATCCACTAAATTGAAAGATTTGTTTTTGAAAAATGTTACGATACTCGATGGACAACATAGAGCTTAATGAAATTTTAGTTCTAAAAATTCAAATAAAGTCTGAAAAATACGAGACATCTCATGGTATCATCATATGATACATAGATACGATGATAAAAAATTTAAAATTATTTTTATAAAGTTTTCATGTACGATGTTAAGAACGATGGGGATTTGAGATTAACGAATTAGAATGTTAAGAAGGAATGTGTTAGGTTTAAAAGAAAATCAATAGTTAAATATTTGTTTAAACTTTTTATATAATTAAAATACAACATATATTATTTTATGAAAAATTTCGATATTGTTATATGTCAATTTGCTATTTTTAGTTAATTCATTATGTTTCTGAAATTTAAATTGAAAGAACTCAAAAAAATTATTTTTTATTTTATCTGTTAAAACATTTTCTCTATTTAAAATGATATAATTTTATCCCATTTATAAATATATATATTTTTTTAAAAAAATCTTTTTATTTTTTTAAATCTTTTTATTTTTATTTCTAATCTCCTCCTGACCCTGGCGAGTGGCCTGTCAGCACTTAGCATGTGCACTTGTGCAACGCGTGGCCTGTGGGCTGCGATAGTATGGCCTGCAGGCCTACGAGTGGTGTAGGTCCAGGATGGGTGAGTATGCCACTGGACTTACATTTTTAATGGATCGGATAATCTGGATAAGAACATAATCTGGATAAGAACTATTCGGATTATACGAATTTGTATCTGAATCTAACGGATATCATGCATAACATATTCATTTACGTATCCGGAAAAATATCCGAATCCGAATATGTATCCGTATCCGAATCAAAAAAATTGAATCCGAATCTTTTTTCCAAATATGGTCGGAAACTATACGAACCACTTTCACCCCTAATAATAACACTGAGATGCAGCCGATAGGCCATGCAAATTTCTGTGGGAAAAAAGTGGCGGTTCTGAATTGTGCGGCTTTGGATGTTGGTGAGAATTCGGTTGCTGATCAGGTGATGGGCTCAGGGAAGATGGAGGTGTTGGACTCGGTGGGGGCAGTGACTAGCAATTTTAGCTCCCACCCTCCATTGGTGCCAGGCAGTCATTTGTTATCTCCTTCTGTTGGCGCTCCGAAAGCTCCATACACTCTGGAGGTGACGACCCTTGCTGTTGTTCTTGAAGTGACTTTGGGATCGTCCGTGTCGTACGAAAGCAAGAGGAGGGCTGCAAGCTCGGCGGGTGATAGTTTGGAAAGAGCTTTCAAACTGAAAGCAAGTTGCAACCTCGACAACAATTTTGTGGAAGGTACTTTTCAGAGGAGTACATTGGCTTAGACTCTGGGTTCAACCGCTCGGCTTCAAAGTAGTGAAGATTATGTTGATTTAATAAAGGATGCCTGACGACAGTTAGAGATGGTGGCCATGCAGGTTTTCGCTCACTATGGAATGGAGGTTTACAAATAGGATTGATTTGTAAATGATATTTTTTCCCGCTTTCGTGTCTAGTTTCGTTTAGTAGAGTATCTATTATGTTCGGTTTGGAGGTTTGTCCCTCCTTCGTATAGGTGGCCAGGTGGGCGGCCCAGCACTAGCACGGCACTAGCACGAATAGGCACGGCCCGATTAGGCACGGCCCGGTAAGGCACTATGCTTTATTCGTGCCGTGCCGTGCCGGCCCGCCGTGCCAAGGTTGTGGCCCAGGCACGGCACTAAGGCTAATTAATAGTGCCGGGCCGGCACTATGGCACTATCGGCCCAATGGGCTAGTGCCGGCCCAGGCACTAATCTTACAAAAATTCAGACTTCCTAGAATTTCATAACAAAATTGACAATCTGACTATCTGAGACGATTTCCAACTTCAAAATGCAAAATCTATAACAAAATTTTGAAAAATGTACAATTCAGAACATTTCACATGAGAATTAAAGATCACAACAGAATTTAATGTTTCACAGTACAATTAACAACTCAAAAAACATGCAAAACTGAAATGAAACAAACACAACTTTAAATAAGTTTGAGCTGGTGCAATGGCTGCCTCATTAAAAACCTATCTAGGTAAAACTCACACCTCGTGAGAAACCCTAGATAGAGAAAAAGAGTGCAGCCCAGCTCAATCAGATTATTTCACAAACTTCAGTATCAGTATCAAAGTTTACAAGTTTGAGGCTCCCAGCCAATAGCCAAAGTTTACACAAACACATATTACACTTTTACAACTCATCAGTCATCACCATCAACATCAAGATAGAGATTATCAAATTGAATTTGAAGTTCCTTCACCGCCTTGTCATCCGCCAATGTTTGAATCCTCTTTTCAGAGGCTTCCCAATCCTTGATACATGAAAGAACTTCTACCATTTCAGGAGTTAAACGTCGTCGTCGCTCTTCTATGACCCTACCACAAAGACTAAATGCAGATTCAGATGAAACAGTAGAAACAGGCACAGTTAGAATATCTCTAGCTAAGATAGAAAGAACTGGAAAGGACATTTTATGATCCTGCCACCAGTTCAAACAATTGAAATTATCATCATATTGTTGACTGACTAGATCACTATCCAAATAATGTGAAAGTTCAGTTCCTATACCAGTACCAGCAACAGGATTGCTTGCAGCATGCAAAAGTGATGTGGCAGAGGTTCTTGTGGACATAGTAGAGGGGGTAGAAGAGGAGAAAGGCATACCAGAACCTGAATCACTTGGATCATCATCCAAAATAAAATCCCAGGCAGTGAATTTCTTACCAGTACTTTCAACTTGTGATGGCCTCTGCAATCTTATAGCACCAAACTTATTATCATATGTGTTATAAAGTGTACTCAGATGAGCTCTGACCTCAGTTAAATATGCAGAATAATCAGTACCAGTAAGAGAAGATAACAACCTAAGCACATTATAGAAATGTTTCAATTTTGCTCTAGGATCTAATATGAATGCAATGGAATAAAGCAATGGTATGTCCCTCCAGTACTTTAGAAATTTGTCTTTCATAGGGATAACTACAGTCCTAAGCATTCTATCATTTTCATAAGCATGTAGGTGTTTAGCAAACTTAATAAGATGATGCAACATAAGGGTGGAGGTAGAGTAGTAAACACCAGACATAACAACAGTTGAATCATGAAATAGCTCAAGAAATGATAGAATTTTTTCTGCCACATACCAATGAGATTCTGTAAGAAGTAGAGGCTCACCTTCTTTTCTAGGATAGCTAGTCTCAATGAAGACACTAAAGGTGGTCTTGTAAGGGACCAGATGTTTAAGCATCAAATAGGTTGAGTTCCACCTCACCTCCATGTCTAAACCAAACTTTGTAGGACGTACACCAGTAGCAATACAATAACGCTTATATGCAGCAATGCGTTGATTAGATGAGTTCAGAAATGCAATTGCAGTCCTAAATGATTTAAGGTAAGGCTTAAGCCTCTTCAAGCCAGATTTAACAATCAAATTAGTAATGTGACAAGCACATCGTTGATGCAACAAAATATCACCAACATAACCAGACAAATGTGGTGTGAGCTTATGCATAGCAGTAGTATTAGAAGAAGCATTGTCTAAAGTAACAGCAAACACTTTGTTCTCTAAGCCATAATCTTGTATCACAGCAAGCACAAGATCAGCAATGTTCTCACCAGTGTGAGATACATCAATAAGCCTAAAGCCAATTATCCTTTTCTCTAATTGCCAAGCAGAGTTAACGTAGTGGGCAACCACAGAAACATAATCTTCCTTAGCATTACCAGACCATATATCAGATGTGAGAGAAACAGATGTAACACTAGAGTTAAGAGACTCGATAAGCTTAACACGTGAATCATTAAAGTACTTTTTAAGATCTCTAGTGGTCGTTTGCCTAGATACAGAAACATATCTAGGATTATGAGCAAGCTTAATGTATTCCTCAAATTCATCATATTCACCAAAACTAAGTGGAAGATCAAGTCTAGCAATCAAGCGACAAAGTTGAGTACGAGCTGCCTCAGCATTGTACTCCCATTGTCGAACAGTACCATCAGGATTAAAATGAATTAATGACTGAGATGACCGAGACTTTCCAATTCTATCCTTACATTTAGACCTATGCCTCAAGAGATGGCCAGTGCCACCAGTAGATAGAGTAGAATAGACATGACCACAATGATTGCACTTAGCTTCATACCTCACGTTTTTACCGCCGATTACCTTAAATATCTTCTCGAAGTCATTCCAAACATCAGAGGTCGTAGAACGAGACCTCTTCTGGCTGCCCTGGGTGGAGTCTTGGCCTGCCGCAGCGCCACCGTCCTCGGCATCGCCACCGATGTTGATAGGATCGGCACTGCTACGGCCGCCTAAGAGCTCCTCCCTCTCTAAGCCCATGTCTACCTCATCATCCCCGGTTCCACCCAACAAACGAAGTTCATCGTTGATGGAGGGCCCATCCACTTCGTCAGCCATCACCAGCCCTCTGGTTCCTCAACGGATTCTTTAAATCCGGAGCACCAGAGCTGCTAGTGAGGTCAACAAAGAAATGATGGAGCCCTTAGGAGATGATGAGCAAACTTGGACAGAAGGGACAAACACTACAAAAAAACAACACAGACCTAGAAAAGAACATCTACACAATCACATTAATGTACATGAACTGCAAGAAGTAACAGAAGTATACACAGAACACATCAAGAACATACAGAAGTATACACACAGAACACATCAAGAAGTAACAGAAGTATATTAATGTACATGAACAGCAAGAAGTAACAGATATATACAGATTGAACACATCAAGAAGTAACAGAAATGACAGATCTAGAACATAAAGGAGCCCATCAATAAGTAACAGAACCATATACATGTACATGAACATCAAGAAGTAACTGAAGTATACACACAGAACCCATCAAGAAGTAACAGAAGTATATTAATGTACATGAACTTCAATAAGTAACAGATATATACACATAAAACACATCAAGAAGTAACAGAAATGACATATCTAGAACATACAGGAGCCCATCAATAAGTAACAGAAGTATATACATGTACATGAACATGAACATCAAGAAGTAACTGAAGTATACACACAGAACCCATCAAGAAGTAACAGAAGTATATTAATGTACATGAACTGCAAGAAGTAACAGATATATACAGATTGAACACATCAAGAAGTAACAGAAATGACAGATCTAGAACATAAAGGAGCCCATCAATAAGTAACAGAAGCATATACATGTACATGAACATCAAGAAGTAACTGAAGTATACACACAGAACCCATCAAGAAGTAACAGAAGTATATTAATGTACATGAACTTCAAGAAGTAACAGATATATACACATAAAACATATCAAGAAGTAACAGAAATGACATATCTAGAACATACAGGAGCCCATCAATAAGTAACAGAAGTATATACATGTACATGAACATCAAGAAGTAACAGAAGTATATACATGTACATGAACATCAAGAAGTAACTGAAGTATACACACAGAACCCATCAAGAAGTAACAGGAGCACTGAACATACAGGAGCACAGTGCACACCAGATATGAACACATCAAGTAAAGTAACAGAATAGGCGCATTAACATACACAAGAAAAGCAGAAAACATACAGAAATGATAGATCTAGAACACATCAAGAAGTAACAGAAATGACAGATCTAGAACATACAGGAGCCCATCAATAAGTGACAGAAGTATATACATGTACATGAACATCAAGAAGTAACAAAAGTCTACACACAGAACACATCAAGAAGTAACAGAAATGATAGATCTAGAACATACAGAAGCACTGAACATACATGAGCACAGTAGACAGTACACACCAGATATGAACACATCAAGTAAAGTAACAGAATAGGCACAGTACAAAAATGATAGATCTAGAACATACAGTACAAGAGCACTAGTGTTAGTACCTAGATGCTGCCGCAATAGCCGGAGCCCGGAGGAGAGGACGACCACCACGGCACGTCGGCACCAACGCAGATCGAACAACAGTGCAAAAGATAGCGAGAACCGAGAGGGAGCAGAGGAGGGGAGCGGGTCAGAGGCTTAGAGCGGTACCGGAGAGGCGGACTGGCGGAGAGTTGGAGACGGAGAGGATGAAGATTGACGAGGATGACCAGTCGCCAGCCGGAGACGGAGAGGATGACCGAGGAGGCGAGGAACTAGGAGGCAAGGTGCGCTGGAGGCCTGGAGCGGAGGAGTCGAGGAGACTAAGCGGCGAGCCGACGAGGGAAGCGAGGGGGCGAGAACCGAGAAGCGGCGGAGGAAGCGAGGGGGAGCCGGGGGGAAATGAATTAGGGTTCGCAACCCTGGGCTGACTGCGGCTTTTATACTAGGGTTTAGACGAATCCAACGGCTGAGAAGGCTTCTACAAGATCGAACGGCTGGGGTTAAAGAGGTGTCGGGCCGGTCCCGGCACTATCCAAATATCGTGCCGGGCCGGGCCGGCACTATGGGCCGAGGTGCCGGCCCAAGCACTGCCCGACCCCTCGTGCCGGGCCGGCACTAGCACTAAGCCCATAGTGCCGGGCTGTGCTAGTGCCGGGCTTTTTCGTGCCGGGCCTAGTGCCGCCCACTAGGCACGGCCCATTTGGCCACCTCTACTCCTTCGTCTGCAGTCGTATGTGCTGCTAGTCGTGTAAAGTCTTGGCCTTATCCTCGAAAGAGAGGAAAGCGGGATTGGTATTTTCCATTTCCGAAAAAAATATTTGCATGCACTTCTGTACATGATAATTTTATGATAGTTGACAATATATTATGAAGATATAATGGTAAAAAATCAACACTGGATCGAGATTATACCAAATATATTTATCAAATATATTTATGTCTTATATTTTTTACATTATCTCGTGTGAAAATATATTGAAAACATTCAGTCCATCGGTTTTATACAAACTTAAATTTATTTTTATTTTGCACACATAGAAACAAAGAAGCTACCAAGGAGAGTACACCGGTTACCAGTGTTCCGCACCTTACAAACAAGGTCAACGTAACGCATTTCACGTGCCATGAAAACGTACGGCCAATTCATTCACACGAGCAATTAACACCATAAAATGTCAAACCAAATTTAAGTACCAAACTACCTTCTGGAACCACACCGTACTCGAATCTTCTGACTCTACCTGTTAGTGTTCATGCCTAATGTGGGGAGCGGCTCCTCTGTAGTTGAAGGGCTGACTATAGAGGGCAGTCCGGCTCCGTAGCCGTTCGATCTTGATCGGACGGTACGGAGCCACATTCGCTCTCTCCAAAGCCTCTTGCGAAGTGAGTTTCACCGGTGCAAAGCCCCCTCGCGTGCCCGTCCGATCGAAATTGGACGGCGCTGAGGAGCCAACTTTCCTGAGGCCGAGTGCAGAGGATCACAAATGCCTAATGAGTACGGTTTTCATTCTAAAATTAAACACATTTCTAGTTTGTGTTCAATCAAAATTATTTTTTTAATAATTCGGTCAAAACTTAACGTAATTTGACTTTAAAACTGAACCAAAAATACATATTTTTTTCAGGAATACTGACAGCTAACCACCTCGTTTTCCAGAAGAGAAAGAGGAGGATGCCAATCCGTGTCAAGTCAGAGACAAGCGGCGGACACCCAGTTTGGCCATATCGCCACGTGACGAGTCTCGCACTCGGCCCAGTATAAGCCCACTGCTTGTGACCCCACGAATCCCGTTCCGTTTCAACGGGTTGATTGGTTCTTCCGTTCCCGCCCGCCTACGGCCTTACAAAAGCCCCCTTCTTCCTCGGCGTCACCTGCATTCTCCAAGGCAGCGGCTACAGCTAGCTAGCCCGCGAGAAGGTGTTGTTTTGGGGTTCGGCGCGCGCAAGGCATCACTCGCGCCCTGAATCCCGTTGGGAAGGGAGGGATTGTGTTGGACTGTTGGGATTCCGGCGATTGATTGGAGTTGAAGGACGGGTTGGGGTTGGAGGGGAGATGGACGCGGCGGGGGAGTTGCAGAAGGTGGCGAGCATGCGGATGGGGGGAGGGAGGTCGTCGTCGTCGTCGTCCATGTGGTGGCGAGGGGGCGACGTCTTCTCGAGGTCGAGGTCGTCGTCGAGGGCGGATGAGGACGACGAGGAGGCGCTGAGGTGGGCGGCGCTCGAGAAGCTGCCCACGTACGACCGGGTGCGCCGTGCCATCCTGCCGCTCGACGACGGCGGGGAGGGCGGCGGGGAGGCCGGGAAGAGGGTGGTGGACGTGCTCAGCCTCGGCCCGCAGGAGCGGCGTGCGCTGCTCGAGCGGCTCGTGCGCGTCGCCGAGGACGACAACGAGCGCTTCCTGCTCAAGCTCAAGGAGCGCATCGAGAGGTGCGTGCTGTACTGGCGGAAGTCTACAGCTTCTTCACGCTGTTGTCGTGGCGGTGGCAGTTGCCTTGCCCGCCGAGTGTTTGATGATTTGCGCTTGCTTGGTTGTGCAGGGTTGGGATCGATATTCCGACGATCGAGGTGCGGTTCGAGCACCTCAATGCAGAAGCCGAGGTCCGTGTCGGTAATAGTAGCCTCCCCACCGTCCTCAACTCCATTACCAACAAGCTCGAGGAAGCCGCGAACGCTCTGGGCATTCTACCCAGCCGGAAGCACATAATGCCCATCCTCCACGATGTCAGTGGCATCATCAAGCCCCGCAGGTGAAAACAAGCATCCCGTTTTTACAATCATCTTCTGCTCTGTACAAAGTTATGCGTACTACTCTCATGATTTATTTGGAAATTTTAGAGCGTATTGAAACATACTGGCTAAAATAAAATTTTGTAACGGGACGCCGATTCCCAGAACACTTAAATTGTTTTTAATCAGATCCTAGATTAATTGTTAAACCAGCCACACAGATCTTTTGGAATTCGACTTATGTACTTCTCCTACAACACGTTCCTTTGTTTGTGCAGGATGACTCTGCTGTTAGGCCCTCCCGGGTCTGGCAAGACCACCTTGCTACTCGCTTTGGCTGGAAGGCTCGACAAAGACCTCAAGGTTTGCAACAAATTTTATTTACTCCTTTTGCAATGGACTTCTGTTCACAGAAACTAAAAATGTCATAAAAATAAAAAAATGTATATATACTTCCAGTGTTACTCTATCTACGTATTAAATTTTAAGTTCAAATTCATTGTGCAGAAAGAGCAGCAAAAGAGATAACATTCTGACTGATTTATACTCTTAAAACCTTTAGATTTGTATCTTTTCTGTTACTGCTAAAAGATAATGAATCTGAACTTGATATTTTATATAAAAATGTAGTAAGACTAGAAGTAGATGTAAAATATTTTCAAATTTTTTGGTGATACTTTTAGTTAGTTTGCACCATGAGCACATGGGAAGCTTGTATGCTAGGATATGTTGCCTTTTTAAATAACTACTCCCTCCATTAACTTTTAAATGACGCCGTTGATTTTTATCATAACATTTGATCATTTGTCTTATTCAAAAAATTTATGCAAATATGCAAAAATATATGTTATACTTGAAGTACCTTCAATAATAAAACAAATTATAACAAAATAAATAATATTTCAAAAATATGTTTGAATAAGACGAATGGTCAAATGTTGATATAAAAGTCAACGGCGTCATTTAAAAGTTAATGGAGGTAGTATAATATAATGATATTGATGCCTAGCAAACTAGATCATATTCCCACATATATGTACTTAATTTTTAATACTAGTAAATGGTCAGATAAAAAACAGGGAGTCTTGCTGTGAAATGGTATTACTGATTACTGATATCCGCATTGTATAATGGGAATAAAAATAATGTGCAGTTCTCTGGACAAGTGACTTACAATGGACATCAGATGGAGGAGTTTGTGCCAGAGAGGACAGCTGCGTACATCAGCCAACATGACCTTCATATAGGGGAAATGACAGTTCGGGAGACGCTCTCGTTCTCAGCACGCTGCCAGGGTGTTGGGAGTCGCTTCGGTATGATTATATGCAATTCATTCACAACACACAAGTGCACACATTCGTTTGTACATACTGTTTGCTTTTTCTGGATCGTCATGGCTTGATTGATTTGCTTAATTCTCTTTTTATGTTGTTAGATATGCTGACCGAGCTGTCAAGGCGAGAGAAGGCGGCAAATATCAAACCTGATGCTGATATTGATGCATTTATGAAGGTATATTTTGCAAATCTTATATAAAATAAGAACTATTCTGGCGTCTTTAGCTATGATTTTCATGATAACACAACTAATTTTAAATGAAGACTTGGTATAAAAATTCTGCTTAACTTTATCAGGCTTCAGCAATGGCGGGACAAGAGGCCAATGTGATCACTGACTATATACTGAAGGTACATGCATCTCTGAGCTACAATAGCAGTGATTTCAGATTGGATTAGGCAAAACCTTTTATTACTTTTTATGCTACTCATTGTAGATATTAGGACTGGACATATGTGCAGACACAATGGTAGGAGATGAGATGCTGAGGGGTATCTCAGGTGGACAACGGAAGCGTGTCACAACAGGTAAAAAGATATAATTCCACTTTAAGAGCATGGGATTTGCTGGATAAACATTGTGATTGGTTGTTTCTTGCAGGTGAGATGCTTGTTGGGCCAGCCAATGCACTTTTCATGGATGAAATATCGACTGGGCTCGACAGCTCAACTACATTTCAGATCGTGAAGTCACTTAGGCAGTCCATCCATATCCTTGGTGGCACAGCAGTCATTTCCCTGTTGCAGCCAGCACCTGAGACATACGACCTATTTGATGACATCATTCTCCTCTCTGATGGGCAGATCGTGTACCAGGGCCATCGAGAGGGTGTGCTTGAATTCTTTGAGTTGATGGGGTTCAAGTGCCCTGAGAGGAAGGGTGTTGCTGATTTCTTACAGGAAGTGAGTGATTCCATTACCTGTCTTATCTTTCAAAATATAGTGCACAAAATTCTTGGTAATTTATCTACATGGCAATGCCGAGCAGGTAACTTCCAAGAAAGATCAGAAGCAGTACTGGATGCATCATGACAAGCCTTACCAGTATGTGCCAGTAAAGAAATTTGCAAGCACATTCCATTCGTTCCACGCCGGAAGAACTATAGCAAATGAGCTTGCCACTCCATTCGACAAGAGCAAAAGCCATCCGGCTGCACTGACAACCTCGAGGTATGGTGTCAGTGCAAAGGAGCTGCTGAAGGCAAACATCGCCCGAGAGTTCTTACTCATGAAGAGGAATTCCTTTGTCTATATATTCAGAACTGCCCAGGTTATTAGAGATTCATTCAAACAAATGGAATAATTGGTGCAGGTGGAAAACCAACATCATGACTGACTCTTTCCTGAATTGTTATGGCAGCTGATGACAGTGTCGTTAATTGCAATGACCCTCTTCTTCCGTACAAAGATGCACCGCAATTCAGTGAGTGATGCACAGATCTTCATGGGCGCGCTCTTCTTCTCCGAGATGATGATAATGTTTAATGGCTTATCTGAGTTGGCACTCACCATTTTTAAGCTGCCAGTTTTCTTCAAGCAGAGAGATCTCTTATTCTTTCCAGCATGGACCTACACCATACCCTCATGGATCCTCAAGATCCCAATTTCATTTATTGAGGTTGGTGGGTTTGTCTTCTTGTCATACTATGTGATTGGATTTGATCCCAATGTAGGCAGGTGAGACTTTCTAAGAAAAAAATTGGACAATATAGTATATCAAATTTGTTTCACTGGCTATTCTTTACTCCTGAAGTGTTGCTTGATATTAGGTTCTTCAAGCTGTATCTGCTTATGTTAGCACTCAACCAGATGGCAGCGTCCCTCTTCCGATTCCTTGGTGGGGCAGCAAGGAACATGATCGTTGCAAATGTCTTTGGATCGTTCATGTTGCTAATCTTTATGGTCCTGGGTGGTTTTATCCTAGTAAGAGGTAAAATTTCACCCTTGAATCATTCGGTACTATGTAGTTCTTTTCAATGTTACTTTTTGCCCCCTTGAAAGTCAGGTTCTTATTCATGTATGGACTTGCAGAGAAAGTGAAGAAGTGGTGGATTTGGGGCTACTGGATCTCCCCAATGATGTATGCACAGAACGCCATCTCAGTGAATGAGCTTTTGGGGCACAGCTGGGACAAAATCTTGAATAGTACTCTCTCCAATGAGACCATTGGCGTGCAAGCGCTCAAGTCACGTGGAGTATTCCCGGAAGCCAGGTGGTATTGGATTGGCTTTGGTGCATTGGTCGGATTCATCATGTTCTTCAACTTTCTCTTTACTCTTGCACTAACATACCTCAAACGTGAGTTCCTTCTGGTTTGCCGTCTTTCTTTCTCTTTTTGAAAGTAAGTTATGGAAGGATCTCTCATCTCTGACACACTTCAAGTAGAAAAAAGATAATACAAATATCAGCCCCAAATCTGGTATAGAGTAGAGACTAAACACCAAGACAACAACCAAAAAAGACAACACTAGCACCAAGAAGCACCTCAAAATCATCATGTTTGCTCATCGATCTTACCTTAGAATGTTTTTTTCTCCTGATTTTACAGCCTACGGTAAGTCCCATCCATCAGTATCTGAAGAGGAGCTGAAGGAGAAGCATGCAAACATCAATGGTAATGTTCTGGATATTGATACCGTGGCATCAAGGAGTAATCAGCTAGCAATTGTTCGTAACACTGAAACTGATTCAGAAATTGCTAATAATTCTCAACCTACACAAAGGGGTATGGTTCTCCCTTTTGCCCCACTTTCACTCACTTTCGACGACATTAGATACTCTGTTGACATGCCACAGGTAAGATATTTAATTTCTTCTCTTATAACTATCATACTAAGTCAATGATTACAAGTTTGTCATGACCTTTTGTATTAAACTAAAATTCAGGAAATGAAAGCACATGGAGTAGCTGAGGATCGGTTGGTGCTCCTCAAAGGTGTCAGTGGGTCTTTCAGGCCAGGAGTTCTGACTGCACTTATGGGTGTTAGTGGTGCTGGAAAGACTACTCTGATGGATGTGTTAGCAGGGAGAAAGACAGGTGGGTACATTGAAGGAAACATCAGCATATCAGGATATCTGAAGAAACAAGAGACCTTTGCACGTGTATCAGGTTACTGTGAACAGAATGACATCCACTCACCACAAGTTACAGTCTATGAGTCACTGCTTTTCTCAGCTTGGCTCCGGCTTCCCAAGGATGTAGATTCAAACACAAGAAAGGTCAGTCAAACAAAATAGTTGTAATTCCCACTCATCAAATATTCAACTAATAAAGTTGCTTACCTGTGTGGCTTTGTCTATGCAGATGTTCATTGAGGAGGTGATGGAGCTTGTGGAGCTCAGGCCTTTGAGAGATGCTTTAGTTGGTCTTCCTGGAGTTAATGGCCTCTCAACTGAGCAGAGGAAGAGGCTGACCATAGCTGTCGAGCTTGTTGCAAATCCTTCAATCATTTTCATGGATGAGCCAACCTCAGGGCTTGATGCCCGAGCAGCTGCAATTGTCATGAGGACGGTGAGGAATACCGTCGATACTGGTAGAACTGTGGTATGCACTATCCATCAGCCTAGTATTGACATATTTGAAGCATTTGATGAGGTGAGCTTACCTTGGAATATTTTATGTACTTGGCTATTTTGTCTTATCATTTTTGTAATCTGGATAACTGGGCTGACTGGTGAGATTTTACTGATTTTGGCTTGTTCCAAACTTCTGGTTTGAACAATAATATATGGTCATAAATATTTGATTAATGCCTGCAGCTTTTCCTTATGAAACGAGGAGGAGAAGAAATATATGTTGGTCCATTGGGCCATCGTTCTTCAGAGCTGATTAAGTATTTTGAGGTATAGAGATCTTACGTGAGTTCTAGTATTCCTCAGTTTGGTTTGTTCAAGCCTGTTGCTGATCTTATACTTGTTCATGTTTTCAAGGGGATCCAAGGAGTCAGCAGAATCAAAGATGGCTACAATCCAGCCACGTGGATGTTGGAGGTGTCAACAATTTCTCAAGAACAGGCACTAGGTGTTGATTTCTGTGACATATACAGGAAATCTGAACTCTTCCAGTGAGTAAATTATTATGTTCAATCCAGTCATTAAAGTTCTTTGACTCATTTTCTTGCAATCAGAGTACTCCAAGCTAGAATCTCCTTGGGTGTTTTATGCCTTTATGGCGGCGACAAACCAACAGGAGTAAATTAGTTAACGTCATTATAGCTGTAGTTACATGACTTCTACTGTTCTACAGAGAATGCACCATACTAGTGCGAGTATGCTACTAACAATTTAGATATGACAAAATGCAAGGCAATCCGATCAGATTATTCTTGACATTACATTTTGCAGTTTTCAGTAGGATCAAACTTCCCTTTACTCCAAAGCAGTTTTTTAGTGGCAACTATTGCCAGCATCTTAATTTGCAGCATTGTCAAGGTTTTTTTTCTCGAACGCACAGGAGAGGTGTGTGCCAAAAGAAAAGAAAGTACACAGGAGGGGTCAAAGAAACCCCTCCCAAACACATCCATCACACACACTTAGGACTTGTTTGGAGGTCACCAATCCCAGCCCATTTCACGTGGATGGGCCGTGATTTTGTTTTTAAGATACTCTTATAGCCAGTTAGATTAACATATGAAGCGACTATGATACACATGATTGCATTTTATGCACTTCACTAGTTCACTAGCACTATTGTGGCATTTCAGTACACATCTACAAGTGGCATTTAAGCTAAGGGGTCATTGTCAACATTTCTTATAGCATCCATGCCAGCTTATACTATTTGTGATAGCTGTTTTCAGCACATTGCTGTGAACTGTAATAATTGCAATCTAAACAATGGCTATTGACGTTTATAGGAGGAACAAGACATTGATACAGGAACTCATCACACCACCGCCAGGTTCAAGTGAACTTTATTTCCCTACACGGTACTCGCAGTCTTTCTTAAATCAATGCCTGGCTTGCCTGTGGAAGCAACACCTGTCATACTGGAGGAACCCTTCTTACAACGCCATAAGAATATTTTTCACTACTGTCATAGCTCTCCTCTTTGGTACCATCTTCTGGGACCTTGGTGGTAAAATGTATGTACCTACCATGTACATATTAAGCATATGACTTAGCCATCTTCAAAATGTTATATATGACCTTTTGCCTCTTGATACAGGGGTCAGTCACAAGACTTGTTCAATGCCATGGGGTCAATGTATTCTGCAGTGCTGTTTATTGGCGTGCTAAACTCTACATCAGTTCAGCCAGTGGTATCCGTGGAGAGGACAGTCTTTTACCGTGAAAGAGCTGCTGGCATGTATTCCGCTCTCCCGTATGCATTTGGGCAGGTGAGTTGCTCTCATATCAATTCCAGACACCGCTTTCGCGGCTGGTTGCTGTGTTGTCAGAACCCTGGCGGTAATCAACTTCTTCTCCCTTTCAGGTTGCCATTGAATTTCCGTACACGCTGGCTCAGTCTGCCATATATGGTATCATAGTGTACTCGATGATTGGGTTTCAATGGACGGTGGCTAAATTCTTCTGGTACCTCTTCTTCATGTACTTCACGCTGCTATACTTCACATTCTACGGCATGATGGCTGTGGGCCTGACACCAAGCTACCACGTCGCCTCAATTGTATCATCGGCTTTCTATGGCATCTGGAACCTCTTCTCCGGGTTCATCATCCCCAGACCAGTAAGTGTCTGTCATCCGCCGCCTTCACTTTTGTTTCAGCATTTCCGTAGCTCAAATCCATTTTTGCCTGACAATGTTCTCAGAAAGTTCCAATCTGGTGGAGATGGTACTGTTGGATATGCCCTGTCGCATGGACGCTGTACGGGCTGGTTGTCTCGCAGTTTGGCGATATTATGACGCCAATGGACGATGGCACACCAGTCAAAGTCTTTGTGGAGAACTACTTCGACTTTAAGCACAGCTGGCTATGGGTGGTGGCCGTGGTGATTGTGGCATTCACCTTCTTCTTTGCTTTCTTGTTTGGCTTTGCAATCATGAAGTTCAACTTCCAGAAGAGATAGCGATGATGTATAGGAACTAGGCAACACGTCCTACATAGGAATTAATTACATTCATTGATTTGCATACACAAAATAATTTGTGCATATCACCGTAGCACATAAAAATATGGAATGTGTGTTGTAACGATCTTGTAAATGTTGGTGGTTTGCTTCTCTTACTTTCTTTTCTTTCTGGAAGCATATGTGCACTGTTCTGTAAATGATGTTTTGGGACTGGTACGTCCCTCTTTATAACTGAGAAGTTCAAATGTATCAGTTTTGTTAATCAGCAGTGTCTATGTGCATTCATCAATTTCTCCTTGAGAGTAATCCAAAATTTGTATATATCGCCGTGTCAACCATCACTTCAGACTTGCAGATAATTGGGTGTCTCTAAAAAAAGAAAAACTAATTTCGTCTTCAATTGGGAAACAAGAACGTCTTTATGTGCAACTTACTGGCAACTGAAATGACTTACAGAAAAAAGAGCGTCTTTATGTGCAGAATCAATATTGATCATCCATAGATTTGGAAGGATAAATTAGTTTTTTATTGTTTATATATTTATAATTTTATTCCTTCGTATGGTGATTTTATCATTTTTAACTTGTATTGTCACTAACTAATTAAGACGACAATAGTTTAATCCGTGAATATAAAAAATTAAAGAGTAGGATTCATTCTATTTATAGTAGAATGCACAATAAAATTAAAAAAAGGGCTACTTACCTGGGACATAGCATGCCGAGAAAAATCTCTAGGTGATTGGGACTTAGGTGGTCTAATCTTTCGAGATAAGAGAGGTAAATCGATTGCCACGAGATAACGTTTTCCGATTCAACTACAACTGTCAAGGAAGATTACACCTTAATAATCATTACATCAACTCCAAAGATTGTTTGTGATTTTGATAGAACATAATCAACCAAACCATTAGGTTTTTGTTTCTAAAAGCAATTGAGGAGTAGCAAGAACAAGATGAAAACATGTGAGTATGTCTAATCACTCAAAAAGAATTATTAGACATTATTGCAAAAAAGAAATGTCCATGTCCATAATCAGTGGCGGAGCTAGAAAAAAATTGAGGAGCTGCACTATTTCACCGGGTACACCATACTAAATTCAAGAGGATGCACAAAGAGTAAAAATTTATTAATACTGACAAAAAAATTTGGACCTGGTTTTTCGGAAAACCCAACCGGTACATGTAGCTCCGCCCCATGTCCATAACTTGATGCTTACCTCAGAAAATCAATATAACTCACAAATGTATGCTATCTATTTTCTGACAACGTATGTTGTAGGCTTCTGGAGTAGCGTGTTCGACTAAGTTCATCCAAAAGATGCGTGTGACGAGTCCATTCCAGTTCACAGTAGGAGATACACTAGTTTATCGTGTTGTCGTTCTGGCAGTATCCACGACTGCAGCGACAATGTGCCCACCAGCATCGGCCGCATCGCATCGAGTTTTGTCTTCCTGAAATGGGGCAGTGCAGAGCACACATCACCAATGCTGCACATCTCTCGGCATGTTATCCATTGTTGCAGGAGCTGTGTACTATGCAGTACTGCCTTTTGGGCGAATAATTCGAGCACATGTAGCTCCACGCATCGAAGGGAGTCCTGCGCCAACGGCTAGCTTAGCTGCTCGCTGGTCCAGGGCTGTCTTTAAGCTGCCTAATTTTCTTATTGGAACCTTCTGCGCCCATGGAAACGACTCTCGAGATCAGATACAGGCGGCGAAAAGAGCCGGATGCCAGAGGTGTAAACATGAGATTGCAAAAGACCATGGTCACTCCAAAAGTGCAATCTTGCGATTCTGGAGTAGCGTGCTTATACTTTTATTCAAGAGATATGTACAACGAGGTAATAACACTTTAGAGACACACACGCAGAGAGAGAGAGGCGAGCGCCTCGTGCGGTTTGAGAGGGGGGCGAGAGTGGCGGGAAGGGGGAGAGGGAGCGGCTGTGGAAGAAGATAAGGCGCGCAAGGGGGAAGGTCGTTCCACGGACTCGTGGGCCTAAATTGGGCCTCCGTTTTGGGGCCACTAAGTGTTCCCACGGAAAATGTCGTCAGTGCCCCTACTGGATGATGAATTCCTCGCCTGTTTCCAGGGGCTTTACTGTAATTTACAGTTTCTATTGTACGGTCTCCCTCCTGTCCCTTTCCTCCGTTTCCTTTCATCGGTTGCCGCTGCCCAAGCAGCTGCGGAGCAGAGAGTGGTGTGAGATATTTTGTTCCGGTCTTGCCGCCGTGACGAGCTGTTATAGTTGAAGTGTGTTTGGTTAAGGGGTTAGATGTATCTATTTTATTAGAGAGCGAGCAGTAAAATCATTTAATATAGTCATCTCAATTGTCACGCTACTGTATGGTGATATTCACGGACATTAAGATTGAAACAAATCCAAATAAAATGGGGGCGTATAAAGTGTTTTTTTTGTTTAAGATAAAATTTCACGATATGAAGTTTTAACCTTACAGACCCATTCTTTTTTATCTAAAAGATGGATTATTAGCTCAGATTGTAACTTGTACACATTTAAAATTTATAAACACTGTAGATTATTTGAAAAAAAATTTATATAAAACCATCAAAAATATTTTAAATTTGTTTATTACTCCGTAATTTCTAAGACTAAGTTATTTGCTTGAATTAAGCAGAAACAGAATATCTATACTATGTTAAAAAAATTAATGGTAGTGGTGTCGTCACTTCTTACCATGACAAATCAAAACTGTTTTAGTTTCATTCATTTTTATCTGCATGTTGTTTTTTAATTTTTAACTTTTTTTCGGTAACGGTAAAAAAAGATCAAATCAGCTAGTACTTGATAAAAAGATTGGATCATACGACATGTTCGTCCTCGATAGCAATGGTATTTGGGGTAATAGAAAAGCTAAGGCCTTGTTTGATTCTTTGGTCCTAAATTTTAGTCCCGTCACATCGGATGTTTGATGTTATTTTGAAATATTAAATATAGACTATTTATAAAACTTATTTAATAATCGGTGGATTATTCGTGAGATGAATCTAATAAGCCTAATTACGTCGTGATTTGACAATGTGGTGCTACAGTAAACATTTGCTAATTATAAATTAATTAGGCTTAAAAAATTGTCTTGTAAATAATTATCTGATTCTGTAATTATTTTTATAATCAGTTACTTTTGTAATCATGGTTGCCCGAGTTGTCCTCGTGACCTATCATTATTGTAGCGTCTTTTCCGCTGTCATATCGTCTGCCAGAAACCTGATGCCCCTTCAATCTTCTTGTCGGTTTACGCTTTGGTTAATTGCGAGTCTGATACTCTGATGCAGATTTGGAAGTTTGGATCATTCGGAATTCCTTTCTGACGGTCAAATGCAAGATACGAACCATACGAACAGAAAACAAACGGAACAGTCACTCCAGACAGCGCTTGAGCTTGGTGTGCATGTGCAACTTAAATGGACTCCAAAATGCAGGAAAGAACAAAACAGGGTTGCTCATGAACTTTATCAATATAAGAGAGTGTCTCTTACGTTTAGTGCAAATTGATTGTAACCTGAATTTTCAGTTTAGTGACTTGAAAGAAAAAAAAAGTCAGACGAATGCAATGTGGAAATTTTGAGGTGTCGTGTGCATTGACATCCTACATGGATCTAGAAAAATAGATGAGCAAGAGCTAGAAAAATAGAGACAATAGTTCCTATTTGTTTTTGAGTTCCCTTAGGCTGCATGCAGATGCCATGATTTGCCGCTTATTTGGCCTCCAACGCGCGAGCATGCATGCAGCAGCTTGCCGTATCCTCGTTAAAGCAAAAGCACTATGCGTGCCATGCAAAAATGAGGCCTCTGTGAATCGAACTCAGGCCTCTAGCTCATTAGACAAGAAGATATTATTGAATACAATGATTTTTCATGTTATTTAATATAGATAAAGGAAAATAATTCTAATTAACCATTTATTAATATTTAAAATCATATACTTAAACAACTTAGTACCGGAAGCTCTTCTTTGATGCTTTTCCGGGCCTTCAGCGTCAATACATCAGTTCACAGGGGGCGCCACAGGAATTCAGCTCGTGTTCGGTGTTTCCGTTGTGAACTACGAAGTAACTCATCCATAAATTGTTTTTTCTCTTGAGTTTCCTCTGCTGTCGACGAACCCCATCCGTACCCAACTCAAATGACATGTGGGACACCGCCGGTCGTAGCTTTCTCGGGTCCACAAGTCAGTTGCTCTCGTGTCGGTTACCTCGCGTGCACTCAGCGAGTCCCACCGTTTCTGTTTTTCCTCTCTCTCTCTAACCTCTGCTCCGTACTCTGCTGCCTCTGTCTCTCCCCTCTCTCCCTCCCGCTGCGCCGTCGCGTGAGGTTTCAGTCCCCCCTCTCCCCGGGGCCCGAGCCAGAGCCTCTCCTCCTCTCGCCTCACACCGCACGCCACCGAGCTAGCTGCTGCTAGGGTTTCCGCCGCCCCGGGCCTCGCGTCTCGCCTCGCCTCGCCTCGAGCAGCTGCAGCACCGCGCCGGCGGCGCACGGCGGCGGACGGTCGCTCCCTCGTCACTGTTGAGGCGGAGGGTACCACCCTCTGGCAGGGGCTCCTCCCGTGGTTGGTTGCTGCTTCAGGGCGTGCGGAAGGGCTCGTTCTGGTGAGCTCAGCGGGACCCGCGATGGCGCAGAACAATTGGGAGGCGGATAAGATGTGAGGATTGCGTGCTTGTTACTTGCTTTCCGGCATCGTTTCCCTTCCGTTTATCCGTGGAGCGTTGCGGCGGCGGTTTCATCTTGCATTTGGTTGGTGCTTCGCGCGTTTCGTTTTAGCGGGATCATTGATTAATGCTAAGTAAGTAGGAAGGTTCAGTCTCGTGTGACTGACGAGTGGGAGGAGAGTCGATGTGGGCTTGCGACTTGCGAGGAAGCTCCGCTTTGTCTCCCTCGCACTTGCAGAATAGAGTTGCAAGAACCATCTGGGGTCTGGACGTGGAATGCCGGGAGAAAACAGTGCTGGGGTGGATTTCCCCGTGTCTCTAAAAATGTGATTTGGACATTTCAACTTCTGAGCACCTACAAGTTTTTAGCTGCAATGAATCAAATTTGGTTTGAACATTTCAACTTTACTTTAGAGAGAATGTGCGTTTATAATTTTTTTAGAACCGCAGTGATTGGCATTTAGATTTTTCTGGCGGTGAATGCAGAAGTGGAGGGTTCTCATGAAAAATTATAGCCTGCAATCACAAAATGTATGGAGTGAAGGCGTACCATCGTGGATGTTTCTACTTCCATTTAGTTTACAACTGCAGTATACAATAAATCAAATTGTATTTGTTTCAGAATCCATCCTTTCCTTACAAGGATTAATTTATTAAATGTCTAAATTAAACAGGCTGGACGTCTACATATATGACTATTTTGTGAAGAGAAATTTACAGGCAACTGCAAAAGCCTTCCAATCAGAAGGGAAGGTCTCATCGGATCCAGTTGGTGTGTATCTCCCGGAAAGTTGTTGTGGAGCTATTTAATTTGGCTTGTGTTTGCCACCAAATTCTAATGACACTTTACTTTATTGGGTTATCTTTCTAACAGCAATTGATGCTCCCGGTGGTTTCCTTTTTGAGTGGTGGTCGGTATTTTGGGATATATTCATAGCACGGACAAATGAGAAGCATTCGGATGTTGCAGCATCATATATTGAGGTGTGCATCTATGCTTTTATTTATCTTTTATGGTAACATTTATCTGTGAGACAAGGTTGCCAAATTAGGGCCCTTCATTTTTCCTTTTCTCTGCACTGCAACACAGTACATACTACCATTTACAGCAATAACATCATAGTTAATTGTACTATTCAAAATTCAATTTTTCCTACACTGTAATGTAGCATTGTAGCTTGCTAGTTACAACATCAGATATTGTTCCAGCGAATCCTGTTTGGACTGCTTATTGTTTGGTTCTTTAATATCCAGCTCCAATTTAGCTTGTTGATGACCTCTTTCAGATTTGTGTGGTATTGTTAAGTACAGTTTATGAACTTTATGCTTGAATTGCTTGATGAGTCATAAGTCAGGACCAATGTATCATGGCAGTTTAACTGTCAGTCCATTTATTTTGGCAACGTATATAGTATGATTACCTGATTGAGTGTGTTGGTGGTAAGGAACTCCCTCACTATTTAAGTTGTATCTGACCACACCAGACGGTCCACTGGGCCTCTCCACCCTGGTGTCACTCCTAGATTGTCTGTGCAGTCCAACTGGATGGGTACTAGAGATTGTTGACCATACCATTTGGTGGCCCAATCCAACCTCTAGCCCACACCAGGTGTTTGCACCCCAAAAGATAGCCTCAAGAGGTGAGGGACTCCTCCATTATTTAAGTTGGATCAACTCTCCCTCCACAATCAATATGGGACTATTCCAACATGGTGTAAATATGCAAATGCCATCTTGGAGACTTGGACAGTTGGATTGAGTTGTGATTGGCTGGGTGATCCTGACCCCTCAACACTTATGCACATTTTGGTTGTAAACCCTCTCGCTAACCTGATTTCTCGTGCATCTGCCAAATCAGATTGATCAATCCAATTTTAATGCCTAGGGCTGTCTATGTCCTGAGCTCCATCATCTGCCCTAAGCTCCCTCTGTCCTTTCATATGCTGCATTTTTTGTTTGATGTGTGACATAGAAAACTAGGCATGGACATGCCAAAATAGTAAAACATGTCTAGGACAAGAAGTCAAGAACACATCTTGACACAGTCTGGGAAGGCTGGAAGGGGAAAAACCTAAGAAACGGCAAAAATGAATTGGAAGAATTTTTCAAACCTAAGGAACAGCATCAATGAATTGGAATAAATTTTCTGCTTTAATTAATGGGCATTTGCAGTCCTTAAATATGCTTGCTAATTGAATGATATTACCCGCAATAAATGAGGTATCTTTTCCCATGTTTAGTAATCGCAGGACAGAAAGGTCATTTCTACCACCTACTTATTTATTGCGCATAAGTCTAAAATGACTTACACTTGGAGTCAGAGGGAGAATCTTCTAAATAGCTAAGGCTAATTCTGCTATACTTTACTGAAATCTTTCAGACTCAACTAATGAAAGCAAGGGAGCATCAAAAGCAGCAGCAACAACCTCAGCAGCAGCAGCAACAGCAACAACAACAGCAGCAGCAACAACAACATCAGGAGCAGCAGCAAATACAGATGCAACAAATGTTATTGCAGAGAGCTGCACAGCAGCAGCAGCAGCAACAACAACAACAACAGCGTAGAGATGGTTCTCATCTTCTTAATGGTACTGCAAGTGGACTTCTGGGTAGTGATCCTTTAATGCGACAAAACCCAGCTACTGCCAATGCTATGGCAGCAAAAATGTATGAGGAGAGGTTAAAGCTCCCTTCCCAAAGAGATTCTTTGGATGAACCGTCAATGAAGGTACCACATCTAGTCCTAGGCTCCTAGCTATATCTTGGATGATGAGCTCATTGTTGATTCCTTACTAAAATCTTGTAATGTGGTGCAAAAATTTCAGTTGCAGCAAAGATATGGGGAAAATTCTGGGCAAGTACTTGATCCAAACCAAGCGTCCTTATTGAAAGCAGCTACAGGTGGACAATCTTCAGGGTATTTTCTGCACTTCTGTGCTGCATTAGCATTACAAGGTTTACCTGCAAAGATCATTAGATCTGAGTAAAAAAATAATGCAGCACCAAATTGAATTAACTGATTTTTTTTGCAATGTTCTTGCTGGAAAAATGTTATCTTAATCCTGCATTTAGTATGTCATTGGCTCAGCCTGACCTTCTTTTGTAATATTTTATGTACCACAATTCGACAAGTCAGAATGTCATGAACCTGATTCATGATGGGAATATGGGATAAACACCACCGGGAGGATAGCTAGGTGGCCTCGTCTGCTAGGGATTAGAGGAGGATCTTAGACTAAGATGATGATTGATGAACATCGAGGAGAGATTAGACTAATTCTTCATTGCTTCTCAATTAAGTACATGTGATCTCTTTATATATGGAGGACTAACTTGACATGCAAGGAAATAATCCCTGCTATTATGGAAATCGATCTAATCTCTATGTGCCACGTTATAGTACCGACACAATGACACATTACACATAACATAATGTTCTTCATGGATCATTATTCATTACCTATTTCTTTATTGTTGTTTTAAGTTCCTTGACACACTTATAAGAAGCCCAATTTTATTGTATTGTTGAACTATAGTGTGACTGAGCTTGTTCTTTCTCGCTTGTAGATTGTGCCTTGAGGATTGACAACCTTTACATGTATATTGATGATGTAGATTTTCTTAGACTTTAGTACCCTTAGATCTGTTTATATGTGCAAATTGTTAGAATTCTGAGTTCAGGATCACCAGGTTATTTTATTGAGTATTGCATTATGTGTAAACCTGCAATATTCATATCATGTGTAAGGTATGCAACTTTGTTCTGGATAGTAACTATCCAGACCTGCTATGACACATGAATCATGGTTAGTCTATTCAGTAGTAGAACTAACAGTCATGCAAGTAAGAATTAGCTGTTGACTGCAGGATGATACACATACTGTAGCAACTAGCAAGTACTTTGTGTTACATGCTTTCATATAGTATTATAGTGTTGACACTTTAATTTTCAGGCAAATTTTGCATGGGGCTGCTGGTGGCTTGTCAGGTACTGTGCAACAAGTTCAGGCTCGAAGTTCACATCTGCCTATTCCAGAACAGGTTACTTTGTATTTTGTACTACTCACATAACCATACCCAAACCAAAATAATATAAGAAAAAAGAGAGCATTACCAATATCTATTTCTCATCATATATATTCTTGGCAGAATATCAAAACAGAGATCAATCCAATTTTAACGCCTAGGGCTGCTGGTCCTGAGGGATCATTGATTGGTGTGCAAGGTATTATTCATCCAGCCTACTCCCTGGAATTACTGTCCTCCCTTTCCCCAATGATAATTCGTTTTTAGATAATGGAATAAACATCCTTGTTTCTGCACCTGTAGACGCACAAAGCCACTGTTGTGAACAATTCATGTTGAAACATTTACTCTTTTTACTCAAAAAATTATACTGATTTTTATTCATGTTGAAACTGCAGAATGCTTGTGATTAGTTTCTGAAACTAAATTGAAATGTGATTTTAGCAGGATCTAATCACGGCGGAAACAGTTTGACATTGAAAGGTTGGCCCCTCACGGTAAGCTAGACCTACTGAATTTTGGATGTGTTTAACTTATGTCTCCATATCTGTATTTTTTTAGGGTGCACTACTGCACTCCTTTTTTTTGTTGGGGATGTTGAAGCCATTTATTTCATGGTGCACATGCTTAATTCAGTAACATATTGCTAAAACATGGCTATTTAATAAGATGTTGTTAGGAAAAGTCCAGATCTATTCACAAGGGGCCCAAAGGGCAATGTATACAAGAGAAGGGCCCAAAGGGCAATAGTACAAGAGAAGAGAAGATTTACAAATAAACCCCTATACTATACAGTATATCTCTAACACCCCCCCTCAAGCTCAAGGTGGATCAACGACATTGAGCTTGGAAAGAAGAAAACAATGCTGAGCTCGAGTATGGGCCTTGGTAAGCAAGTCGGCAAGCTGAATCTCCGAGGGCACATACTGAAGAACAACTATCTTGTTCTGGACAGCCGACCTAACATAGAAGCAATCAATCCCAACGTGTTTGGTGAGCTCATGCTTCACCGGGTCCTGAGCAATACTGATAGCACTGGTACCGTCACAGTGCACAGGCGTAGGGGAGGAGAGAGCAACACCAAACTCAGCCAGGAGCCATCGTAGCCAAGTCACCTCAGCAGTCACACAAGCCAAAGCACGCAGCTCAGCCTCAGCACTAGAGCGAGAAACAACAGTCTGCTTCTTGGTCTTCCAGGCAATCAAGGAGGAACCAAGGAAGACACAATAAGCAGATAGAGACTTAAAGTCTGAAGGATCAGAACCCCAAGTAGCATCAGAGTAAGCGTGGAGCTGAAGGGAGCTGGAACTAGAGAAAAACAAACAACGGTCGATAGTGCCACGAAGGTATCGAAGGACGCGAAGGAGATGACTGAAGTGGACACTAGTGGGAGTGGACATAAACTGACTTAGGATGTGAACGGCATAAGAAATGTCAGGACGAGTGATGCCAAGATAGACAAGACTACCGACGAGGTGACGATAGCGAGTGGGATCCTCAAGAGGAACACCGTCGGTGGCACGAAGACGAGTGTGAAGCTCCATAGGAGTGTCCACAGAGCGGTGATCAGTAATACCCGAACGATCAAGAAGATCATGAATGTACTTCCTGTAGGAGAGGTAGTAGCCGTCAGGTGTGGATGTGACCTCAATCCCAAGAAAGTAGCAAAGAGGACCCAAGTCGGACATGTGAAACTGCTCACTAAGACGAGCCTTAACAAAGGCAATATACTCAGAATCATCCCCCGTGATGAGCATATCATCCACATAGAGAAGAATAAGAGTACGACCACGGGGGGAAGTGTGAACAAAAAGAGCAGGATCATGCTGACTAGCAACAAAACCAGCAGCAGTGACAACCGAGGTAAAACACTCAAACCAAGCACGAGGGGCTTGCTTGAGGCCATAGAGAGAGCGGCGAAGACGACAAACATGACCATCGGGAACAGGATAGCCAGGAGGTGGGTGCATATAGACCTCCTCATGCAACTCACCGTGAAGAAATGCATTCTTCACATCAAGCTGAGAGATAGTCCACCGACGAACAGAGGCCACCGCAATAAGAGTATGAACGGTGGTCCTATGCGCAACAGGAGCAAAGGTCTCCTCATAGTCACGACCATACTCCTGCTGAAAACCACGAGCAACAAGACGCGCTTTATAGCGCTCAAGAGATCCATCAGAGCGAGTCTTAATCTTGTAGACCCACTTGCATGAGATCGGAACAGCGGAAGGAGGACGAGGGACAAGATCCCAAGTGCCGGTACGCTCAAGAGCAGCAATCTCCTCAGCCATAGCAAACTGCCACTCAGGATGAGTAACAACATCTCGATATGTGGAAGGCTCAGCAAGAGAGAGTGCAGAGTATGAGGACTCATGAGGCACAAGGAAAGAAGAGGTGGAAGGTGGCGAAGGACGTGGACGACGAGTATAGTGATAGAGAATGGGAGGACGTGGAGGTAGAGATGGAGAAGGAGGTGATGAAGCAGATAGTGGTGGTGAAGGAGGGGATGATGACACTGGTAGTGATGGTGGTGGAGACACAGTGGAAAAAGAGTCAGACGAAAGCCAAGCTAAGTCAAGAAAATCAACCGACTCATGAGAGGAGTGAGCATCAGAGAAAAAAGGACGAGACTCATCAAAGGTAACATCACGGGAAACCCGAATGCGACGAGCAATCGGATCCCAACAACGATATCCCTTACGCTCAGAGTCATACCCAAGGAAGACACACCGGACCGACTGTGCCGAGAGCTTGGTCCTCTCACGAGGCTAGAGAAGAACAAATGCAACACAACCAAAAGAACGAAGGTGACTATACTGAGGTGGCCGACCAAAGAGACTCTCAAGTGGAGTGACACCATGAAGAGTTACAGAGGGCTGAATGTTCACAAGATAAACAGCAGTAGATACAGCTTCAGCCCAGAACTGAGGAGGAACAGAGGAGGCAAGTAACAGTGCCTGAGCAGTCTCAAGAAGGTGTCGATGCTTACGCTCGGCCACACCGTTTTGAGCATGAGCACCAGTGCACGAATACTGAGGAAGAGTGCCCTGCTCAGAAAGAAACTGACGAAGAGAACGAGATAAATACTCGCCAGCATAGTCAACACGAAAAACATGAATGGAAGAATCAAACTGAGTACGAACCATCGTAGCAAAGGCCTGATAGGCAGTAAGCACCTGAGCACGAGACTCCAAGAAATATATCCATGTGAAACGAGAGAAATCATCAATAAAGATCACATAATATCTATGTCCCCCTTTCGAAACGAAGGGAGCAGGGCCCCATACATCAGAGTGAATGAGATCAAAAGGTCTAGTGGACACTGTCTGACTAGCAGAATACGGAAGTTGTATCTGCTTGCCAAGTCTACAACCCATACAAGGGAGGGAGGTATCGCCAGAAACCTTCCCAAGAACTCCACTAGTAACAAGAGATGACAAACGGGACCCACACATGTGACCTAGACGATGATGCCACTGAGCAAAGCTGATGGAGGCAGAGACGACAAAAGAGGTGGCATCAGCAGTAGGAGTCGAGCAGCACGAAGTAGAAATGGGAGGAAGATGCAGCCAGTCAAGCTCCTAGAGGCGAGGAGGATCACGGAGCCGGCGGCCAGAACCAACCAGGGTCCTGGTGCGATGATCCTGAACAGAACAAAAGTCAGAATCAAGAATGATACGACAACCATGATCAGTAATCTGACCAGCAGAAAAAAGCTGCAAATGAAGCTGAGGTACATGAGACACAGATGGTATATGAAAATGGGAAGTGCTAAGAGTGCCATGACGAATAACAGGAAGTGGAGTACCATCAGCTGTCTTAACAGACACAAGAAAAGGAAGTGAACTCATTGAACCAAGATGAGTAGAGTCATGTGTCATGTGAAAAGAAGCGTCGGAATCAAGAATCCAAGGTGACTGAGTACCTGGCTGTGGTGGCTGAGGAGACTGAGCGGTGGCAGAAGATACCACGGATGGATCCGAAGAGCCGACACGACGCTCCAAACGATCCATCTGTCTGGTGAGCTCAAGGACCCAATCCGGAGGCGACTGAGAAGAACCCTGAGAACCACCTGAGGAACTCGAGCCTCCCCGCCGGTGGGAGGGCCGCCTCCGACACTGCTCAATCTCATGAGTCTTGGACTTGCAGTAGCGACAGAAGAGAGCGGCTGCTGTGCCACCCTGAGTAACAGGCCCTGGAGCTGAGGTCGGTGTAGAGGACGGGGCTGAAGCAGGTGTCGAGGAAGTCGAACCAGTCGAAACAGCCGGTACAATGGCGGAGGACGAAAGCACACCACGAAGACGGATCTCCTTCGCCCGAGCCAAGGTGACCGCCTCAACCAAGGACGGCAGAGGAGATCGAGCTAGAAGCTAGGCTCGAAGCTGCTCGAACTCCGGACGCAAATGGGCGAGGAACTCGTGGAGGCGAAGAACACTATCATGCTGCTGGCGAAGACGACAACAGTCACACGCCCGACAGTAAGCCGGCGCGAGTGAGTCAAGCTGATGCCACACGTCAGTCAGCTGGCGGTAGAAGGCATCGACGGAGGAGTCCTGCTGTCGAATGGAGCTGGCAAGCTCCAAGGTGGAGATGTATAGGGCGTGGCTGCTCGGCTGGTAGAGACTCGTCGCACGCTCCCACATCGCCTGAGTGGAAGGCAAGGAGGCAAGATCCATAGCAAACTCAATCTTCATACTGCTAAGGAGGATCTGAACAGCACGAGCCTCCGCAGCACTCCAATCCTCATAGTCGCTAAGATCAAACATGCACTGCTCACTAGCCGCAGTATAGGCCGCCTGATCCTCATCAGAAGGCGGAGCACCATCTGCCCCGGTAGTAGGCTCAATAGGACGAACCGGGACAAGAGGGCGAGGAGAGTGGCCAGTGAGATGTCCCCACAACCGCTGACTGTCAAGGCACACACGAAGCATCGTGGATCACTCCCGAAAGTTGGTGCCATCAAAGGTGACATTCGGGAGTGGTGCAGCAACGGGAGGACGAATAGCAGCCATGGTGAGGGACCCTTGCCTCTGTTTTTTTTTACAACCGGAAGGCAGAAAAGGGTCGGGGAGGAGTCCCGGTGGCGTGGGAGGCGGCGGGGCTCGGGCGCGGGTCCACGCTGGAGGATGGGCCGACGTGCGGCGGCGGGAGCAGGCCCGGATGCGGCCGCGACGAGCGGCGGCGCGCGCAGGCGTCGGCGGCTGGATCTGGAGGATGGGGAGAGGGAAGGAAACCCTAGCTCTATACCATGTTAGGAAAAGTCCAGATCTATTCACAAGGGGCCCAAAGGGCAATGTATACAAGAGAAGGGCCCAAAGGGCAATAGTACAAGAGAAGAGAAGATTTACAAATAAACCCCTATACTATACAGTATATATCTAACAGATGTGACGGTTTCTATGGAACTGCAAGTGAACTCTCTTCTTATGCTAGGAAAGCCCTTAATTCTCTGATGTCAGCTAATTCAATTTCCAATGTTGTATGATGCACTTTTCTATGGGAGTGTTAACACTATGCAGTTTTCTGGTACAGGGCAAACGCAAAACATGCATTGGCATAATTTGTTATACTATTTATTCATGCAACTTCTTTTCTAACATGCACTTTCATTTGTCTTCATTGTTCATAGGGGCTTGACCAACTTCGCTCTGGAATTCTTCAGCAGAAGTCCTTCATGCAATCCCCACAACAATTTCAACAGCTCCAGTTTCTGACTCCACAACAGCAGCAGCAGCTTTTGCTGCAAGCGCAGCAAAATATGGCTTCCCCTACAGCTAATGATATTGAGACCAGAAGATTAAGGATGCTTCTTAACAACAGAAATATGTCCCTTGCACGAGATGGGCAGATAAACAGTGTTGGACCTGTTAGTGACACTGTTCCAAATATTGGTTCCCCCGATCAAAGTGGTGGATCACGTACTCATGTAGATATGTTAATAAAGGTATGCTATATACTTCTTACCTTGCAAATGGTAATTTTCTGTTATCTTACAAACTGTAGAGTTTTCTCTATGAAGTATTATGTTTACTTAGTTAAATTTGTAAGAATGACTATGATGCTATCAGCTTCTTACTCTATGGAAGTTGTATACCCAATTTGTTGAGAGATGTGGAATGTCCTAGTCAAATGCAGTGGCGGAGCCAGAAGTTTTATGAAGCTTGGGCGAGCTTCCAAGCCTAATTAAAATGATTATATGCAAACATGTTCATACTATTGTATGACGAGCCTAACTAAGATAACTATAGATAAACATGTACATATGGTTGTATTATCACTAAATATGATAATATTTTTGCTATAAAATATGATTCAACACATATAAAAGACTGAGTGATTAACCAAATCACTGTCATTTACGACATAGGATATCGTTAATCTTTTATGGCTAGTTAGCGTGAAGCCCGGGCAACTGTCCACCCTGCCCGTGAGGTGAATCTGCCCCTGGTCAAATGGCACTTCTGTCCTGACCTGGTTTAAATTTTAAAGTGAAAACATATTCATTTTAGTTTCCTACTGTTGACATGTTTACTTGATACTGACATTTTATTATTACAACTTATTTAACATTTAAGAACTAAACAAAGAACATGTATTCTGCTCTGAAAATTCTGTTTCATAATGTACTTCATTTATTATCAGAATTGTATTCTAGCAGCTTCTGTAATGCTGTGTGCGACTTGTTGAATAACCAGCCTACCTTTCTGCTAACACAGCCTAATATATTTTAAAATAAGATATGCAGGGAATGCATTATGAAAAAGGCATGGGTAATGCAGTATGAAGAGGGCAGTACAAGGATTACTTTTGTTCAATACTATAATCTGTCTTTTGAGTTTTTTGTACTCCTTCTGGTCACAAACACTTGTTGTTTTGGACAAACATCCTTTCCATTAGTCTATCAATTACTTTCTTTGTATTATGCCCTTATATGAGTGTTTCTGTGTAGTAGAAGAAAATTGCTCATTTACAACAGTTGCAACAGCAAGGTCATAGCCAGCAGCTTCAACAATCTGCAATCTCCCATCAGCAGGCTCAAAGCTTGAACCAGCTTCTCCATCAACAGGATAAGCTAGGAGTCGGAAGTATGCACATTGATGGAACTGTACCGAATTCTTTTGGAGTAGTTGACCAAGTATGATGCTGTTATACTTATATAAATACAATGTTACTGTTTGTAAAGCCACATACACTTTGTTTCCTAGATCCTGTTAACTACATTTACACTGCAATTTAACATGTTATGTTTCCTCTTGCTTTTATTCTCAGTCTATGGTTATGGAACTTTTACTTTTCCATATCACAAGGGATGACAGCACTATACCCTTCACTATCATTGTCTTATCACTTTTGAGAAAATACATAGATTTGTACATTTTTAGAAATCCTTGTAGGAGTGTATTGTTACCAACATATTAGCTCTGTACTTAATTTTTTATATTTGTAGTAATATACATTGAATTCACTAGGTCTCTTCCCCTACTATCATAAAATATAAGGAATTATTTATAACTTCTTTCAGTTTTTGTTAGATTGGCAAATTGCATGTTTACATTGTATTCTTCATTGTTCAGGCATCAAAGAAGAGAAAAAAACCTGTCTCATCCTCTGGAAGAGCTAATAGCTCAGGAACAGCGAACACTGCTGGGCCATCTCCAAGTTCTGCACCTTCAACACCTTCCACACACACTCCAGGAGATGTAATGTCCATGCCACAGCTGCAGCATAATGGTGGTCCATCGAAATCATTGATGATGTTTGGTTCTGATGGCACTGGAAGCTTGACCTCTCCAGCAAACCCACTGGTACTTATATCATGGAATTAGGCACTCAATTTCAAAGGGCCATTAGCACATAGTTTGGTCAGCCAGATGAAAAAAGTTCTCAATTTCAGGGTGATGTGGACCGTTTGCTGGAAGATGGCTCCTTGGATGAAAATGTTGAATCTTTTTTATCTCAGGAAGACATGGATCCTCGGGAGACCATGGAGTGCTGCATGGATGCCAGTAAAGGTACATCCCTTTTTCACCCTGACAATGATATCTGATTCTTGTTGTGTACTTGTGTTCAATCCTTCTTGAGAACAAATAATCACTAGTATATAAGGGATAGTGTGTAATTTTAGTGGCGTCATGATACAGATCACCAAAATTTTAGAAAGTTTGTGTACACATATCACTAAGTATCATCTTTTTCTAATTGGACCGAGCAGTTAGTTATCAGTTTATCACTAAGCATGGTATCTTGCATTTGATTTGTCTTGACCTTGACAGTAAAAAAACTGTAGGAAATAACATATGTAAAAGTTTCTATGGCATCCCATGATATGCAATATCAAATGGTACCTCCCTAAAAAGAGTTGTAAACAGAACACATCCTTTTGAAAAAACTATTATGCTCCTCTTTGCTTATGGGTTTCATAACTCACCATTGGTGATATCAAAGATATTGAAGAGACTATATATCCCAAGGGACGTTTCTGGTAAACAACCTCGGTACCATGATGAGATATTTTGGTTCACTTCAAATCTAATTGCAGCATCTGGCCTGGCCAATCCCTATGTCTATCAACTTTTGAGTGTGGCATTGCAGTTTTAATCCCTGTTCAATCATGCATCACCATTGTCACCAAAAATTGTCCCGGAAGCTTTTGTGCAACTTCTTCGTAATCCACTGCACTGATTGACTGATTTGTTTCTTTTAGCTTAGTTCATGGAACAAAGAGAAGGTAGCAGTTTTCTGTAAACAGGGATGGTGGGATATGTTTCATTAAAATTCATGTTTGGTGCATGTCCTTTTGTAGTGACATGCTGATATATGATTTGCATGTATTGGGGTGACATATAGTTCTGTCCCCTTTTGCTTGAATGAAATTATTTGGCAGGGCTTAAATGCATTTCGTGGTCTCTGTATTGTAGGGTTTGGTTTTACTGAGGTTGCAAAAGCACGTGCAAGTGCGAACAAGGTTATTTGTTGTCATTTCTCGTCAGATGGGAAACAGCTAGCCACTGGAGGCCACGATAAAAAAGTTTGTACAAGCAACTATGATTATGTGGGACTAAAAAAGTTACTTGCTTATACCTGTTTTAATGTTTTTCAGGCTGTTTTATGGTTCACAGATAGCCTAAACCCTAAATCTACACTAGAAGAGCATTCATTGATGATTACAGATATCCGCTTTAGCCCAAGCATGACTCGCCTTGCTACATGTTCCTTTGACAAAACTGTGCGGGTTTGGGATGCTGACAATGTAATTCATTTGCATTATTCTTACTCGCTCTCTTATAGTAAATTTACATTGCCACTTCAGTGGTAAATGTACTGATTTATTTACCTCTATATGCCATGCAGCCAGATTATTCACTTCGTACTTTCACTGGTCATTCAGCATCTGTTATGTCGCTTGATTTTCACCCAAACAAAGAAGATATCATTTGCTCCTGTGACAGTGATGGAGAGGTGCGCTGCTGGAGCATAAACAATGGTAGCTGTGTGACCTGTGTTAGGGTCTTTAATGTATGTATCACTATTTTACTCAACGTTTTTCTTAATGCTGATATATGTTGTTTGTAAGCTGAAACTTGCTCCTGATACTTTGTATCATACCTTCACAGGGAGGTGCTACTCAGTTGAGATTTCAACCTCGCCATGGGAAATATCTTGCAGCTGCCTCAGAGAAGATGATATCCATACTGGATGCAGAAACATTACACATTTATCGGAGTGATTTGCAGGTAACCACCCAAGGATATTTACATAGATTTACTAAGTCATTTCTAGGAGAATTTCTCATATTCTGATAAACAGAATTGTCACAGAACATAGTATATATTTTTCAACTGTTTTAGGTAGAAGGCTTTCTGGCATTACACATTCGACCATCATTTCTCTGGTTTGGCTATAGATTTTTAAATTGGATTAAAAAAATTGCCAAACTGCATTTGTCATACTGATATTGCAATTAAGCTGCATTATTATTGCACTCAGTTGGAACATGTGAATATGTTATGTGTAGGGGCATATGAAGGATATTCAGTCTGTTTGCTGGGATGCTGCGGGTAACTACCTGGCCTCTGTCAGTGAAGATTCTGTCAGGGTGTGGTCATTTACTGCAGGAAATGATGGTGATTGCGTGCATGAGTTGATTTGCAGCGGAAACAAGTTTCACTCTTGCGTCTTCCACCCAGTTCATCCATTCTTGCTTGTGATTGGTTGTTACGAGGCAAGTTCTCTTATATCTTTCCAGGCTCGAGTTAACCATCTGCATGATTTTTTTTTAAAAATGTATCGTTGACATCTTGCAGTCTTTGGAGCTCTGGGACATAAGGGAGAAGAATACCGTGACCATCAACAACGCTCATGATGGCATGATTGCAGCATTAGCAGCATCAGATGCATCAGGGTTTGTTGCCTCAGTAAGCCATGATAGGCTTGTGAAGCTCTGGAAATGACATTAAATAGCAACCTTCGTCAGAGGCACATTCCATAATAGGTTTATGTAGAGACATGATGGTTTTCTGCTATAGATAATCGCAGGCAGATGGCAGCTAACCAAATCCTTGAACTATCTGTGTTCAAGAACTAACCCAGTTTGCATTTTATGAGTATCTCTGACTCTTAGTTGCTGCTTTGTATATCTCCTTGCAGTCTGCACTCTGTAGTGGCCCATAGTCTCTTTGTAGCAGATAATTCCAATGATGGCTTATATAATTCGTTCTAGACATTTTAATCCCTTCTCAAATATAAGTCGTTTTAAAATTGCAGTCACTTTCACCATTTCTTCCATGTTTGCTGTTATCAAATAAGTATTACCTCTTACAAATAAATGTCTTGTATTTTTATATATTTTTAAAGCAGAATAAATAACAACAATAATTTTCAGTGTAAAATGACCAGAAATCAGGGATAGGGGTCGTAAGTAGTAACTCGGACTGGTTGTAGATCACTCATAATTGCGTGCGCGTGTTTTTCATGTTCGCGTGCACTCCGTCAGCTGCCGCTCTGTTGCAAATACTGCATATCTCATGTTTCTTAAAGATGACAATGGGTCTCAGGTTTAATCATCTCAAATCTATATTCGTTAAGAAAAAAATTCTGTCAAAAGTGATTAATGTATATATATATATATATATATCCATATTCATACGGGTAAAATATACCCATCAGATAATCTATATCCATACGAGTTGTTACATAATTATCGGGTCGCTGGAGTCATTAGATGCTTGAAATCATTGTTGACCAATTGGAGGACAAATATGTGGATCGTGTGGAGACACTAGAGCACTAGTGCGATCGACACTAAAGGATGGAGAGTGGAGGCGGTGGAGGACAAAAGTCTAGCGATAGCCTGCACACACCGTCAACCACCATAGGATTTAGGGGTTGGGTGCTTGGAAAGAAGCGGTGACTAGCGAAGAATAATTTAAAAATGACTGAATAACTTAGTGTTTTAATAGATTAGGCTATCGGATTGAGTTATAAATAAATGATCTATTAGGTGATGGATATCTATCGGATGATGGGTACGGCTAGTATGAAATTATACCTATATTCGCGTACCCATTATGTTTTATTTTCCACTTACATGTGAACAATTTTATCCGTATGAAAAACCCTTTAGGCTTTGGGTTTCGGATGCGCATTACCATCTTTACTTGCGTCGAACATCCGCTGGTTTGTGGGCTCTTGGAGGATTAGAGCAACTCCAATAGTAGCCCTCAAATCAGGGCCCTTATTTTTTATTTGAGAGCTCCCCTATTTTTAAGAGGGTTGTTTTCTGCGTTCCACTCCAACAGTAGCTCTTAAAACAGAGCCTCTATTTTCAATTTCCACTATTTCTTCACACACTATACACATGTATTTGATAAAATCATAGTACATAATAAATTATTTATTATTTAATAATTAATGATTATATTTAAATTTTTAAATGCAAATACAAATATTCAAATTTAAATATAAGAACATAATAATCTATTATATTAAACAATAGGAACAAAACCATCTATCATATTTAAATATAAGAACATAATAATCTATTGTATTAAACAATAGGAACAAAACCATCTATCATATTTAAATATTCAAAATTTTAAATTGAAATACAAATATTCAAATTTAAATATAGCGACATAATCATCTATCATATTAAACAATAGAAACATAATCATCTATCATATTTGAATATTCAAAATTTTAAAATCAAATACAAATATTCAAATTTAAATATAGCAACATAATCATCTATCGTATTAAACAATAGAAACATAATCATCTATCATATTTGAATATTCAAATTTTTAAATCCAAATACAAATATTCAAATTTAAATACATGAATAAAATCATCTATCATATTAAACAATAGGAACATAATCATCTATCAAATTTAAATATTCAAAATTTTAAATCCAAATACAAATATTCAAATTTAAATATAGGAACATAACCATCTAAACAACATGAACATAATCATCTATCATATTTAAATATTTGAATATTTAAATGCAAATACAAATATTCAAATTTAAACAAGCGGGAAGCACGCGTGCTCACGTGGCGTAGATGAGAGCCGAGATAAAGGGCCTATAGGGATGAGGGTTTGGTGGAAAATTTTGAGAGCCCTCTTATTTTTGAGAGTCGAATAAAAACCTTGTTGAACCTCAATATTTTTTGTGGGCTCTCAAAAATAAATTTGAAGGTTTAAATAGTGGTTTTATTAGAGTTGCTCCGAGAAGGTTGACTTGGCTACCGAGGTGTGTCATGGAAGCCAAACGCAATTCTGTTATTCTGCAGGTGCATATCTGCAATGTGTTTTGATTCTCGATTTTCTCTCTATTATCCGTAAAGTAATACCGCGACACGAGTGTCACTAGTATAGGAGGGCGCTGCCCTACCGGTGGGTACCCTTCGCGTGTCGATTTCATAAATTCCTCGTCGTCTCTGATCCTTCTCCCCTCACCCCTCCCCACGTCTGCCTCCCTCCCGCCGCTGCGGTAGCAATCGTCCCAATCTCGGCGACGCACCCGTCTTCCTCACACCGTCACACGAGCGGCCGCCGCCGCGCCATCCCCTTCCCGCTCCTCGCCGAGCTGCGCCTAGGTTTTCTCCACCACACCCCCTGCGCTTTCCCCATCGGCTGCTCACCCGTGACGCCCACCGTCCGGTGTCTGTCGTCGAGGAGGCGGTCGGTGGCCGCGGAGGCACAGGCGTAGCTGGAGCAGGGGCGCTTCTAGGGTTCGGAGTGAAGACGCGTCGTGGGGAGTCATGTCGCAGACGAACTGGGAGGCGGATAAGATGTGAGTGATTGTTCCGGTTTCCTCTCTTCTTCCCGTTGATTCGCGCTGTGTTTTCGTGGGAGGCGGTTTGCTTGTCTGTTGCCGCGCCTGGGTGGTGTTTTTAGAGAGAGGGGGTCGGAGGTTCAGCCTGTGCTCTGGGTGGGAGGAGAGCGGTGGCGTGTTTGGTCGTTAGGGTTTCGCGGGAGCTCTCGTTTTTGTTGGATTCCCCTAGAGCTTTGTTTTTTTTATTGGACGTACTCGCTGTTTTGGCATACGGGACTAGTGTTCTGGATGCTAACTTCCGTTGTGATTCTTATGTTGGTTTTGTAACACAAACTTATTTGGGGATTTGAAACATGAGATTCGCTATGAGATTTGATGTACGGGGGAATAGCATGAATTCTACCAGTAGGTTTTGAATATTCAAAAGTATTAGTTGAGCTATTGTAAACATCGGAAAGGATGAGTGCGAGTTGTTTCATGGGGTTTGTGTTTTCGGTACCCTTGTGTTTTTCAGGAACGGGATTAGGCCTTGTATTTTACTGATAGTATAATTAGGAATATTAGTGCTTAACTTGAGTTTGTTTAGACATAGATGACATGATTTGAGCGAGCAGTTCCAGTGTGCCACTACAAGTTAGATGTAGCACAAAATGCTGCGGTTTGATCTATATAGAAATTGGGACAGGAGGTGAAATACATTTCCACTGACAATAATATGTGTTCATCATTTCTATAGTATTTCGTGCAGCGTGTATAATTAAGCAATATAAGATTTGGTTTGCATATGCAAGTAACAACAACTAGGAACTATGAAGCCTCGTTTTTAGTATGGACGAATTGAAAGCTGATTAGTTGAAGACAACACTTTAGGTCACTTTAGTTGCTTCTGTAAAAAAAGTTTATCGAGGAGCTAAAATTAAAGGAAAATAATAGTTGCTTCTTTCAAAAAAAGTTTATTCTAGTTGATTACTATTGAGAAAACTAAAACTAGAAAGAAAAGAATTGAATGTACATTGCTGTTCAGTTGTTCACATTTGAAGCCTGTTGTTAACTATTTTGTGTCCTTATTACTTTTTTCCTATTAGCTTCTTATTCACCATTTTTCTTGAACAATCGGTTGCAATGGTGATGTACTTTGAAGAGTGGTATTTTTGAGCACCTCTTCATCCTATATCCTGGGAAAATGGGAATTAAATGTTCGACTGCTTGCTGAAACAGGCTGGATGTGTACATATATGACTATTTTATGAAGAGAAATCTGCAAGCAACTGCAAAGGCCTTCCAAGCAGAAGGGAAGGTGTCGTCGGATCCAGTTGGTATGTATTTTCCACCTAGTTGTGTGAAGCAACTTATGAATTTTACTACACTTTTTGACCTTTTGTTAGCAAAGACTTCCTTACTTTCTGAGCTCTGCTTTCTTGCAGCAATTGATGCTCCTGGTGGTTTTCTTTTCGAGTGGTGGTCAGTTTTTTGGGATATTTTCATAGCAAGAACAAATGAGAAGCATTCAGATGTTGCGGCTTCATATATTGAAGTAAGTGTCTGTGTATCTAAACATCTTTTTCTGGACAAATATATAACAGTTCAGGCATGCTAGTGTTTTCAAAGATGAAAGAACTGCTTGAATTGTAATCTGGTCTAGTCAAGCCTCATCAATTTTACCTTGTCAACTACTGCCTCTTGATTTGTTAGTTCTTACAGTTTGTTCTATATGCCTGTTTTGTGATTCAACTGCTTGTACGTGTGTCAGATCCACCAAATGCAGGTAATTCTGTTGTAACTTATACTTTGTTTTGGTTTTACACTGTAAACGGGCTTTGGTTATTTGTTTTTTTTGTTTACGGGGAACAAAGTTGTTACTAATGCTCTAGTCAGGTACGATAAATATTCCAAATTTGTTTTGAGTTGTATATGTAGTTATGATAGTATGATAGTTTTGAGGTGCCATACTACCTTTTCAGCTTTTAAGCGGTAAGGCTTAAGGTGAGGCAGCGCCTTACAAAATGAAAGAATATATGGGCAAAATTGCACTAGCACATTTAAAACCTAGGTTAACAGCACATTTAAAGCCTAGTCCAACAACTAGTTGGGCTGGCCCAACAAGTAGTCCACTAATATAAAGGAATAACACTCCTTCCTCCAGTCCAGTTTAAGGTTTCCTGTTCCCACAGCCGCCGGCAGGCTAGGAGTCACTGCGTCACGCCTGGCTGTGACTCACAGCGTGGCAAGATGCAGCGCTAAGGCGGTGGGACGCCTTAGCCCTAGCCACTTCCTTGTTGCCATGGTGATGCCTTAACAACTATGATGAAGTCTTTCCCCTTAATTGTTGTAAAAATTGGCCAATTAACTTGTAATCCCCACTCTAGTTAATTTAGCATGACTTCGGGGCTTGGACTATTAATCGGTTGACCCAGTGTGTCGAGGCTGCGGCAGATGGGGTCATGAGGAGGGGATCTGGCTGGACGGGCATGCTGGTGATGAGGTAGGCAGATGGGGATGAGATATGGTGGGATGGGCATGCCAGCAACGAGGTACTTGTATATGAGCGCCTTCTGCTCCAACTGCTTGTACTGCGGCGGTGCTGCCCATCATGTGCCGCTGCACCTCCTCCCTGACCCTGCACGAATATGGTGGGACGGCGCCCACATTAGGCCATGGGATATGGCACGGGAAGAAGAGCAAATGTAAGAGATTTTGCGTGGAGACGGCTTATGGGGAGAATGGGGAGGAACGGCAGAACGAGAAGATGGAGGGGTGGTGGTCGGCTGCTGCTGCTTGTGCCTGCTCTTCTTTTAATGTGCTGTGCTTCTGCCTTTTACTTGGTGGCTGTCTCTTTCCCTCTGTGCTCTGTCTCGCTCACTGGTGGTGCCGTGGGGTTGTGTGCATGCTTGCTAAGTGAGCTGTGCAGGAGGGCGGCAGTAGGCCCACACAGTAGTGCTACAGTTAATGGACAATCAGCTGCATTTCTCTCCAGTTTCTTTTGTTTGGGTTTGCGTGCAGCTCACTTTTATTTGGTTTTACTGTGTGCTTGCGGATATGATGGTTGATGGACAATTGGGCATTACTATCAGAGTTGAGCCATATGTTTACTTTACTACTTTATGGTGACTGATTAATTGGTCAACCAATTTATTAAGTTAATCCCTGATTAACCAAGTAATCCCTAATCCCCAGCCAGCCAATCAGCTATCGATTAACTGAGTCTCAGATTAGAATGGTAACTCAGTTACAACTGACCACACTTTCAGACTCAGCTCATGAAAGCCAGGGAGCAGCAGCAGCAGCAGCAGCCTCAACAGCGGCAGCAGCAACCACAGCATATACAAATGCAACAAATGTTGCTACAAAGAGCAGCACAGCAGCAGCAACAACAGCATCATCAGCAGCAGCAACAGCAACAGCAGCAGCAGCAGCAGCAGCAACAACAACAACAGCAGCAGCAGCAACAACAGCAACAGCAGCAGCAGCAGCAGCAGCAGCAGCAACAACAACAACAGCGTAGAGATGGCACACATCTTCTTAATGGTACATCAAGTGGACTTTCTGTAAACAATCCTTTAATGCGGCAAAATCAGAGTACTGCTAATGTTATGGCCACAAAAATGTATGAGGAGAGATTAAAGTTGCCTTCCCAGAGAGATTGCTTGGAAGAGGCATCAATGAAGGTAACTATGATAGGCTGTTAGCCACAATCAACGATCCATCATCCATGCTCTTTTTGTTGACACTTTGCCTCACCAATTTCTTTATTTTGTGGATGATTTTGTGATAACTTGAAACTTTGGTTTCAGCAAAGATATGGAGAGAATGCTGGGCAGCTGCTTGATTCGAATGAAGCATTATTGAAAGCATCTGCAAGTGGACAATCTTCAGGGTATCTTCTGATTTTGTGAATTATAAGTACTATGTGCTTTGACAAACTATATACTGCATACAACTGTAGCTGAGACTCTCAGAGATTTCAGCAGTCTTGTTACACAGTCACCATTCTAATCTAATCCACACTTAGTACTTCTGATATCAGCATTCATAGAGTTGTTTGTCTGTTATCTAAAAAATATTGTTTTATTTTGAACTTCTCCTATTACTCATTTGGTTAGTTCTGGAGATGAATCATATACAGATTTCTGCATTTTGGTGTTGCTTTTGCATATTCGAGACACACATGCATTGTTTTGGTTCTTAGTATTCAGATGATTTTGCTAGGTACTGGCCACAACTTAATTGCTTGTCTGGGTATAAATCATGTAGTTTAGTTCTGAAAAATGAAGGTTCCCAAAACAATATATAATGAGTGTCATCTCATGCCTTACATTTTCTTGCTAATGTAAATAGAATGCAGATGCCTATTGAATGATGGCATGTTAAATATTGACCACAATGTACATATGCTGCAAGAGATAACTTTCCTCAGATAGTTCACTTCTTTGTAGGCAAATTTTGCATGGTATTGTTGGTGGATTGTCAGGCAATTTGCAACAAGTTCAGGCCAGGAGTCCACAAATTCCTGGGCCAGCTCAGGTTAGTCCTCTGATTATCTTGATTCATCTAGCATCTCTAACCTCTAACCATACGTACCTCCAAGTCAAGGAGGACAAATTGATAAAAAGAACAAAATGCCAACCTGTATTCCTCATGTTCATATTATCAGCAGAGTATCAAGACGGAGATGAATCCCATTTTGACTCCCAGATCTGCAGGCCCTGAGGGGTCATTTATTGGTGTTCAGGGTAACATGTTTTCAGTGTACCTCCCTGGAATTACTGTTCCCCATGTCATTTTTTTTCTTATTTCAATCTCTAAATCAGATGTATTTTTAGCAGGATCTAATCAAGCTGGAAACAATTTGACTCTGAAAGGGTGGCCACTCACGGTAAGGTTTTTAGATGTATGATTGAGTATTGACATTTATATTGGACATGATTGGTTCCTATATGAACTCACTGGCTTAAATATAAATAAATCTAGTTTTTTTCCCACGAGATGTTGGTAATCGCATGTCAATTGCTCTCTGTATGCTATTTGCATTTGGTTTAAATACCAATATAAAATTAGGAAGATGTTTCTAATATATACTAATTCATAAACATACACTCCTAGTCCTTACAGATCAAACCAGTCTGAAATTGAAATCTGAAAAAAATAAATCCGAAATTGGAACCACAAACTGATTTTATGTATTTTTCTTATGTCTAATGCTCCTGCTATAGACTAAATCTACATTGAACTCCCTTATATGAGGAGGTGCAGCGAATCTTTTCTTGGGTGCACATGCTTTCCCTAGTTTGTTAATAATGTAGTATGTCTCATACCATTTCTACTGAGCAAGGGAAGCATACAAAATTTCCATATAATGTCTTGTTTGCACTGTACATGATCTAGGGCAATGCACTTAAGTTTATTTTAGTGTCTTTTCCCTAACTGATTCACCTTATATTCAAGATTTAAATCGCTTCTTGATTTTTTGGGTCTATGGCTCTATGCCTCTGCCATATACATAAATAATTTGTGAAGTGTGTGTATTGGTATTATATGCCAGCAGCCTAGCATTAATGTCATTGATAGGGGAACAACCTGCAATTTTCTTTTCCATTAGTATCGTGGTAAATGGTTATGTGATTTGCATCTATTATTAATTGACTATACATGCTATCTCTTAATCTTTATTCTCACATGTTTTATCCATCTATTTTCACAGGGACTTGAACAACTTCGCTCTGGAATTCTGCAGCAGAAGCCATTCATGCAGAATCAACAGCAATTGCAACAGCAAATCCATTTTCTTACTCCACAACAGCAGCAGCAGCTTATGTTGCAGGCTCAGCAAAATATGGCTTCCCCTACATCTAGTGATGTTGATGGCAGAAGACTGAGGATGATGCTGAACAACAGGAATGTAGTTCTTGGTCGGGATGGGCAGACAACCAGTGGTGGTGATATTATTCCAAATATTGGTTCTCCTAGTCAAAGTGGTGGAGATGTAGATATGCTCATAAAGGTAAACCTTTCCATTTTCTTCCTTGCAACTGTTCATACTCTTCCTCCTAACTGGTGTAAAAGCTTTTGTTTGTTGATATTTGCTTATTTGTAGTTTTTGCAGTGACTGCTTGTTCTATATTCTTAGCTTGTTGTTGAATATGATAAAACAACTCCTCCATGGTCCTGGAAAGCTGGCATTTGTGTCATAAATGAATATTTCCTGCTTATACATGTGTGTCCACTGTCCAATGTCCTTGAGCTATTGTCTGGATGCATCGTTTTCTAAATTTTATGACCTTGTCTGCTATAATTAATCTTGATTTTTTTTTGTATTTGCCAAAACTGTAATCTACCACATTCAGTAATGTCATAATGACATACAAGTGAATGTGAACTTTTTTCTTCCATTTTACCTTACCGCTAAACATGTAATTCTTAAAAAAGGTGGTTGACAATGACATCAGAACAATGCTTGCATGTTCAATTTTTTACACGATAACATGAAATTACCTGTATACACCAATTTTCCTAATACCTATGTATGTTCTATGTTTTCTGATATTGGGCTGATGATTTAAATCTTTAAATATGGTTGTATTTCTTATCTTCTCTTTATGCTTAGCTTGCACATATAAGATGGTCTAAATTATGGCAATGTTTATGTTGTCCTCAGTTCCTTCGTGTTTTTCCATCTCTTTTTGTCTGTTCCCATGTTCTTATATGGATTTTTCTGCGTAGTAGAAGAAAATTGCTCATGCACATCAGCAACAATTATTACAGCAGCAAAGCAACAGCCAGCAACATCCCCAGCTTCAACAGCCTGCTGTCTCCAGCCAGCAGTCTCAAAGCTCAAATCAGCTTCTCCAACAAGAAAAGCCAGGACTTGGAAGTATGCCTATTGATGGGAGCATGCCAAACTCTTTTGGCGGAGCTGATCAAGTATGGTTTTTATTTGTATACATCCCTTTTCTTGTTCCATTTGCACCAATGCTTAAACCTAGTATAGTACTGTTCATTATGCTTGTGTGGTCTGAATGAAATGTTGCCATTTTTGTGGAATTTAATTGTCTTATTTCCTTCTATCATGATACATATATATGGAATGGTTTCTGCATGATACAATAATCATGAAATGCATACTGTATTACTTTTGGCTTTAAGCATGAAGTCTTGTTCAATGACCGAGCTAACTGCTTGGTGTGGTACATGATCTGTGCATGCTTAAGCCTTTATGGCCATCTCTATGAAATGATTCCTGGAGCTGATTTTTCCTGGATCTGTACAAACAGAACACATTTGGTGCTTCACTGCAATTGATTTGTCCTTTGGGCACAGAAATATTGTTGAGTGCGGTAGCTTTTCCAGTAGACAGATTTACCACATTCCTCTTACTGATGTTATTTTACCTTTTGTCAAATAAGAATTTTGTAATGCTTGTCACTTAATATGATAATAGGAGCAATAACTTGACCACAGTGATTCAGTCACATAAATTACACTATTTGCTGTCCAGACTGCAAAGAAGAGAAAGAAACCTGGTTCGTCCTCTGGCAGAGCTAATAGTTCTGGAACCGCAAATACTGCTGGCCCCTCTCCAAGTTCTGCACCATCAACGCCTTCCACTCATACACCAGGTGATGCAATGTCTATGCCGCAGCTGCAGCAGAATGGTGGTTCTGCAAAACCGTTGGTAATGTTTAGCTCTGATGGTGCTGGAAGCTTGACATCTCCAGCAAATGCACTGGTATGGACAATTTTATTTAGGGGCAAAGCCATTTTGGATCCTTCAACTATAATTTGAGTTCAGATAATAACCTCAAACTTTAACATTTTATCTGACCCTCCAACTTTTAAAACTGGTGCAGAACACCCCCTCCCTTTAAACCACTTTTTTTGGGTGGTGAGGCACCTATGTCACAGCATGTGCTTAGGTGTTACCCCTCCTCAAAATCCTCGTTAGCTTTTTTTAACTCTGTCCCTTAGCATCCATCCGTGCTAAGGTTATTAAACTTCCCTAAACATGATAGTGTTGTCTAGAATTTCCTGTGCTAAGGAAATAAAAAATAAATTGTTTAGCAGTTAGCACTAGGTAGCTTTAGCAGCTATCTCCACATCCCTTAGCACATGTGCTAACTTTTGTCTCTCCTTTAGCATTCCCATAGCACTTAATTTCACTGAAATGAGAATCCACACGAACTAGCAAAAAATATTTGGGCAAAAAACCTTAACACTTCACCAATTCTAATCTCATTCATACATCTAAACAGATTTAATCCAAGTTACTTAGCCATGCTAAATATGTAGTCATTCGATATAAACATGACAACAGGATTCAATATAAGCTAAATCGGTGATTTGGCTGCCAACATGTCGCACTGTAAAGAGTTCGATAGTTAGATGGTGAAAGTTAACAGTTTCCGCAGTTGGAGATCATTCTCTCTACTCAGGTCAGGCAAAGTTGAGGGCATCAATTAGTCTTGTAATATATCTTTAAGAAAACCTAAATATATTCTGTTTTTTCATTTGTGTTTAACAGTATGATGACAGAAAGCCTTCAATTTCAGGGTGACATGGACCGTTTGCTAGAAGATGGCTCATTGGATGAAAATGTTGAATCTTTTCTATCACAGGATGATATGGACCCTAGGGACACCTTGGGACGCTGCATGGATGCAAGTAAAGGTATGTTTTTATCCTATTGATGCCTGACTGTTGTATTCAATGAACATGAGTTGAGGGAACAAACATAACATAGTCTCATTTACAACCTGCATTGTCGAACTCACACCACATGCCTTTTCCATTATTTTGCTTATTGAAAATCTATCATACATCTGATTGCATATTAAATAAGACATGTCCCTCCATAATAGATCATATTCAAGATGCATTATTTTGGTCTTTCATATCAGCGATTTTATGTATTATTTATTTTGGCCATATTATGGAGTTTCTGCTTGATTGATCTGTTTATACAGGGTCTGGTTTTGCTGAGATTGCAAAAGCACGCGCAAGTTCAAACAAAGTTAGCTGTTGTCACTTCTCCTCTGATGGCAAACTGCTTGCTACTGGTGGACATGATAAAAAGGTGCAGTTAACACAACATATTTTGATTCCATCAATGCTAGAAAATCTTCACCCACTTTTCTCTTTACTCTGTGCAGGTTCTTTTATGGTGTACAGAGCCTCTTAAGCCTAAATCTTCGTTAGAAGAACATTCGGGTTTGATTACTGATGTTCGGTTTAGTCCAAGCATGTCGCGGCTTGCTACATCCTCCTTTGACAAAACCGTGCGGGTTTGGGATGCTGACAACGTATGCTCTATGCATCATATATTTTTCAGAAAAATATCCATTTTACAACATTTAACTCTTAGTCTCTTACATATGTTTGGAAATCAACTGTCAGCTATAAAACTGACCGTGCCTGTAAAGTGAACAATATCGAGGGTTTGAGCTTGTAAAATGTTTGGTTTGGTTGTTCAAGGCAATTTTTAGGCCATGTTTGTTTGAGCTTTCAGGCAGCTTCTTGGCCCCAAAAGCTGAAAGCTGAAACAAACAGCTAGCTTTCTAGTCTAGATTTTCATCCTTCAAAAGCTCTAGAAGCTTCCACAGGAGTTCAAGGCTGTAAAATGGACCTTTTGCTATATTTTATAGGCAAAGTTAGCTGCTTGGGGATTTAGGATGCATAGTGCAAATATTATATTGCATTGCAAGATGTTCTGTATCTTCAAAAAAATGTGACGACTAACTGATTGATTATGTGCAGACGGCCTATTCCCTCCGTACTTTCACTGGTCATTCAGCATCTGTTATGTCACTTGATTTTCATCCAAATAAAGAAGATATGATTTGCTCCTGTGATAATGATGGCGAAGTCCGCAGCTGGAGCATAAATAATGGTAGCTGCCTGACCTTTGTTAAGGTCTTTAAGGTATGTCATACAACTTAGTTTGTTTTTTGGCATCTTCTGCTCGAACGTTTAACTTATGATGCTTGTCTCTGTATCCATTTTTTTCACAGGGAGGGGCTACTCAGATGAGATTTCAACCTTGCAAGGGAAAATATCTTGCAGCTGCCTCGGAGAAGACCATCTACATACTTGATGCTGAGACACAACTTGCTTGTAGAAACCCTCTGCAGGTTTGTGAGCAGTCTACATCCAAAATGCGTATGAGGAAGCTTGCTTCGCCTTATATTTTATAACTATATCACTGTTTATGCTGTCCCATGCCTTCTTCACTGGTATACTCATACCAATCATGATTCACATTCTTGATGGTTTACTTGATAAAGTGAATCGTAAATAGGTTTTAACTTTTAAGGACTTTGGTGTTGAAACTCCTGCAGGCATTGAGGTTTATGAGTTGCATAGATACAGCATTGAGTAACGTCAAGCAATAGGTTTTATGAATTATGACTGAAATTTCTTTAGATTTCAGATATAATCTGTTGGACTTTTGGTCAGTCTAAATTTCCCTTGCTCCAAAATTCCTGACCTGGTATTATAAGAGAAACCTACCATGATAATTCCCATAAGATTATACAAGCTGCAAGATTGAGCCCAGTTTTGTGCACTTGGATTAATGCTTTCTTTGCTATAAGGTACTCCAACATAAATATAGCATGTCAACAGTAATTACTTTATTGATACCACTAGGCCTTTGTGACCTACTTTTGTTATGACAATTGCAATATCTTTAGGTTGTCAGTATCAAATGTTGGTGATACTTCATTGGAAGTTTTATTGTTGGTTGTTATCTGTATTCTGTAGGGGCACACAAAGAATATTTTCTCACTTTGCTGGGATTCTGGGGGTGACTATCTGGCTTCTGTCAGCGAAGATTCTGTCAGAATATGGTCCTTTACTAGTGGACATGATGGTGAATTTATGCATGAATTGAATTGCAGTGGGAACAAGTTCCAGTCATGTGTTTTTCACCCCTGTTACCCGTCTTTGCTAGTAATTGGATGCTACGAGGCAAGTCTCTTCTCTTGTCAGGCATAATTTGATTATTTTGTGAGCGCACTTAATTGCTTACATTTGTTTATTTATGTCATGCAGTCTTTGGAACTCTGGGACATTCGGGAGAAGAATGCCATGACAATCCACAATGCTCACGATGGTATAGTTGCAGCACTTGCAGCGTCGAGCGCAACAGGGAAGGTTGCCTCCGTAAGTCATGATAAGTCTGTGAAGCTCTGGAAGTGACTTGTAAAATAGCTTTTCGCATCGAATTGTTACAATCTGGTGGTTATATGACATCGAAACAGGATGGTTTTCTGCTTCAGGTGACCACATAACAAAAAGGTAGCTAACCGAAATATCTTGAGCTGTTGGGTTCAAGAACTAACCTGGTTTGTGTTTTGTGGTTGTCATAGTTGTATCCGGTGTGCTGTTCCATTAGCTTCTGATGTTTGACTCTTTGTAGAGATGTTTGTTGGAACTCTGAACATGTCTCATTTGTACCAATCATTTCTAGAAATGGTACTAACTATTAGTTTTTTTCCTTTGTTGTTCCGTTTACATGCTATGTATGGTACAAACTTACGTTTGATGCTATATTTGGATGTGCCTTAGGGCTGGTTTGGTTTTTCACCTTATCAAAGTTTGTCTTACCAAACAAATTAGTAGGATAGTAAATCGAACACCCCATCAAAATTATTGGCTACTTAAATTTTGGCACATTTGTCTTATTGGCATCAAACTGGTTACGAATCAAGGAATGATCTCATCCAAGGTTTGTTCCCTGTACGGACACCTTTTTTGTACCTGTGCATGCAAAGGACCTCTTCATCTTGTACATAAATACATGACATATGATCAATAAAATATTTTTAGAGATTCATTCTGTCTATTGTTGGCTCACACCTGAGAAGGATTCATCAAAACAAAACAAAAGAAAGAAAGGAAGAGTTGGGAAAGAGAGAAACATCGATCCATGAAACTGGACGGAGTATTGTATGCATATAATTGACTGAATATAGACAAGACATGGATGACTTTCTAGAAGGGCTGGCACTAGCAAAAGGAGTTGAGTCCCAGTGAGGGGTACCCAGCAGCAGCTTTCTGATCAGCCTTATCCCCCTCCGAATAGAATCCTTCAGCATCGTCTGCATCGAACACCACCTTGCGTCGCTTGTTGCAGTGGACGAAGATGTCGGACTTCTCAATGTCGGTGTCTGCACATCAAAAGAGACAAGGTCCTAAGCGAATCCACCCCCGGCGAAAACCCTAACCCCACGGAGCCGTAGCGATGCGATGCGTACCGTCGAAGATGAAGGCGATGGTGGGCTGCACGCGGGAGTAGTCGAAGAGCGGCTCCAGCTCCTCCTCATCAGTCCCCGCCCCGGCCGCCGCCTGCACCAACCAAACACCCATCCGATCCATCCACTTCAACACCAGCACGATTCACGAATCGAACCGGAGGGCTCGGGAGAGGTCAGGAGAAGGCGCACGTAGTACGTACCATCGGCATTAGGCAGCACGTCGTCGAATCCCCTGACGCTGGTGCGCGGCAGATTTCGGGAGCGGGTCTGACGATGGTTGTGCTGCCGTGGACGGATCACTGATGGAGTTTCCTCCCGCGGGAAGATTCTGGATGGATTGACGCTGCTGGGCTGGGCGCTGCCGTGCCTGACTCGGGTGACGTAAGTTCCAGTTTAAAACGAGAAAATTAGGTATTTGTCACTTTCAAGGAAAAAGGTTCGCAGAAATGCTAGTTTTCGTTCACTTTGTAAAATTGCCATTTAGCTCAAGTTTTCTATACCATTGCTGTTTTCTACACAGCTTTGCTCCTCACCGCCGACCTATGCTTGCTCCTCGCCGGTGCCCTCCACTCGTCGCCGCCGCCACCGGTGCCCTCCGCTCGCCGCCGCGGATGCCCTCCACTCGCCGTCGCCGCCCTCTGCTGCTGCCCTCCACACACTGCAGCAGACCTTCGCTCGCCATCGATGAACCAATCAGTCTTTCCTTCAAATCCCTGTGTTCCCCAACTGAATCCATGAATCACACTACGGATTATTTCAGTATATGAACAAATGATTCATGATTCCATTTCTTTGCTCACTAACTGAGTTAAACTATGTATCAATATTCAATTAATAAATCTGGTAACTACGAGAGATTTATTATTTTAGCATTATAAAAAAGTAAAGAAGTGAGTTCATGTTTTTGGTATTTGAATTCACTTTCATTGATTTAAATGGTCCTATATATCAGCCTTAAAAAATATTATTATAACAAAGTGTATATTTTAGAATACCAAAATAGTAAATCTTAATACCCTGAAGAACTACCCTTGAAATCTTGAGAAAGATACGGACAGAAGATTCAGCCATACCACGAGAAAAGAAGACATCGAGAACACAATACTCGAAGGTCCTTGATCCCATAAGGGCATAAAATTTGTTTATTTGCCGCACCTAAGCCGTGCGTGTTTTCACCTGAGATGAGGAAATAGCACCGCACTTCTGCCGAAGTTCAAAAGTTGTTCGACGTTCATCAAGAATGAGATTTGCGTAGTTTTGCGTATCTTCCATCATCTGTGCGGGGGTATAATGGTCTATTCCCTATCTGAAAATCAGAAAAAGAAATTTGTAAAATAGGAAATGGGTGGAATGGCTTAGAAAACAAAAATGTCTTTGAGATAGATGGCGATTTTACAAAATAAATGATGAAAGTGACAATTTCTGCAGAACAGTGGCAAATATAAGTTGGATTTACTCGTGAGCCTATGCACTACGAAGTTTATGAAAACTATGTAATAAAATAAACGAATAAATTAAATATCAGAAAGTTGATAAAACTTTTCTAAAATTTTTTTAGAAAGGCACTTAGTTTGGACCGATAATTATTTCAAACTTATAAGTTGTACATTTTTAAAGAACTTTTTATACGAAAAATATTTTAAAAAACATCTTAAAATTATTTATCAACTTTTAAACAATACATTTTATTTATTTGAATGCTTGTACTATTGATCACTATGTCCGATCATCTTTGGGCCCTATGATCTGCCTATATCCGTTTTACAAACCTTAGCATTTAAGGGAATTTGAGGATTTGCCACTAAAAAGTTTGCATACTTTGATTATTTGTAACTTGTATGGATGACAAGTAAGATCATCTGAATATATGATAGTGGGCCAAAGTGGCAAATAATCGAAACTCATTTTTAATAGTGGCAAATCATCAAATATTCCTTCGTTTATCTGCAGGCTGCCGTTGAACAGTGAAAAATGATTTTATTTACAGTGATAATTATTTTTTATCTGCAGGCTGCCATTGAACAGTGAAAATCACTATACTTTATCGTATAAACTCTAAAAAATCTAATACTTGTCTCGGAGCTGATGTTACTTACACCAAAGGTTTCAATCGAATCATTTCTTTAGTACATCTTGTCAATCTACTGCCAGTATAATAAATGTATAATTCCCCGCCATACAATTCGACTGAACAAATCGGCTGATTACACCATCGTCTCGTTTCCCTTGCATCTCATGTTTCAAAATTTCCCTTTCTTTCTTCAAACGCCATTGACGATGGTGTTTCTTCTTCTCCCCCCATGAAGCCACCACAACATCTCTCACCCACCAGTGCCAAACCCAACCTCACCCGTCCAGGTTGGTGACGGGGCCTCTGAACCAGTGCCTGGCGCTGACGAGCCACGACGAGAGCACGAGCAGGAAGAGGCCGCCGACGGCGACGGGGGTGTAGTTGAGCGTGTCCTTGGTCACCGGGTACGTCACCGGCAGCGAGAAGAGCACGGTGATGGTGGCCACCCACAGCACGGCGGTCCAGCCGACGGCGACCCCGTACCGCCCCAGGTGGAACGGGCCCGGCACGAAGTACTTCCGCGCCAGCGTCACCCTGAACAGGATCGGCAGCGCGTACGCGATGTACAGCCCGATCGTCGCGATCGACACCATCGCCTGGAACGCCACCAAGCTTCCCAGCGACTGCATCGGATTTGTTTTTGTTTTAAAATTTTCAGCAAGAATCAGCTGCAGCCATATGCGCGTTCTCTGAAACTTTCTGAAATCTGAAACTTTTGAGATCAGTTACCGGCAAGGCCATGCAGAGGGAGATGAAAGCCGAGAGCCAGACGGCGTTGATGGGCACCTCGTGCTTGTTAACCTGGTGCCAGACTGACGATAATGGCATCGCTCCGTCTCTCGAGAAGGCGTACGCCATCCTGATCAACCAGAAGAACACTAGACAAATTAGTAAGTGCAGGTAGAGCACTAGAATGAATGTCAGTGACTCAGTGAGGGTGATTCACTTGTTTACCTTGAGTTGCTCGTCACCGAGCTCATGCCGCAAAAGTATATCGCGACGGCTATGATCCCGAGGCAGATGATCCCGCCGACGCCGTTCCCGTACCGGTTCTTGAAGGCGAGGTAGAACACCTCGGCAATGGCGTACCCTCCAGCATCATTTTCACGGCTCAGGAGGTAGGGTATGTCCTTCACGGCAAATGTGATGCCAAGTATGTATCCCCATCCTACTATGATCGATATCCCGATCGCGCTGATGATGCCGATCGGGCCGTTCCTGTCTGCGTTCTTCGTCTCCTCGGTCTGAAACATGAACAAAACTGTCAGGATTGGCCAGATCATTTCCAGGCACAAAAAAAGAGAGATCAAACTAGTGTCAGTTCTTGAGCTGTTCTTCTGTTTCTTCTTTTTACCATGTGCGCAGAGGCGTCGTATCCTGTCAGCGTGTACTGGCTCATCAGCAGCCCAAGAACAAAGATGTAGAGATTGCTGTGAATCCCAGCACTGTTGTCAGTGTTGAAATGGGTGAACACAAACTTGGCACTGGCTCTCTCCGTAGCAACCGTCGGCACAGCAATCATCAGGACAAAGACACCTGCACAGAGCAGAGACCACACATATCTCCTTCAGTGAAAGTACAAAATAGAAGGTAGTCGGTGTCTGTACGTGTAGTAAGACCTAAGACTGAATCCTTCTTCTTGGAGGAGAGTTCATGTGAATTGTCAGGTCAAGAGAGGGAGATGCTACCTAACCTAGCATGTTCCAGGCAGCCGCGAATTGCCCAAAGAAGGAGAGCCAGCTGATGGGGAGGCTGTTGATGGCGGCGTGGCTCAGCAGGATGGCGGCGTGGAAGGCGATCACCACGTACTTGGAAGCCGTGTACCCTCCACCGTTCTTGCCGCCGGTGCCGAGCAGAATGATCACCTGGATCAGCTGCGCCAGTGAGAAGTCCACGCTGGTGGTCACCGCCCACTGCATGACGCAACAAACTCCCCTGTCAGCTCAGAAGTTCAGATAAGCACTGAAAAGTTCAGAGAAGAATGGTTGGTTTGGCTTTGGTTTACCTGTCCAACAATGTTAAACCTGCATGTCACAGAAACAAACAAAAAACAGAGGATTAGATGCTGAAGAGAACTGTATTTGAGTCGTATTCGTCACGATGTCAGGAACTTAATTTGCTGATGTTTCAGTGAACCAGCAATATCAGAGTGACGGTTATGTCTGCACGACCAGTAACTATCATATTCATTATACGTACTCAGGGGCTGGGAAGTGTTTATCGCTGGGACGTCCTTGTCGGTGAAAATATATTCTAACAGATTTCCAATGAATGCGACGTAAACCCATTTCCCATACTCCCAGCGTCAAAGTTACCCTCTCCATTCCAAAATATAGTAAATTTTAAATTTAAATATAAATGTTAAAAAGATAAGTAAGAATAACATATTAAACTACTCAGGTGGTGAATGTGAGCTCAGAAATGATTGTGTACAGTAATAAGTAATAAGTCTATGATAAATATGTATTTTAAAAATAAAAATCAACTTTACAGTAAATGTGTATTAAGAAGTTCTAGACCGTAAACACATTACACCCAGCTCGACTATGGCTAATACTGAACTCCAATGATTAACCCTGAACAGCGTCCAAAATACAATACACACTCCCTGCATGAGGTCAAAGCATGGCACATTGACTAGAGCGCATCGGACAATCGAACAAAGATTAAAGCGTGGCGCATTGACTAAATCCAATCAAAGAAAGATTCCTTCTTGGATTCACAGGAACGCTCCTTCGAAAACGACATGAGGACAGCGCAAAGTAGTACGAATTAACCGCAGTTATGTCTCCATTTAATTGTTCTAGAGGAAGAAAAGGTGAGAAAACTGCAAAGATTTTTTGTGAATGCAAATTCGATGCCACTCCACACTCCAGTAAGAAACAAGGAAAGAAAAAGTGGGAGAGAAAGAAAACCAAACGGGTCAGCCTGTCCCATTATCCATAAATCTTAAACTCCCAACAAGAAACAGAAAACTGCATAATCAAAAGCCCGTTCATATGCATGATCATATTCATTTCTATGTTCCCTTTTTCTTTCTCCTTTTCCTTTTTTTATGGAGCATTTACATGTTTAATCCTTTCACATGATCACAGGCCAGGTAAGAAATTAGGCGGCCATTCCTAAAATTTGGATGACAGGCATGGACTAAGATACGGATTAAATGGTGGTAATACAGAATGATTAATTAATCGCTGTATATATACGATGCGTGTGTTTACCATCCCGTGATCCATGAGGCGAAGGGCGCCCATCGCTTGCCGGAGAGACGGGCGCTCCAGTAGTAGAGACCGCCGGAGGTGGGGAAGGAGGAGCAGATCTCGGCCATGGAGAGGCCGACGGCCATGGTGAAGGTGCCGGCGACGAACCACCCGAAGGTCATGGTGGCCGGCCCACCGAAGGTGAGGCCCGTGTTGTAGAGCGTCGTGACCCCCGTGAGCACCGAGATGATGGCGAAGGAGAAGGCGAAGTTGGAGAGCACTCTGCACGCACGCCGCAGGCCGGCCGGTCGGCGTCGGACCAGTCAGCCAATAAAACAAACACGTACGAGACGGGCTAGAGAGCGCGGCACGTACGAGAGGTCGCGCTTGAGCTCCTGCTTGTAGCCGAGCTCCCGGAGCCTGGCCTGGCCGGTGTCGCCGCCGCCGCCGACTTCGGCGTCGGCCGCCGCGGGGGCCTTTTTCCAGGCCATAGACCCGCTCGCGGCGGCTGCGGGAGAAGGGGGGAGGCAGACGAGCAAGAGACAGATCCTGGTGGGAGGGGAGTCGCGGGGCGCGCGCCCTCTCTGCTCTGCTCCTCTTCTTGTAGGCGAAGCCGCAAGCAATTAGGCAATGCGGATGGGCGGGAGGTCAAACTCAGGAGTCGAAAGTGCGGCGTGGGGTACATACAGCTGAGATGGGCGGCGGGCGCCCAGGAAGGGGCTGTTCGTTTAATCCCCTTGGGGAAAGGGATTGAGGGGGATTGGGAGGGATTGGAGGGGATTTATACTACAATCCCCTCCAATCCCCCTCAATCCCTTCCAATCCCCTTCAATCCCCACCTAACCGAACAAGCCTGAAGAGGGTTAGTTACAGCACTCCCGACACTTTGACTAGATAATATTAATGAGAAAAGGGACGAAAAATATTTATTCATCTACAAACTAGCTTACGTACTCATGCTATTTTCCATAACAATTAAATATAATATCACGTCAGTATCTTTTTACAGTGTAAATATAAAGTTATTAATTTTTTATCTATATAGAAATTACTATAAAAACTATGGATTAAGATATATAAAGTTATACCAATTTTTGTGGTTACAATGTTAATAATATTATCAATCATAAAAATCAGACTAGTGTGATAAATTTTAGGACTTACTTGATATAATCGCGCTTAATGATCGTCGATAATTTTGAGCATATGTGTGCATATTAGCCGTTCAAGCAGGCAGGTATTAACAGAGTATTGTACACCTAGAATATTGCTATAGTTTGGTTAGAGTTTCTACAGGTTGGGAACAGTGGAGCCGAATCTGCCAGTGGATCTGCGACCAGCGTGCCTAAATTGGTTTTGGACGGGTCGCTCAATGTCAGTTGTTATTAGGGTAAACTGCCACTGACAAGAAAGTTTTAAAAAGTGGTAAATAGGTCGGTTGCCGCGGTCTGAGAAACTCTATCTGCAACAGTATTTGGGGAGGATTATTCGTCTCGATAAAAAAATTGCATAAATTCTATCACCCACAAGCTTATTCCCCAATTAATTTACACGAACAATGAGATACCTTTGCAAGGAAAACACTGGACAAGTGAAGTCCACGCAAACAAACGAAGGAGGTCTTCCCTAATTGGCCGATCGATATCTATTCCTCTGTGCGCGTGATACACAGCAGATCAACTGGTTGAGCCAAAATAAACGAAGAAACTGCATATCTGTCATCAGCCTATGCTCTAATTGTCAAAATGTCACCGGGTTTTATTTAATTGCTTCCATACCAGTAGATTCAAGTGTGAGTTCTAAAAATACCAGTAAACAGTTGTAATTAGCACTCTTTATTTCACCCTTTCTCCCCCACTATATTTTACTTATATATATATATATATATACACGAGAGCGTTATTCTACACTACGTGTGTAGAATAACTATTCTACGCCGATTACTTTCAGTAGTGAATTTTCTCAGTAGAATAACAATTGAGTACTACTTTTTTCTCAGTAATAGATTTGTCGATAGAATAGCTATCCTACACCCGTGGTGTAGGATAGCATTTGTATATATATATATATATATATATATATATATATCCATGGGTGTGTGAAGAACGAAATTGTCTAAAGGGGTGTTTGGTTCTATGGATTAAAGTTTAGTCTGTGTCACATGCATTGTATGTTTAGATTACAAAATTAGTTTACCTTTAATATTCCAAAATAATATCTAAACATTCGATGTGATGAGACTAAAATTTAGACTAGGGGAACCAAACACCACACCCCCTAAGATTGTGCATGAAGCTAGGAAGGAGAATATTTTTGTTATGTTCTATTGAAAAGTCATTTTGGTCGTAGAGACAGTAGAAATCGTTTTCTTAAGAAAAAGCATTAGCAGATTGACAAATAGTGTAAACCTTGTAGCCATTATGCAATTGGCAATCTGCGTACAAGGGTTTTTTATAACATATAAATTTTAAATGAATTAAACTATTTTTTTTAAAAAATATTTTTAAAATACTATATTCCAAAGAAGCTCTAAAATGTTTTTTAAAGATCAGTTTACTGTTTTGCCAACGTGGTTCGTCTGTGGTGCACGCTGATAGTTTCCCGGGTAAAAGAGCCCATTAGACGTGTGCCGTATACATACAACCTGATTCATCATCCTAAAACCATCTCCAATGCTTAATGTTAATATAGATGTTTAGTATAAGAAAAAAAATTAAGCATCCTTGTTAAGAGTACTATATTCCAATACAAAAATATCTAGTACGGCTATATTTGTTAGTTAATTTATTGTTATAATTACTTTACTAATCATGCATGATTGAAATTATCTTGATTAGCACTCACTAGCACCCGATAATATAGTAAACAGCAAGCTCATGTGTTAAACATCCACGGCGAAAAAAAAACCGTTTTTTCTCGGGGCTGCTTCACATTGATGCTGCCCTAATCGGGTTGGTTGTTGCAACGACACATTAAGATCGATCGACACAGATTCTGAGCGATTTATATGTTAGAGCTGTCTCTTTTATGTATCATTTTTATTTTATATAGTATACCATGTTTCCAAAAATATACTCCCTTCTTTCCATTATCTTCATCATCTAACAACTTGACACGATGACCAAGACGAGAGATATGAAGCTTAAATTCTCTTCGTATGTTGTGTTTCTTGCTTTGTTTTTCCGCACTCTCAATCTACATGTGCATGTGACAATGTGGAGTACTAGTAAAATGGAGTAAGAAACAAAAGCGGAAGTCAAAGCTATGCATGTAGACTCTAAATCAATTTACACATAATACGATGTGCTGCTTTAATGACTCAACTATTAGATGATGTAGATTGTGAGAAATTGAAAAACGCTTAGATGATGGAGATAATGGGAAAGAGAGAGTATAATATAATTTTGTATACTGTTAACCTGTCTAAAAATATTTAAAATAAAGTCATAGTGATAGCGTACGGTGTACCCATAAAGGTGCACTACATTTTATGGACAAGCCGGCAATGGAAAAGACGCGGTTGCAGATGGCAGCTGAGAGGCTGAAAAAGATACACGTCCACATCTTTTGTTATATTGACATCGTGTTCGAGGGATCCAAAGTCTAGATGAAATAAAAAAAACTTGGTGTAGTTGACACACTATTATTTTCCTCTTCATTCTCTTGTTTGCACTTTGCAAATTACATTATCAAAGAGGTTCAGATCCACCCAGGGCAGAACAAATTATCCCCAGCCTGTTCTGGCATAATTTGCTCGATTTTATTATTATGCTACATATATCGTCCATATTCAGATGTTCTACTGGTCTGACGCGACGTTATGTAATGCCTAGGCGATCCTTTGTTTTTCTTTCCCGGTTTCAATCGTTTTGAATTTTGATTGCGTGGCGCGTGCTACCACTTGAAAAAAATGCAAGTTGTTGCAACTTGCGGCATGATGGCAGTATATATAATAGTAGGGGGCCGTTACGGTGCCTCAGTAGCTCAGTGGTAGAGCGGTCGGCTGTTAACTGACTGGTCGTATGTTCGAATTCTATTTGTGACTGGTCGTATGTTCGAATTCTATTTGAGGAGATTTGATTCATTCTTTAATGTAAGAATAAAGAATTGAATTAAAGGGCTTACTTTGACCTTTAAGAGTAGGTAACCCGTTCGCTATCCTTGTTTCTATTGCATTTTATCTCATCGTATCACATTCTGTTCTATGATTCCACTTCGACAAAAGGAAAGAGCATACCCAAGTTCAATAGCTTTACCTCCCTTCGAGGTAATAGGTTTAAAGAATCATGGCCATTGGTTAAAGACATTTAAAATAAATAATTAAAAATAAAAATGATTAACCGGGTCTAACCGGTCACCCTATCTACCTTCCGTATCCATTTATCTCGAGAATTCATGATAACTTTAAAAGTTTTATTTTTAAATTTTTTTGAAAAAAACATAAAATTTGAAAAAAAAAATAGAACTCTTCAAATTTATTTTGAAATGATTTTTTGAAGAGTTCTGAAATAAAATTTTGAATTTTCAAAGTTTGTTTTTATTTTTTAAAAAAAATCTGAAAATAACATAAAACTTTGAAAATTTGAAAAAAATCAAAACTCTTCAAAATTTCTTTTCAAATCATTTTATGAAGAGTCTGAAATAAATTTTATAATTTTCAAAGTTTATTTTTATTTTTTAAAAATTTTCTGAAAAGAACAACAAACTTTGAAAAATTGAAAAAAAAAACAGAACTCTTCAAAATTTATTTTAAAATGATTTTCTGAAGAGTTATAAAATATAATTTTGAATTTTAAAAGTTCTCTGTTTTTTCATAAAATTAAAAAAAACTTTCAAAAGTTTACCGTGCATTCTCCGGAAAAGAAATTTCAAATGATTTTTTGAATATTTGTGAAATAAATTTTCGAATTGTCAAAGTTTTTTGTTTTTTTAAATTGTATACGTGTCATATGCCATAAATTAAGGGATTCCAAAATATTTTAGGCAAATTGAGGAAAGAAATATATTAATCTTCATATAACAAAGACTATAATACTTTTATATTAAAAACAGCACTATAAAACAATAAATAATAGGTAAAAAATATTGAAGAAATATTTTTTGACTTGCAAACAGCTGATAGCTAATGAGATAAATGAAATCTCATTGCATAAATTTGAAGTGGTAGAAGTAAAGCTACAGAGTAATCACAAGTTTTCTTGAAATCACGTAGGTTTCGGCACAAACGAGCTTCGAGTTGACAAACAACTCAAGCAGTGGCAGTGCCGTTCGCGTGGACATTAAATTACGATATGTTAATGCTTATTTTGTAAAAAAAAAAGTGCGATAACATTTAAATTTTTTTATATGCTGTTTTTTAATGATACGTGGGTTTTTAGCATATTTGTTTTACGACGGTTGGAAAATGCAAATATAAAAATTTGGCTGAAAATCGTTTTCATCGAAAAAATTAGCTGATCGCATTTTATTATTGAAAAATAATGCTATTTGTGATTAGATTAGTTTTGTGAAATTTACTAGAAAACATTTACATGTTCACATACGTGATCGAACTAAAGTATAAATATCATTTGGAACAAACGAAATTTACATATTTTTTACGTGATTTGGTGTAATTCCTTTAAATTTTATATAAAAAGGCATTAATCTAAAGAAAGCCATAAGTTAGTGCGACTGTAGAGATGGATGGAGCTACAGCTACTTACCAGCCGGTGAGCCAGGAGGCGAAGGGACCCCAGCGTCGCTCGGCGCAGAGCCTGGCGCTCCAGAAGTAGAGGCCGCCGGAGGTCGGGTAGGCGGAGCAGATCTCGGCCATGGCCAGGCCGACGACGAGGGTGAACGCGCCGGCGATCGGCCACCCGTACACCATCGTCGCCGGGCCCCCGAACTGGAGCCCCGTCCCGAACAGCGTCGTGATCCCCGTCAGCACCGACACGATCGAGAACGACACCGCGAAGTTGGACAGCAGCCTGCATTATATTGCATGCATGTGTGCAGCCCAGTGAAGTCAGATACTTTCATGGGCCGGAAGGTTGGGCATGAAAGCGTACTTTTCAGTTAGGCTCGGTTGCCTGATAGCCTCAAAACATTGCAAGTACAACTCAAACACGAAAAGTACAGCTTCCAAGAGTCCCAAGAGATTGGGAGAAAATGTGATCCAGCTTAGGTCAGGGGAAGTGTACGTGCACGGTGCGTCCCAGCGACTGGCTGCCAAACAGGTTGAAATTCGCAGTAGTTCTGTGATATGAATTCAAATTCATTCTACATCTACCGCACATCGCCATCGCGCGTCAACTAGAGAGAACGAAGCACGCAACCTGCTCCGCTCGCGCAGGCCACGGCCAAACGAAATTCCAATCAGCTTAGCTGCGTCGAACGGCCGGATCACGACGCAGATCGCAGAGCGCGAGAGGTATGGCAGATGGGGGAACGTACGAGAGGTTGCGCTTGAGCTGCGGCTCGTAGCCGAGCAGCCTCAGCTTCAGCTCGTCGTAGTCGCCGCCGCCGCAGCCGCTCGGCGCCGGCGCCACCTCTTCGTCGCCAGCGAGCCGGCGGTAGCCTTCGCGCGGCACTTCGTCGGCCATGTCTGTCGGTCGGCCTCCGATCCCTCCTCTCTCCTCCCACAAGACCAGAACCACCGGTGAGCTTCAGCTACCTACCAATCCTTTGTGGATTCGATGCCCCACGCCATGCCAACACAAGGTTAAAAAGGGGACGAGACGGAGACGACCGGCAGGTGACAAGGTGAGCGGGGCCTGAGCTTGAGCCTGACCCCACCGTGGGATTCCCATGGGGCGCTCACTGTGGCTGCAAGTGCGCTCCAGACTCCACTCGCGGGATAACAGCATCTTCAATCGGAAGCTTGTAATGGTGATTAGAGAAAAAACCGGGTTTTTTGCTCTTAGTGGGTGCTAATCAAAATAGTTGAAGAAATGCATGGTTAATCAAATAGGTGTAACAACAAATTAACCAATATATATAACACTACTATATATTTTTGCATTGAAACATAAGACTCTTAAGATAGATGTTTAACTTTTTTCTCATCCTAAGCATCTATATTAGCACTAAACATTGAAGATGGCCTAAGTGAATCGTGAAGAATCAACCACATTATGCACATTGCAAAAAGTGTCGCTGCCAAGCATTGTATCAGCGGCCGCAACAAGCAAAAAAGTAGAACTCCAAGCATGTAGGAGTTGACACTTCATATGCTGATTCAAGCCACGTCAGCTTGAGTCTGACCGTTGATCGGCTAACTCGTGCTGACGTTGTTTGAGTCGGTTCATCAATTATTTTATATATTTTTTAAATTACTATATACATTTGAATTTTTTTTTTGACAAAAGGCCAACCGAATGGCCCGGCTTTGTATAGAAAGCGCAAAAACAAAGGTAGCAGCTGGCGAACCAGCAGAACACACAAACACCTGTCCCCCACGGGAAAGAACACAGTGCAAACCAAGCACTAGAACAGTAAAAGGGCAGGAGAGGAATGCCAGGAACACAGTCCAGCCAAAGGGACAACAGAAACGGATGGATCACCCCAAAACAACAACAAACGAATCCCGCACGGCAACGCCCAGCCACCACTTCAACTCGCCAAATGGTCCCCTTTCACAAGCAACTTCGGACGTGCACATGGAGCAATGCAAGCAAGTTGGAAATCTCCGCCTTGAACCGCACCGGAGCCAGCATCTCCCACTGCTTAAGCAAAGACAAAACACGAAACAAAATGCTCATTACGTTATGGGAGATTCGATTTTGAAACACAAAACAGTTCCGCTGCAGCCAAAGAGCCCAAGCGCAGCCCGAGAACACCCAAACATTGACCAATTTCAAAGTGGCAGACCCCCTCGTGAGGTGCGAATCAATGAAAGACCTCAAACTCAGGGGGCTATCATCCCAACCCAAGGCATCTCTAACAAAGCACCAAACAAACTGCGCCATCTGGCAGCGAAAGAAAATGTGATCTATATCCTCAATAGCCCCACACAACTTGCATCTAGGGTCCCCCCTCCAGCCCATTTTTTGCAAGGTGAAACCAACAGGAATTCTGCCTTTAAAAAGGAGCCAAAGGAAAATTTTATTTTGAGAGGAGTCCAACTTTTCCACAAATTAACCGGACCAATATCCTTGACCCCACCAAAGACAAGTAAGCGATAGATGTGATTTGACCGGAACCCGCTCTTGCCAAAGCACCAGATCATCTCATCCAGCTCATCTCCCAAAACAACACCGTCCAACAGGCTGTTTAGCCCATCCCATTCGACCATATCCTCTTGGGTAAGCGACCTCTTAAGCTCGATCTTCCAAACACCATCATCATAATTATCACACTCAGTGGCTTCAGAGTCAGCAGCAATCTCGAAAATGTGATAGAACTTGACATATAAAGGCAAATCTCCGATCCAAATATTTCTCCAAAAAGAAATCTTACGCCCAGTACCCACTTTATACGCCCCCCCAATACGGGTCCAACTCTGAACTTTGTGAAGACATTTCCAAAAGAAAGAACCACCCCCAGGAGAGGATTGAAAGAAACCCTCAACACCACAGTACTTATTACGTAAAAGAGTGTAGCAGATGCCCTTGTTCCCCGCTTCCAGATGATAAATCCACTTACAAAGTAACGCAGTATTCATCGCTCTGATATCCATAAAACCTAACCCCCCATAGTCTTTAGGCGTGCACAGTTTTTTCCAGTTCATCAAGTGGTATTTTCTTTTGTTTTCCATACCGCCCCAGAAAAATTTAGACCTGATACTATCAATGTCCCGGTGCACAGTTTCTGGAAGCATACAAACCCCCATCATATACAGAGGGATGGAACTCAGACAAGAATTAATTAGTACCATCCGCCCCCCATAGGACAAATGTCTCGTTTTCCAGCTGGACAGTCTCTTCTCAATTTTCAGGATCAGATTCTTATAAACATTAACAGAGGGCTTGGATCCAGAGATAGGAATACCAAGGTAAGTGATAGGCAACTCCCCCAACTTACAATTAAATTTGTCAGCCACCCGGACAGCCTCATCTCTATCAGCCCCAAACACAAAGACCTCACTCTTTTGGTAGTTAATCTTCATACCCGACATACTCTCATAACAATAAAGGAGGAATTTCATGACACTAATGTTGTAATCATCCATCTCCATAAACAGAATCGTGTCATCCGCGTATTGCAGATTAACTAAACCCCCTTCAACCAAGTTGGGAACCAGACCTCGTAAATGACCTTTTTCTTTAGCTCTAAGAAAAATCTCAGATAGCGCGTCCCCCACCAGGTCAAACAGCAGAGGGGAAAGTGGATCCCCTTGTCTCAAACCTTTGAAAGTTCGAAAAAAATTACCCAACTCCCCATTCACGTTAACAGCAACTCTGCCACCCTCCACCACTTGTCTGACCCAGCCAACCCATTTATCAGGGAAGTTCTTCCTATTAAGCACCTCAAACAGGAAGTTCCAATTCACCTTATCATAGGCTTTCTCGAAATCAAGCTTGAGAATCACCCCTTTAAGTTTTTTCTTACAGAGCTCATGGACTACCTCATGTAACGTAACTACCCCCTCAAGAATGTTTCTCCCAGGGATAAAGGCAGATTGGCTCTTGTCCACCACTCTGTCAATACACTTGGTGAGACGATCCGTTAAAAGTTTTGTAATAATTTTATAGCTCACATTCAAGAGACAGATGGGTCGGAACTGCTTGATGTCATTAGCGTCCTGAACTTTAGGAATGAGGACAATACTCCCATAGTTCAGTCTGTGCAAATCCAGCTCCCCTTTATGGAGATCATCCAACATCTCTTTAAAACAGAGTCTTAATTGTGGCCAGAAAGCTTTATAAAAGGCGCAGGGAAGACCATCTGGACCAGGGGCCGTATTAGTCTTCATAGTCTTAACAGCTAAGTCAATCTCATCAAGACTGAAGGGCTTAGTCAACTCTACCCCATCAGGGAAAGGGAGACTTCCTCTACAACTCCAAATATCATTGGACAGGTGAATTGGGGGAAGATCCTCCGCCCCGAAAAGAGTTTTGTAATAATCGGTAATGTGATTTTTCAGGGCATCACCTTCAGTGATTTCAGCTCCATCCTTATCCAGAGATAAAATCCTGGATTTCCTTTTCCGCCCATTAGCTATCCCATGGAAAAAGGAAGTATTAGCATCACCTTGGAGCATCCACTCCTGCCCACTACGCCGTTGCCAATAAGAAGCCTCAAGGTCATACACCTTCATGAGATCCGCCTCCTTTTCGTACAACTCTTTCCAGTTCTCATCCGAAAAAGAAACCTTATCAGCACGCATCTCTAAATCATGGATTTGAAAGCTCAACTCTCTTTTACGTTTCCTGAAATCACTCATGAAATTGGCACCCCATCCTTTCATGAGTTTCCTCAGACCCGCACACTGTAAATGCCAATAGTCTAAAATATTCACATCGTGTCTGACCGGCCATTTAGAAATCAACCAGGGTTTGAAAAACTCATCAGTAAGCCAGATGGTTTCAAAGCGAAACCTTCTCTTAGAGTTACACACCTCTTTATCAAGATCCACCACAATCGGGCTGTGATTAGAACCAATTCTAGGCGCGCTAAAAACCGTAGTAAGGGGAAAAACTGCATCCCAGTTGGGCGAGATCAACACTCTGTCCAGCACCTCCATGGTGGGATTAGTTTGGTTGTTGGACCAAGTATACTTACCCCCAACTCTATGAAGCTCTCTCAGGTCATAATTAGAGATGAACATATTAAACTCATTCATCCAATGGAAATTAGGAAGCCCTTTAGACTTTTCGTGGGGGAACCTAATCATGTTGAAGTCACCCCCAACCATCATAGGGACATCCACATTCATGATTTTCCTGCCAAGTTCCTCAATGAACTCCCCCTTCCTACCATCCGAAGCCGGACCATACACATTAATGATTTCCCAAACAACACCTCCCAACTTGTTTTCCACACGCATACTAAGAAAAAAGTCGCCCTGGTCAACACCATGGACAGTAACCATGTCCAGGTTAACACCCAACAGAAGACCTCCCGAGTGCCCAGAAGCCGGCTTCGTAAGCCAGAAAAAATCCCTTCCGCCACAAAACAACTCTAACTCTCTAGCCTCAAAGCTTTGCCGGATAGTTTCTTGGATGCCAACCCCATCACACCTGTATTTTCCAATCAAGTCAGCTAAACACCTCTTCTTTCCCACGGACCCAAGACCTCTAATATTCCAGAAAAGTACTTTCATATCAAAACATGTTGAGGTTTGTTCACCCACGTATCATTCTCACAAACTCCATCTCCACCATACTCCAGTGTGGGTACGCCACCATCATCAACATTAGCTGGGCCAGTAGCCATCTCCCCCGTAGAGCACGGGTCCGATGAGGAAGACTGAACATTGCTAGTCAATTGTTGTTCTTTTGCTAAACTAACTAGGGCTTGAGCCCTTTCCTTAGCTTTTAGAAAACATATATTAGCATTTCTGTCATCTTCATTTTCACCCACATTTATACCAGCATCTAAAGCAATTTGAACTAAACAAGACGAATTCATAGACTGAAAAGCAGTAAACTTATCCATACCTATCATCTCATCTTGTTTGTTCTTCCTCTGTTGTGCTTTCACCGTTATGGGAATCCCATCTCTCTTGATACGCGTGCTTTTCCTTTGTGCTATCACAGGACCTTTCGTCTTCCGAGGCTTTTTGGAGGTCTTGATAGCGACCTTCTTTCCCATCTCAGTCTTCTCTCCATCGGCACCAGACTTCTCATCATCTTCAACTGACGGCAAGGTGCCATCCAGATCTGCGGTAACCAGCATCTCAACATACGCACTAGGCGTAAAAGGGACAATCGCCAAACTCTTTTCCCAGTCCATGTCCTCCACTGGATTCACCTTTACTGACAACATCATCTCATCCGACCTCTCAACTGGATGCACCGAATCATAAGTCCTCTTACTCATCTCCCCATCTTCTTCGCCAGATAGATCATCAAAATAGTCAGGGATATCAACCATCCCTCCCTCATCCGAACAACCATCCTCTTGAGAGTTTGATTCCATGACCTTTTTGCCTTTATAGCTTCCACTACCACCCCCACCAGATGGAGGATTGCTCGGTGCCACAGGAGGATCAGCGTTGTCTCGTGCCTCTTTCGAAGTGGCCACTAAACCAGCCTGATTGGGGAGATTACGCTTGGTCGTGGGCACTTTCAGATCATCTGGTTTAGGTGGGTCAGACACTTTCAGTTCTGCTTCTGGAATCCAACGGATTCTATAGCCTTTGAAGTTGATAAACACCTCTGACACCCCTTCAATATATATCGGATCCCTACACATCACCCTCACCCGAACCGGGCCAAATTTTTTCAGAGAATCGCCGTCGATTTCGACTGGATACCCAATGAGATGAGCCAATCTCTTCATAAGTTTCTCATTACGGGCCACGCTTGGGACCCCAAGGGCCTTAACCCAAACAGAATGGAGTTCCGCAAAAACATCCATCTCTTTGCTGGACTCCCTTACACAAGCCAGTATAAGAAATTTCTGGAAATTGAAGCTCCTAAACTTGGTCAGCTCTCGGCGGATATTTAAAGAAGGGAACTCAATCAGATATTCATTTTGATCAAGTTGTCTCACTGTCCAGTCCCATTGAACATCAAACATGTGTTTCATCTCGATTAAAATCCGCTCCTCCGAGCAAAAACCTTCCAAAACAGTCAGGATCCCAGTAATTGGACCCTCCCCCTTATCAACCTCAATGTCATCAGACACCAGATTATAGAACGCTTGATTCGGCATGCCAATCCCGCAGATATCAGGACCAAAGTCCGATAGATCCAGTTTTTCAACTCTCTTTAACAGCACATCAGGACACTGAGCCGAAATATGCCCAGTTTTCTTACAAGCATAGCACAGTGCAGGATTGGGGCATTGGGCCTGATGATGACCCGGATTCCCGCACTTGAAACACATCATCTCTTCAACACGACCTTCTCTAGGGTTTTTCATCTCTCTGCGAAAACCTCCCGGGGCGCCAGGAGGAGGGGTAGGTCGAGGCTGCTGAGAACGGCCAACTCTCCAGCCGGTATTCAGATCAGAACCCCCACCATCTCTCTGCCAAGCATGATTCACCTCTCCCCCTTTCACGTTCCTAGCCTCCCGATTCGCAGCACCCCAACCCTCATCTCGCTCAAAACTCCTCTTACTACCAGAGCCACCAGCTTTCCACTGATTCGCCATTTGAATTTTTTTAAAAAATATTATTTTAAAAAAATTCGCATGTGCATCAATGCATCATGTCATGTGCGCGGCTTGCGATCGTGATCGCGTGCGATTGGACAGGCCTGCGCTGCGCTTTTGCTACTTTCGACTTTATTTTCTCTTTAAATATTGAAACGATAACAAATCAACACGCGCGCAGATCGAATTGATTGGAGACCAAATGTCGTGTGGACAGTGAAGTGTACGGAAGATTAGAAGATACCTTCTACGGACTACTGTTCTACTCTATTCACCCTGTCGTTCACATGGCCAAGTTCAGGTGAAGCGTGAAGGTACATGAGTACGTCTAGAACCGACGAGAAGTTCCATTATACCGTGTCAACAATCCCGTCTCAGATAGAAGTTCCATTATACATCTCTACCTTAATGGCCTGATTATACTCACACGCCTACACACTGAAAGACACCTCTCCTAATTTTTTGTCGAACCTGACAAGTTCATGATTTTTCACATTAATTTCAGGGTACGTTTAGGAAAAACGTATTCCCGTAAATAAGATTTTTTTCTACTGTAATCTATTTATCAATAAAAAAATCTAATCTATTCGGTCTGCCCGTCTGTGGCATCTACCCATGGGCCATGGTGTCAACCTGCTAAGCGGCAGTGTAGACTGTAGAGGCGAGCCAAGGCCTATTGGGAGGAGATCCTGAATCGGTTAACAGAGATCAGTCAACAGAATAAAATTTAATCAGATGTTGTCTGATTTGGTCTTTTCGGTATCGATTAATTTTGTCAACCTATACAACCCATTTTAAAGGAAGTGATATATAACTTTGCTATTAAAGATTACAAAACTTATAAGGCACGTGTATGATATCTTAATCTATTATAATCCTACCTCCCTTTTAGATATAGATAAAAATAGAGATATAAGGATCTAATATCCTTGTAATTATATAGATATTCTTGGTAAACTAAAAATAATCACCTTTTGCGAATTAAGAATCTAAAATATCGTTGTAATTATATATAGCCATTCTTGGTTGTTGGTATACTAAAAATACGCACCTTTTGCAAATCAAGCATCTAAAATAATATCCTTTTAATTATATATAACTATTCTTAGGGTGCGTTTGGTTTTGCTTTTGAAATCTATTTCTGTTGTGAAAAAGCAGAAGCTGAACCAAACAAGCTTACCAAAACTACTTCTACTGTGAAAGAACAATTTTTTTCTAGTACAAATTTGGAAGCAGCTTGGACCCTACTTGTCTGCTTTTGCTTTTCTGCTTTTCTGATTTTTAGTTCAGATTAAATAGTATGAATTCAAGGTGTTTTAATTGATTAAACATTATTATGGTTTGTATTGTATTGTACAATTTCATTAGATAATATGTAGTTGTCGGTTACTTTATAAGATGAACTATGCACTTTTTATTTATCTAATATATTTTTAGTTATTTAGTTGCAACAATGTTGAGTGTTTCCTATTTATATATATGTATAGAATATTATAATGATGAAAATTATGTAAGTTATAAAAAAAAACGAGCTCACAACAGTTTTTTCACAGCAGTTTCAACCAAACGACTTTTAGCTTTTTCACAGCTGACAGCTCACAACAGCTTTTTCACAGCTCATAGCAGAATCAAACGCACCCTTAGTAAACTAAAGATAAGCACCTTTTGCAAACAAAGCATCTAATTAATCCTAATAATTATACAAATTAAGCATGGAGTAATACATATACATAGCATATAATTAAACCCAATGGTTTGATCGTCTATAAATACACACACATAGGACCAATTGTAATCCGTCCACAAACACATAAAAAAAATCTACAGATAAACAAGGAGCACACTTGCTATCGTCCAATATGAAGAACAGCTCCAGCTTGCCCGTTTTCATGCTTCTCCTCGTCGTCGGAAGCTTTGCCATTGCGGTACGCGGTAAGTGAAAGAGAGCAAATATGCATTCTATTACACCACGAATATATTTGTTTGTGCCATCGAGAAAGAGAGCAGAACCCTAAATCCAGTGCTTTTCTTTCTTCGGCATGGATGTAATATAATTAACCTCCTGAAGCATGGTTGCATGCAGGCACGGAGTCGGTGGAAGCTGCGGCAGGAGGCGGAGGCCTGACACAGCCTGTCATTGACCCTAAAACGAACTGCTTCCAGACGTACCAGTGCTCGGGTATCCCAGCGCCGTGCTTCGCCTGCATCAAACGGCCTAGCAGCACCTTCAGTTCGCAGGGCCACTGCGAGAAGAGCTGCCCGCCCAGCGCTAGGGGTGAAAACGGATCGGATACGGACGGATATCACTAATATCATATCCTTTTTCATATATTTTTTCGGATTCGAATTCAGATTCGGATAATCCGGATACGGAGTCGGATATCATCGAATACGAATACGGAGCGGATACGAATCGAATACGAATACGGTTACGAATACTTACCGAATATCAATAATGTATTTATTTATTCACGATCACAATAGACAAATGACAAATAATAGTTAACATCATATAAATCATCACGAACGGGGAGAGAGAGGTGACAGGAGTAGCAGAGACCGGGAGAGAGAAAAAAAATTAGGGTTGATAGAGTTTTAGTCAAAGTTGACTATTTACTTATTTTTGAAGTGAGAGAGATAAAGTTTAAAATTGTAAATTTGAAATATAAATGATCGTTTAAAGTTGAATTTTTTCTAATATCAAAATACAACATATATAATATCATAAAAAATTTCACATTTTTATGCATAAGTTTGCTATTTTTAATTCATTATGTATGTTTCTTTGATTTATATTGAAATTTGTCAAATTTGAACTACAAGTGCATGAAATAATGAACCAAAAATTATAAAAAAATCATATTCATGAATTTGAGTCTATTTTAAGTCAGTATCCACTAAATTGAAAGATAGTTTTTAAAAAAATTGTTACGACACTCGATGGACAACATAGAGCTTAATGAAATTTTAATTCTAAAAAATTCAAATAAATTCTGAAAAATACGAGACGTCTCATGGTATCATCATACGATAGATAGATGCTGTGATAAAAATTTAAAATTATTTTGACAAAGTTTTCATGTACGATGTTAAGAAAGATGGAGATTTGAGAGTAATGAATTAGAATGTTAAGAAGAAATGTGTTAGGTTTAAAAGCAAATCAATAGTTAAATCTTCATTTAAACTTGATTTTTTTATGATCAAAATATATCATATCTAATCTTATAAAAAAATTTCACATTTTTATACATAAGTTTGCTATTTTTAATTCATTATGTATGTTTCTTTGATTTATATTGAAATTTATCAAATTTGAACTCCAAATGCATGAAATAATGAACTAAAAATTCGAGAAAAATCATATTCATGCATGTGAGTCTATTTTAAGTCAGTATTCACTAAATTGAAAGATAGTTTTTTAAAATAATGTTACGACACTCGATGGACAACGTAGAGCTTAATGAAATTTTAATTTTAAAAAATTCAAATCAAGTCAGAAAAATATGATACGTCTCATAGTATCATCATACGATACAAAGATGCTGTGATAAAAATTTAAAATTATTTTGACAAAGTTTGCATCTACGATGTTAAGAAAGATGGAGATTTTAGAGTAATGAGTTAGAATGTTAAGAAGAATGTGATAGGTTTAAAAGCAAATCAATAGTTAAATCTTTGTTTAAACTTGATTTTTTTTCTATGATTAAAATACAACATATCTAATCTTATAAAAAAAATTCACATTTTTATACATAAGTTTGCTATTTTTAATTCATTATGTATGTTTCTTTGATTTATATTGAAATTTATCAAATTTGAACTACAAGTGCATGAAATAATGAACTAAAAATTCTAGAAAAATCATATTCATGCATGTGAGTCTATTTTAAGTCAGTATCCACTAAATTGAAAGATATTTTTTTAAAAAAATGTTACGACACTCGATGGACAACGTAGAGCTTAATGAAATTTTAATTCTAAAAAATTCAAATTAAGTCTGAAAAATACGATACGTCTCATGGTATCATCATACGATACATAGATGCTGTGATAAAAATTTAAAATTATTTTGACAAAGTTTGCTATTTTTCATTAATTCATTGTGTTTCTAAAATTTAAATTGAAAGAACTAAAAAAATATTTTTTATTTATTATAAAAAATATTTTTAAATTTTATTATAAGATTTTTTATTTCAAACTCCTTGGGCGGTTGGGCCATGGCGCCATGGCAGTGGGCCTGCCAGCCCAATATGAAGGCCTATTTATGTGATGTGGGCCTGTAGTGTGGCCAGTGGGTCTATATTATTAATGGGCCAGATATCCGAATAAGAACTATCCGGATTATCCGAATCCGTATCCGAATCCGACGGATATCAGGCATATCATATCCGTTTCTGTATCCGAAAAAAAATATCCGAATCCGAATCCGTATCCGAAAAATCCGTATCCGAATCAAAAAAATCCGAATCCGAATCCGTTTTTCCGGATACGGTCGGAAACTATCCGAACCACTTTCACCCCTACCCAGCGCATAATACTTGTTTCTGCCTGCCTGCGTCATCGCGTCTTGACTCTTGTCTTGTCCGTGACCGTGATGGAACTGCGTCTTGAGTCTTCTCTTGTCTTGTATGGACCTGTGTTACCGTGTAATGTTATGATCCCGATTTTTCAGACTGAATGAAAGAAAAAACAGATAGCTGATTTTTTTCCTGTGGAGTACAACAGAGAGGGTGCACGATTTGACACGGTAAAACACGCGCTTGAAAATTAGGTCTCAAACATAAAAAATAATGAGTATTTAAAAACTTCTAGATTTCATATTGTTTTTAGATTTTGTAGTTATCGAAGTTTCGTGATTATGAGCATATTCCAAATTATTTGAGAACTTCAAATTTCGGGAGCTGAGCATAATCCAGATTATTTGAGAACTTCAAATTTCGGGAGCTGATATGGGGCTGTGAAGATGTTCCCTAAACATATCCTAAGATTCGAAAAAACATGCTTATGGATGATTGATGAGTTTATTACAATTATTTGAGGGCTCAAATAAATAAATTTAAAAGTTGATAAACAACTTCAAAGTGATTAGTATTATATATATATTCTTTTCGTATACAATTTTTTATATGAGAAAAACGTAAGTTGTGTAATGAAACCTACGTGTCACCCGTTTCGAACCAACATGTATCGCACGTGTCATGCGTGTGAGATGTGTAGGTCTGGAATTATACCTTTTTGAATAATCTCGGAGTGGGCGACAGAGCGTGGTATTTATGATGAACATTGAGTCCGAATGAGATTTCGGTGTCATAACCTTGTTGTTCTCCATTGCATCATTATCAGGTGTGCAAATTGGAGAACAATGGGGTTATGTTGCTGAAATTCCGTTCAGACTCATGGCTCATCATAAATACCACGCTCTGTTCTGTCACTCTTGGGTAGGTTTAGGATATATCTGATAGTTCTTAGGGTCTTAGGTGATCTCTAGGGTTAGGTCTAGCAGAGTGTAGACTTAGGGTTACCTTTGGGTGTGCTCCGGGATGAGGAGGACGCCATGGCAATGGTGGCCATGGTGTGGAAGTCCGGCTATTGACGGTGAAGGGGGGCTTCCCGTCGCTCCAACACAAATGCGTAGATCGGGTGACTTAGCAGTGGAGACCTGTTCTCTCAGAACGAACTCCTTATATATATGTGTTGTGCGATGGGGGCCCCTTCAACAGGTTAGTGGAGTGCGCCCCCGATCAGGGCGCTTGACATTAGGGGTTAGTTAGCCTAATTCCGAATTACCAGGGAGGAGAGGGATTCGGTCCCCTTCTCCTCCCCGAGAGCTAATACTAACATTCTCCCCCTAGATCTCGACTTAGTTCTTAACTTAACTTAACATTACACCTATTCCATTATAGATCAATGCATAGAGCATGCTGCATCATAATAGTCAGTTACGTACTATATGACTCAACAACTACAATGCACATTTCCATTTTGAAACAGTTTCTCAACTCATTTTGGGCCCTTATAAATCCATAGATCATAGGCTTACCTTAAACCCATGTCGACTAAGTGTTCTCTGAACACATTGGGAGGTAAGCCTTTTGTGAGCGGATCCGCAAGCGTTCGCTTGGTACTTATATGCTCTACTTATCATTTGATCTTGGATTCTCTCCTCAACAATATAACACTTAACTTAGATGTGTTTGGCAGCAACACACTTCTTGTTGTTATAGGAGAAATATACTGTTGACTCATTGTTACAGTATAACTTAAGTGGTTTTAAAATGCTGTCGACCACTCTCAAAACCGGAATAAATTTCTTAATACACAGTGCCTGTCCGGCGACCTCATAACACACCACAAACTCGGCATACATCGTGGAAGATGCCGTCACAGTTTGTTTGGAGCTTTTCCACGACACAGCTCCCTTTGCGAGTGCGAATACACAACTTAATGTGGACTACTTAGCATTCACTCATCTCGCAAGGTCTTGATTTGAATAACCCGCAATCGCTAGGTTATTTAATCTTTCATACGTTAGCATGAGGTCGTTGTACCTTATATAAATCTCAAGGCTTTCTTAATTTAATCCAGCGATCCAATTCTGGATTTTTCTGATATCTGCCAAGCATTCCGGCGATATAAACTTAGTCAGGGCGAGTACATAATTGAGCATCTATGGGCTTCCGACAGCAGAAGCATATGGAACCAATCTCAATTTGATCGATCTCATATTGGTTCCTGGGATACTAAAAGTACCCAACTTATCACCCTTGACTATCGGATCAAGCGATAGCTCATACGCATGCATACTATATACTTTCTCAGTACATCCTCTAGTATGTCGTATGCGACAATCTTAATACCCCCTTAATGATATCTCAGAGAATCTCTAATCCTAACACATAGGAAAATTTCTCCAAAATACTTAATGTCAAAATGAGAGGACAATATTTCTTAGTTTCTAATAGTAGATGGACACTACCACTTGAGAGCGGAATGTCATCCACATGCTAAACTGGGAAAATAAATCCCCCATTCTTAAATTTAGACAAACACTATTGTCCTCTTCATTATTCTTAAAAACCCAAAATTTTCTAATAGTCTAATTTAAATTTCAGATACCCTTACTTAAAACTTATTTAAGTCCATTGGACTTAGACAAAACGGTATCATAAAATTTCCCTTTCATTTCTATGACAAAACATTTAGTTGTGTCATATTGACATTCTCATTTAAAACTTATTGAAAATGTCGTCTTTACATCAAATTGATGCAGTTCTAAGTCATAATATGCCTTAACGATTCTTAAAGAATCCTTAAATAAGACATACAAAAATGTCTCATTTAATCTGCTTCTTATCTGAGTTGGCACATTATTTACTAAGTTAGAGAGTTGTTCCTTTACCTCTTCATTAGCATCATCTAGAAATGCAGATTCCTAAATAACAGGAGCCTCATGTACAATAGATGTCGCTAATGAAGGTCCAAACTCAAGTGTTGGACAAAGGACACTACCATAGGTACATGGAAAATTGTTCTTGAATCATAGGAGTGGATTCACTAACCCACTTCTCTTCAAGATTAATTTCTCTAAGTACCGTGCTCCCCCTGATTAAAACATCTTCTAAAAAAGGCATGTCTCGTCTCTTCAAACTTAACATGTCTGTTAGGACATTACAAAACGAGATCACTTAGACTTATCATTGCAGTCAATAAAATTGACACCTTACTGTCTTAGGACTTTAACTTATTAATATTTGGGTTAAAATATAGCCTTAGCAGGACGACATACCCTTATTCTAAAATAATTTAGAAAAATGGTTATCGTCTTGTCCATAATTCTTATGGTGCTTTCAGGCACAGACTTATTAAGGATCCAATTAAAATTATGAATGTTGGTTTTAATGCCTTCATCCACAAATTAATCGGTAGAGTGGAATAACTTACCATACTTCTTACTATGTCCACTGGAGTGCGAGTGCACCTTATAGCCACTCTATTTTGCTAAGGTACACCCGATATAAAATACCAGGCTATTTTGCCATTTTCTATAGAACATTGCAAAAGAGTTCGAGAAATCGGGCACACGGGGTATATTGACCGTAGCACGGTCAGATCTTATTCTTTTAAACTTTAGATCATGCTGATATAAGAATCAGCCTTAAAAACATCTTAAATTTATCCAGAGCAACTAATGATCTGATCGCTATGATCTGATCCCTCTTAGATTGGATAAATGTTAATCAATTAATTCTAAATCACCGTTGGGCAGAATTAAAATCAATTGAACTTAAATATAGTAACATTATCACCAACGTTGGTCAGGAGATAAAAATTACTACAATCATTAAACTTGATTTCGCGTCATTCTTAATTTATTTGACGTATTTATCTTAATGCAATATATGCATGAAACTCAGTCTAAAGAAACTAAAGCGGAAGAATTGACTAAATGTTCAATCCTCCCCCTCGAAATATGGTCCATTAGGTAGTGCCATAATTTCGAAAATACGTCATCAATTCTTTTGCTCTTATCATTATTCTAAGATGATAAAATCATCTTGAGAAAATAAATAAAGTTTGTCATGCTGAAAGCAAGACTTAAAGACTTTATTTCTAAGTGCGAAAATTCATCTATTACCATTCTTGTTCATCCATTTTGGAAACTCCACATATTCTTTCATGTGGTGTTCCTTCTTACAATGTCTGTAGAAATCCTTCAGGACATCATATTCCTTTATGTGAGCTTATAAGAGGAGTCCTTAGCATCATTAGAACAAGTCTTATAATGCTTCTTCCCCTTTATTCGTGTTGCACATTATGACCTAAATCATTGTGTGCTTTCTTAATCCTTATACATAGTTTGAAATCAGCATCTACAAACTCCAACACTCTCGCTGTAAGTTGTAGTTGATCACAAAATGATCAGAAAACTTAGTGTGACGTCATAATTAGACGATAATATCGTCCTCGAGCTCCTTATTCATGGGTTTCAGCTTTGAAAACCATGTCGCAAAAACTTACTAAACTTTTCTTAATAAGCGTGCTAGCATACGCCTTAGAAAAGTCACCTTCAGATACTCTTTGCAGTATCATGACGTGGGATAGAACCCCTAATTTGCTCCATAAAGGAGCTCTTAATCATAATACATTTTGTGTTTCCACTGATTTCCTTTAGTACTATATGTCTTATTTTATTCTTATTTCGGCGAAGTCATGTAACCTTATGACAAAAGCCTCTTGGCTTTCATCTTCTCAGATCACGGGCTTCGCACGCTTAGTTAGACAATCAAGCATTAAAGCAAGATTTATGTCCTATAGCACAATCGCTATCTTAATATCTCATCTCCGGGAACCGTAGTTCTCACCATTGAGAGACTCAATGCCGGAGATATGACTTAGCAGATTTCTAATAAGGAACATTATCAAGGTATATTATAACAGACATAATATGACACATGAAAATTTAACGTTGGTCAAAATCAACATGTGACATACTTAAAACTTAAGAGACGAATTAATTCTACATCACCGTTGGGCAGAAATAGAATCAAATCAACTAAACCACAGTAATTTCATCACCAACGTTGGTCAGGAGACAAAATCACTATGTTAACAAAATACAACATTTATAATGCCAAATTAAATTATCTCGTTGGTTCAAATTTAATTTACAGAATAAATGCTACTTAATTGATAGGATGAACATGGTACTAATCTTAAAACAGTGTATTCGCAGCGGAAGTCTTATACTAATCAATACACTGCTTAATCAGTAATGAAATTCTGAATTTACAGCATGATATTAATTTTAAACAGTGTAATGAAAGACTTAATATAAACATGCACAACGAGAGACTTAATTTTAATTAATACACTGCTTAAAATAGTAATGAAAATTCAGAATTTAAACTTAAACAAAATTCCTAACAGATATTTTTCAATTAAAAGTAGTCCTTGGACTAAATTTAATAAATAAATATCACAAAAAATACTAAAAGTGCTTTAAAACTCAGAACACAAAATTTCTGAGTAATCTTAAATAGTGTATGCACAGCGGAAGAACTTAATCATAATTGATACATTACTTATTTTAAACAGTATATGCACAACGGAATACTTAATCTTAATTAGTACACTGATTAAAATAGTAATAAAATTCTGAAATTTAAACTTAAACATAAATTCTAAAATAATATTCCTTAATTAAATATAGTCCTTAGACTAAATTTAATAAAGAAAATATCATAAAAGTGCTTAAAATTGCTGAAAAAATTCAGAATAAATTTTCTGAGTATGTACAAACTTATACAAAATTTTCCCCGCAGAAAACTTATCTTTTCTTAATTTTGGGCATTTTTCTTAATTTTCAGATAATATTTAATTGGAAAATCAATTTCTTAATCCTAAAAATTCAGAAATCAATTCCGGCCCAAAACACTGATTTAGCCCGGCCTAAAAAGGAAAATTAGGTCCGGCCCACAGCTTCCACGCGCGCGCCAGCGCACCCAGGCCGCAACCTGGGCCTGGGCCGCCAAATCGCGCCCCCGCTTGGGCTGATTTCCGGTCCGGTCATTGCCAGCCGTCGGATCTGATCCGACGGCTGCGCGCGAACCTCGCCCGGATAAAAAGCCTTCCCGGCCGAGGCAAAACCCTAACCCTAAAACAGTTTTCCCCTCCCCCACCCGAGCGATAGGGCGACTGCGGCGCTTGGCGCGCGGCGCATGGCGGCGCGAGCGGAGCCGGCGGCGGGCCAGCGGCCGGGGAGAGAGGGGGGAGCTAAGCGGCCAAAGGCGCCATCGCGGGCCCGCTCGCCGGTGCGCGCGCTCACCCGAGGGTGAGCGGCACTCCGTCGAGGCGGTCCGCGGTGGCGCGCACTCGGCCAAGTCCTTCACTTCCGGCTAGCGGCGGCGAGGAGCGGTCTCCGGCCTCCGGCGGGCGGCTGCGCGACGACCCGAGGGTCCAAGGTAAGAAAACCCGAACCCTTTCTTACCTAGGGTTAGGGTTAGGGTTTTCACCCTAACCCTAACTTTCAGATCTGAGCTCCTTTCCGGTTTCCCCATTCCTCCTTTTTTTTTGTTTGTTCTTGGTCTTACCCGAAGGATTCCTTAGGGGTTTAGGGGTGTTCTTCCAAGGGAAACAGAGGGCAACAGGGGGGTCTTAGGTGCCGGGTTCTTAGAGGGACATGGGGAGTCTTAGGGTTTTGTATTCGGTATTCACAGTGGGCAATGGGGGGTTTTGCCCCAAGGAAAAACCTAGCCCCATTCTCACCTGTTCTTACGAATTCATAGAGGCGCCTTAGTCAGATTTCTTAGGGGTCTTGGCGCGGCGGTGGTGCGGGTCAAGGGGATCCGACACCACCCTTACTCCTAACTAGCCTAGCCCTAGGTCGGCTCTGATACCATTGATAGTTCTTAGGGTCTTAGGTGATCTCTAGGGTTAGGTCTAGCAGAGTGTAGACTTAGGGTTACCTTTGGGTGTGCTCCGGGATGAGGAGGACGCCATGGCAATGGTGGCCATGGTGTGGAAGTCCGGCTATTGACGGTGAAGGGGGGCTTCCCGTCGCTCCAACACAAATGCGTAGATCGGGTGACTTAGCAGTGGAGACCTGTTCTCTCAGAACGAACTCCTTATATATATGTGTTGTGCGATGGGGGCCCCTTCAACAGGTTAGTGGAGTGCGCCCCCGATCAGGGCGCTTGACATTAGGGGTTAGTTAGCCTAATTCCGAATTACCAGGGAGGAGAGGGATTCGGTCCCCTTCTCCTCCCCGAGAGCTAATACTAACAATATCATTTTCTATAGACATAAGGTTGTGGTATATACAAACATTTAGTACTTATGATGCATTCTCGATTGAATAAATATTTTGCCTCTAGAATGGCTGATGACTGATGGTGGATGTCAAGTGGTTGGAATAAAAGTGGAGCTCACTCGAATGAGTGGATGATCAACACTGAGAATTTTGTTGATTGTGTATTCGCTTTGAGAAAAACAAGTGGTGCGAGGTGCCCATGCATAAAGTGCAGAAATTCTCGTTAGCAAGACAAGAGAACGTTGTCACTACACATTTGTAAGTATGGTTTCTTGCTAGGTTATGAAGTTTGGGTGCACTATGACGAGACATTTCATGAAAAACGGTATTAGTAGTGGAAGAAGATGCTTGATGTTATACGACCAGAGTTTGAAACAAACCCTAAGAATCCTCCTACACCGGAGGTTCAAAAGTTTTTCGACATCCTTAGAGCTTCAGAAGAGCCGTTGCATGAGCACACCACAGTAAGCATACTCGCTTTCGTGACCCGTCTTATGTCCATTAAGTCGAAGTTTGAATTATCCAACAATTGTTATAATGAGCTCGTGAACCTGATCAGTGATGTCCTTCCTATGAACCATAAGATGCCAAAAAACATGCACCCGTCAAAAAATGTTTTCTGTTCTTGGTATAAAGTATGAGAAGATTGATGTCTGCCAAGATAACTACATGCTTTTCCGGAAATTAAGGGCGTTTGCTTGTTATAAGGAGCTTTTGAACCTGATCAACGATGTCCTTCCTATGAACCATAGGATTTCAAAAGACATGTATCAGTCAAAAAAATATTTTCGGCTCTTGGTATGGAGTATGATAAGATTGACGTGTGCTAAGATAATTGTATTATTTTCTGAAAGTTAAGGGTGTTTGCTAACATGGTCGACGATCTGCGGTAACTTCCGTCAGCCACGCCTGACCGATGGAAGTTAGCTAAGTCCCGTCGAACCGCCTTCATCGGCCAAGTGCCGATGGAATTAGGGTTTTACCGACGGAAGTTAGCTTCTTCCGTCAGTATTAACCTAACTTCCGCCGGTTTTGGCCGACGGAATTTTCCTGTTTTCTTATAGTGGAGATCCTGAATCGGTTACTTCGGTTAACCGAAGACGATACCGATATCAATCGACAGAATAAAATTTAATCATATGTTGTCTCGGATTTGGTCTTTTCGGTTTTGTTTTTCGGTATCGATTAATTTTGTCAACCTATAAGTGATAGATAACTTTGCTATTAAAGATTACAAAACTTATGAGGCACGTGTATGATATCTTAATCTATTATAATCCTACCTCTTTTTAGATATAGATATAGATATAGATATAGATATAGATATATAAGCATCTAAAATATCCTTGTAATTATATAGCTATTCTTGGTAATCTAAAGATAAGCATCTTTTGCAAATTAGGAATCTAAAATATCTTTGTAATTATATATAGCCATTCTTGGTTGTTGGTATACTAAAAATAAGCACATTTTGCAAATCAAGCATCTAAAATATCCTTGTAATTATATATAGCTATTCTTGCTAAACTAAAGATAAACACCTTTTGCAAACTAAGCATCTAATTAATCCTAATAATTATACAAATTAAGCATCTAGTAATACATATACATAGCATATAATTAAACCCAATGGTTTCATCATCTATAAATACACATACATGCATAGGACCAATTGTAATCCATCCACAAACAAAGAAAAAATCTACAGATAAACAAGGAGCACAGTTGGTATTGTCCAATATGAAGAACAACTCCAGCATGTCCGTTTTCATGCTTCTCCTCGTCGTCGGAAGCTTTGCCATTGCTGCACGCAGTAAGTGAACATGCCATGCCGCCCCGGCCATGGCCAACTCTCTTGCTGACAAATATGCATTACACCACGAATATATTTGTTTGTGGCATCGAGCAAGAGAGCAGAACTAACCCTAAATCCAGTGCTTTTCTTTCTTCGGCGTGGATGTAATTAACCTCGTGAAGCATGGTGCATGCAGGCATGGAGTCGGTGGAAGCTGCTGCAGGAGGCGGAGGCCTGACACAACCCGTCATTGACCCTAAAACGAACTGCTTCCAGACGAACCACTGCTCGGGTATCCCCTCGCCGTGCTTCGCCTGCATCAAACGGCCTAGCAGCACCTTCAGTTCGCAGGGCCACTGCGAGAAGAGCTGCCCGCCCACCGCATAATACCTGTTTCTGCCTGCCTGCCTGCCTGCCTGTGTCGTCGCGTCTTGAGTCCTCTCTTGTCTTGCCCGTGACCGGTGTAATACTATGATTCGATTTTTCAGACTGAATAAAGAAAAAACAGATAGCTCATAGCTGAGAGGGCGCACGATTTGACACGGTAAAACACGCGCTTGAAAATTAGGTCTCAAACTTGACGGGTTTAGATAAAAAACGATATGATGAGTATTTAAAAACTTCTAGATTTTAGATTATTTTTAGATTTTATAGTTATTAAGTTTTGTGATCATGAACAATCCGACAGATTATTTTGAGAATTTCAAATTTTGGGAGCTAATGTGGCTGTTAAAATGTTCCCTAAACATATCCTAAGATTCGAAAAAAATGAGTTTATTACAATTATTTGAGGGCTCAAATAAATAAATTTAAAAGTTGATAAACAACTTCAAAGTGTCTTTTCTATTTTTTAAAACAATAATATACCATTTGGAGACTTGGAAAACGCGCCGTGGTAATTCACAAGCAGTTTGTGGTTTTAATCTAGGAGATGACCGTTTAATTTTGTTAAAACGCTTTTGGCTTTGCAAAATTTACTTATTTTTCTCGAATTTTAGGTGCTCCAAGCTCTTAAAAAATATTTGAGTATATTGAATTAAATATAATATTAATTTTTTTTGAAAAAGGCACACACACAGCGCGCCCCACTTTATTAGAAAGTGATAAGAACCATAAGTAGCAGGAAACTGGGGACACCAGTTAACCAGAACGCACATAACACCCAAGGTCAAGCACCCAACATCTAGCAATACTTCAGGGACAGATTCAAAGTTTTAGACCGACAGATTACCAGCCAGCGGAAAAAAACCAAAAAGAGGAGACACCGAAACTGAAAAGTGCTCCAAGCCAACCCGCAAGACCGCAAGCCAGCCAGCTTCACTTCAGCCTACGGACAGTCTTCTTGAACCCGCACTTCCCGCCAAGCTGCGAATTTGAGCAAGGAGCAAGTTGTTGTAGTTTAACATTTCCCCCTGATGACGAGTCGGAGCCAGACAATTCCACTGAGCCACAAAACAAGTCATTTTATAAGGCAAATTCAGTACATTAGAAGACAGTACATTGTTGAACACAAAATCATTACGACCAATCCAGATAGCCCAACACACCGCAGCAACCACACCCAAGTGGCTCGACATCTTTTTGTCCAAAAACCCCCGCGCGCCAACCGTAAAAACGTCCTCAAAACTTTCCGGGTAAAAGGACCACCCTAGGGCCTCCCGGACAAAACACCATGTGAATTTGGACAGAGAGCACTGGAACATGAGATGATCCACTGTCTCAAGGCTGTTACAGAATTTACAACCCGGATTACCATTCCACCCCCTTCTAGCCAATTGGTCACCCACTTGAATACACCCTTTCATTGCCAGCCAAAGAAAACATTTAACTTTCAAAGGCGCCACACAATTCCACACAACATTAAGATCCTTCACGACAACCCCCCGGAACGCAACCCAATTATAAAAGGATTTAGTCGAGTAACCCTTATTGCCCAAAGACCACCTCATCTGGTCCTCTCCGCCGGACACAACTACATTCTCGCAAATGGCTCTCATATTGATCCAGAGATTAAACTCGCTAGGAGTAAGGGACCTTCTAAACTGGATCATCCACTCGTCATTATAAGCCTCCCAAACCGAGATTTCTGGGTGAAGACATATGTCAAATAATTGAAAAATTGGATTCGCAAAGGAGTCTCGCCCACCCAGGTATCGCCCCAGAACAGAGTCTTCCTCCCATCGCCAATGCTAAAAACTGAGTGACTTCGGAACCACATTCTGTATTTCATCAAACTATTCCAGAAATAGGACCCTTTCGCAACCCTCTGGCAAAAGAGGCTATCTTGGATGTTATATTTCTTATTAATCAACTCTGAACAGACCCCTTTTTTGTCCCCAGCAAACCGAAAAAGCCATTTACCGAGCAGAGAAATATTCATAAGCCTAGAGTCAAGGAAACCCAAACCCCCATAGACTTTCGGCATACACAACGTTTTCCAATTGACCATATAAAACTTCTTACGCTGGCCCAAACCATCCCAAAAGAAACGACTCCTGATGCTATCAAGTTTCTGGTGGATAGCTTCAGGCAGCAGAAATGCACCCATAGTATACATCGGGATACTGCTAAGGCAAGAGTTAATTAAAACCATCCTCCCCCCCCGAAGACAGGTACCCACACTTCCAGGTAGCCAACCTACTCTCCACCTTGTTAACCAGCCCCTCAAAATCAGACACACCCGGTTTGGAGTAGCTGATTGGTAGGCCCAAATACTTAATGGGAAAGCAACCCAATTTACAATTAAACCCATCCGCAGCCCGTTGGGCGTCAGCAGCATCTACCCCCATCGCAAACAGCTCGCTCTTCTGGTAATTCACCCTCATACCTGAAAGTTCCTCAAAGCAGTACATCAGGAATTTGACAGTGATGAAGTTCTGATCCGAAAACTCGAACATCAAGATCGTATCATCTGCATATTGCAGATGGGTGATACCGCCGTGGATCAGATTGGAAGCCAAACCTACCAAATAACCTTTTTCCTTTGCCCTTAGCAGCATTTCTGATAACGCATCCCCCACAAGATTGAACAGGAGGGGGGAAAGAGGATCCCCTGTCTCACCCCTTTGTAGGTCCTAAAGAAACTGCCGACAGTCCCATTCACATTAATCGCAACCCTTCCCCCCGTCACCACCCGCTTCATCCACTCCACCCATTTACAATGGAACCCCTTTCTCTGTAAGACCTCAAACAAAAACCCCCAATGAACCCTGTCATAAGCTTTCTCAAAATCCAATTTCAAAATCACCCCTTTCCGTTTACTCTTGTGAACTTCATGTAGCACCTCGTGTAGCATGACCACTCCATCCAAAATGTTACGGCCAGGGATAAAAGCAGACTGCGCAGGATCAATCACAGTATCAGCCACCCTGGACAGACGAACGGACAGAACTCTCGTGATAATCTTATAGCACACATTAAGGAGACATATGGGTCGAAAATGTTTAATATTGCAAGCCTCCTTGATCTTAGGCAAGAGGACTATCTCCCCAAAGTTGATTCTCGCTAAGTTCAGCCTACAACCATGGAGCTCATCCAACATCTCCTTAAATTGAAATTTAAAATGATCCCAGAATTTCTTATAGAAGGCTACAGTGAACCCATCCGGGCCAGGGGCAGTATTCGTTTTCATCCCCCTAAAGGCTGCGTCTAACTCCTCCACAGTGAAACCCCTGATCAGCAACTGATTGTCCTCTTCCACAACCCTTCTACGCTCGGCCCAAAAATCATCTGCAAGGTGGATATTCCCCCTGGCTCAGACCCAAAAAGAGTTTTGTAATACCCATAGATGTGTTCAGCCAAATCCCTTTTATCCTGAATTGTCACCCCATTATCCTCCAAAAACAAAATATAAGCCTTCTTTTTCCTACAACTTGCAACTTTATGAAAATAGCTAGTATTGGCATCCCCTAGGGTCATCCATTGTTGTCCACTTCTCCGCCGCCAAAATTCTGCCTCCGTTTTGTAAATCTCGCAAATTTGGTGATCCAACCGGTATCTCTCTGCCCAGCTTTCGAGAGACAGATCATGAACTTCCGCCTCCCTATCAAGATCTTTAAGCCTCTCCAGAAGGACATTTTTCAACCTATCTTGTTCCGCTTTCATGTTGAAGCCCCATCCTCGCAGGTTCCTTCTGAGAAAATTACCTTGTCTCTTCCAGAAATCCAGAATATACTCCCTACCTCTCGTTGGCCATTTCGATTGAATCCAGGTCAAAAAGCTCTCCTGACCCAACCACTCATTATTAAACTTAAAGGAGCTCTTAACCACAACCTCCTCAGGGGTAAGACACACAAGAAGGGGACAATGATCAGACCCGACTCTAGGCAAAGTAACCACTGACACTAAAGGGAACAGCCCACTCCAGGAATTATGAACCAGAATCCTATCGAGCACCTCCCTAGTAGGGTCAGCCTGATTGTTAGACCATGTATACCTCTCCCCTGTTCTAACCAATTCCTCAAGTTCCAGCTCTTGAATAAAATCATTGAAAGCATTAACCCAAAACCAATGTATAACCCCTTTAGACTTCTCAGTTTGAGATCTTATCAAGTTAAAATCACCACCCACAAGATAAGGAATAGACATATTAGACAGTTTATCTGAGAGCTCTCGGAGAAAGTCTGCTTTATCCTCAACTACTACAGGGCCATAAACATTCACCATCTCCCTGGGAGCCCCATCTTTCTTGTTTTGGAGGAACAAGCTAATATAGAATCTCCCCAGATCAACGCCCACCACACTAACAATGTCCATGTTAACCCCACAAAGCAACCCCCCAGAGTGCCCCACTGCTGGTTTAGTAAGCCAATAGAAGTCTTTATTATGACAGAAACTAACAAGCTCCCTCTCATTAAAACTCTCCCTAAATGTTTCCTGAAGACATAGAAAATCAATCCTATATTTCATCATAACCTCCGAAAGTTGCCTTTTCCTACCCACATTCCCCAGCCCCCTAACATTCCAAAACAGAGCCTTCATGAATAAACCTCAATGCTATCTGGAACCCCTTGATCCAGCTCATCAACCCCATCCTCCCTATCCCCAACTACATCCTCTATTGTTGGCAGAGCCACACCCCCGTGTTCTTTCCCCTTCGCCATTTTTTCTTGGGCCAGGCAGATATTAGCTTGAGCCATCTCTTTAGCCTTAATCAAGGAGATTTGATTCAGTCTCTCCACCCTGCCATTACCCAGGTTAACCCCCGCATCCCCCGCTAATGAAATAAGAAAATCAGCATCAACATTTTGCAAAACAGTAAACTTTGACACACCTGAAATGTCATCTTTCAGCCCCGCTCTGATTTGAGCCTTGACTGCCACAGGAACCCCATCCCTCCGAAGGCGCGAGCTCTGACGGATCGCCACAGTTGGCCGCCTCTCCACCTTGTTCTTCCCCCTTCTCTTTTTACCAACATGCTGAAACCCATCTGCCACAACATCAACCCCTTCAGTCATGATAGAATCAGGCAACTTCTCCACAGAATCGACCCTATACCCTTCCCTCGTCTCGCCCTCAACAGACAAATTATCCTCAAACACAGAATGGGTTACACCTGTATTTCCGGAACAAATCCCAGGCCGATAATACACCTCTTCAACCTCAGGAATCATCCCCGAGCCATCCTTAAGAACACTCCCCTTCCCAAAACAGTCCCCTTTAGTGCCAGAACAAAGATTTACCACCTTTTTCCCTTTTGTATCCTCACCAATCAAGGAACGGAACTCACCAGTCAGATCATCACCATCTCCACAAGCTACCTCACTCCCTTTTCCTGAAGATTGATAATAACAGGCAGGAATTTTTGATAAAACATCATCATCCGACATGTCGTCAGCTTCAGGATCCATCCCCACATCATCTTGAGCTTTTGATCCATCTGGAACACCACTTGTCTTGTTGCCCTTACCAGACTTGGGGGATTCGGGAGGGTCAGGATTTTCAGGTTCTTCATCAGAGAAAGAGCCATCAAACCTACTTCCACCCACATCTGTCTTGAAATCATCTGGTTTTGGTCTGTCTTTTTTCACCCCCTCGAGTTCTGGCACCCACTTAACATTGTAACCCACAGCATTGACAAAAATCTCCGAAGTCCCCTCAATCAGCCAAGGGTCTCTTGTCGCGCCCCGATTTAATAAATCAGGACCTTTATTGAAATTCCAAAGAAAATCAATAAACCAAGACGTTCATCAAGCGACCACGTACAATACGGGCAATCATTCACGGTTCGTAGACCGCATTAATACAAAAGTGAATGAAAATGAAGAGAAACTAATAAAATCAAGGGTCCTAGATGAACGCCTCCTTCCAGTCTCGCCTTGACTGGGTCGCTACTCCAGACCTGCATCCTCCTCGTAGTAGACGGGCTCTGATGTTGTAAATCAACGGGGTGAGTACAGGAGTACTCAGCAAGCCACCGAATGCAAATATAATGCAAGGTAGTAACAAGGGAGATAGTGGCTAGTTTTGCGGAAGTAGCATAATTGTAAAGCATTAAATGTGATCGATTTATTAGTACTGAAAAGTAAACATGTGTATGCATCATCATCTTCTAACTCGAGGAATACGTTTTACCTCCTCGCACATCAGTCCTTACATGCCATGAATAACTCAATCATTCAACCAATTGTAAACTAACTGCGAGTAGTCACACAACCCGCCCTTGACCGTGGGCTCGGCTTTTCGAAAAGATTGATTTTACTCTGATCAGAGATGTACCACTGTACCCACAAGGCACGCACTCATCACCTACACCGAAGTGTAACGAGATGACCCATTTCACGGGAACTCGTGCCAAAACCTTCCATATGGTCCTCTCCGACTCAACAGCACCCTCTTATAGGTTTCATATGGTGTCCCGACGCGTCGGTGCCCCACCATACCCCCCTTGAGCCTCCTTTGGTACAAGTCGCCCGCAGGCTTGCCCCTTGCCCCCTCCACTATGGTGCCGAGAGACGGAGTGGTCCACACTTCCAGTTAGGACTTACCCATTAGACTTGTGGTTGGTACGGAAGTGCTTTGCAACAGATCCCGCAGACCGGTCCTTATAGTGCCCCGGGTGCGACCAACCAAAACCCGAGCTTGCACCCGGAACCCACCATACTTATAACATACCTAACTCCAACAGAGTCCAGAGACAAGAATAACGGGGTATTTCATATACCAGAATCCATCTATCTACGACTCATTATTTTTATCCTATAGCAGTTGTGCCGGTACATTGGGCACTAGCTAATATAATATTTGTAGAGTGACAAGGAGTTAAGGCTCAATAAGCATGGCTTGGGTTTGCACACAAGGACGGGGATCTAATAAATATAAGTGTAGGGCTTGATCTTTGACTAATGCAATATTAACCTATGAGTTATAGCGATAATTTATTAAATCATGGGCTCAATATGATCAACTGTTTCCACAGAGGTGGTCGATGACTTGCCTTGATCCGTGAATGGTGAAGGTGGAACCTCGGGATAGAACTCCGGATCTTCGACGACGTCGTAGTCTTCTCGATACGGAAAAGTAAACACAACATTCAAAAAAACAATCCAAAATCAAGCATACAAGCATACAAGTTGTTGTTGGATTTAAGTAAGGGAGATAGAGTCTTAAATTCTAGGGAATTGTTACTTAAATATTTAAGATTGATTCCTAATGAGATCTCTGAATTTATGACTTGATGTAATTTATTTTTCCTAGGGGTTTTTATTTCCCCTTTTTAGGGATGAACTTAGAGAGGTATAAATTAGCCTTGATGTTTTTATGGTATCAAAATAGTGACTTTAAATTATTAGGTCTTTTGAAGTTTGTTATATAGCTTTAAGATAATCTCATAAGGTATGAATCTTTACTACTTGAATTAATTACATATCCTAAAAAGGCTTTTTGTAATATGATTTAGTAGAACAAAGTGGGCAAAAGGAATATTCTATTTGTATTAAAAATAGTGAACTCGAGTTGTTAGGTTTTCTGAAGTTATTATATAAGTTGTCATGACATTTTTGTAAAGTGTTTAACTTCTATTATATGAATTACTTAATTATCCTACAAGGGCTTTTGCAATATTAACTAATAGATTTAAAGTGGGCAAAGTGAACATGTTTATTTTTGTTACATTAAAACAATAGAACAAAGTCATTAAGTCCTCTGAAGTTATTATATAGTTTTTCATGATATTTTTGTAAAGTGTTGTATTTCCATTATATGCATTAATTATTTATTTTAAAGGGCCTTGGAAATGTTGTTTAGTAAATTAAGATGAGCAAAATAAATTATTATATTTTTATTGGCTTACAAACAGTGTACTGGAGTTAATATATCATTTCAAATTAATATATAAATTTCTAAGAGTTTTTCTGTATTATTTAAAGGGAATGTTAATTAAGTCCTAAAAGGGGTATTGGGAATGTTATTAAATAGAATGTCTTGGACAAAATGGTCATTCCATTTTTAATGTATTAATAACAGTGAAATGGAGCAATTACATCTTCTGGAATTAATTCATAAATTTTAAGGATCTTTCTGAATTATTGGTTTAAAGAATTAATTACACCCTAAAGGGGACTTCTCTTTATTATTTAATAAGATTATTCTGTACCAAATAAACATATTGTTTTTATTGCATAAAAGTGTAGAGGATGAAAAGACAAATTTTCCAGAATCAAAATGGTAAATTTTGGAGTTAAATTGAGCAAGATATGAATTTTTAAAGTTTAAAGTATTTTTCTGAATTTTATTTAAACCAGAAACAGCTGCGGGTCCACGATGAGCCAGGTCCACCATGGACCCGCGCACTGTGCGCTGCACCGGTTGGATCTGGACCGTTGGATCCAGATCCAACGATCACTGGTGAGGCGGGGCGTTTAAGTGGATCTAGACGGCCCAGATCACCTCATACCCCTTCGCCGGAATGGGTGGCTGAGATCTAATCACTTAAGTGATTTAATCTCCGCCGTCCATCCGCGATCGCACGGCGGAACGCGCGTCCGGCACGCTCACGGCACGGGGGAGCCAGGAGGCTTCGTCCCCAGCGCCGGCAGAACGACGGCGAGCGCCCACCGGCGATGGCGATGGCATAAGGCCTCGGGTGACTTCAAAAATGGGCAGAGGGGAGTGAGGGGAGTGCATCCATACCGGAGGTGGTGACGGCGATGGACTGGTGGCGACCGGCGGCGAGAAGAGGCGGGGGAGGCCTTCGGGTCCGACGACGGCGAGGCGCTCCGGCGGCGTCCTGGCCCAACGGAGGTGGGGCCGGGGTAGGGTGTGTGATGGCGGTCGCGACGGTGGCCTCGGCGAGGACGGCGGTGGCCCGGAGCGCTGGCGAGGGGCGGACGGAGTGGGAGCAGGGGAAATGCCAAAATGAAGAAGGCGACGGCTCGGGATGGGGAGGGCTTGAGGGGTTTCAGTGTGGGAAGATTGCGGCGAGCACCGGGGTTCTTATAGCGTCGTCGGAGGTGAAGTTTGGAAGGATAAAAAGGGGGAAACCCGAGGGCTTCCAAAATTGGCGCCGGTGAGGTTTCCATCCTCGCGATGCCGTCGATTTGGGGCGCCAGCTTGTCGGGAAATGGAGGGGAAAAGATCCCCGGAGCATGGTAAGCGAAGATCGGGTGCCAATTTGGCAGCCGGCGGCCGGTGGCGGCGAAACAGGCAAGGGGGGGGGCGCCGGCATGGAAGGGGGCGATCCCCTTCCATCGAAGAAGAAGGGCCTGATAGGTGGGGGCCACCTGTCAGCCGGCGGGCGTGAGAGAGGAGGGGCCGACAAGCGGGCCCGACGTGGCAGCGGGAGAGAGGGGCGTATGAGAGGCTGGCGCGTGGGCCTGAGCGCGGTGCGGTGCGGAGGAGAGAGGGGACGGCGCGCCGACAGGTGGGCCCCGCCTGTCGGTGGGCGCGGCCAGAATGGGCTGGGCCGAAAGGCCTTTGAAGGGGATTTCCGGGTTTCGGCCCAATAAGTTTTAAAATGTATTTTCCATTAAATTTAATTCCAGAAATTCAAATATTTGCTTAAGGCTTGAAGATCTGTTTCTAAAATTTTGAAAAAATTCTCAAAAATATTTCTTGGCCTCTAGTTTATCCCATAAAATTTTCAAGTCCAAATTTTGGATATTTGTCTCTGTTTGGCTTTAATAGGACTCTTTTAGGATTTTTCTTTAATAACAAAATTCAGAAATTTATTTAATATTATTTTTCTTTTATTTTATTCCCTTTTAATTTTGGGGCTGTTACAATCCTATCCCCCTTACAGAGAATCTCGTCCTCGAGATTCGAAGCGAACCTCGGTAAAACTAAGGGGCTGAGTTCTACTGGTACTCTCGGTTAGGAGGAGGAGTTACATCAGAAGTAGGCAAGGCGATCTCCAGATCTGGGTTGGTTGAGACCAAATTGGGAGTGTCCTCGGTTGTATCTGGTTTCTCTTTGTGGTGATCTAGAGTATGGTCCTCTGGGTTTGGAATGGAGGATGGCGCCCGCTTGGGGTAGGGGCACTTGTTGGCGTAGTGGCCTCCTTGGCGGCAGTTGTAGCACACAATCGGCTTGCCGTTCCTGTCCCTCTTGTATCCGGTGGCTGGTGCTGGTGTCCTTCCGGCTGGCGGTGCTTGGGGTGGGATGTCTGTGCTTGGCCCTCCGAGGGTGGTTCGTGGCTTGGCAGAGGTTGGGGCTTGAGGTGGAATCACTCTGGTTTCTGGTATAATTGCTTCATTCACCAATCTTTGAAAGTTGGCGAAGTCCCCGTGGATTAGTTGAAGGGAGAGCTCGTGTTGGTGTTGTTGGAGACAGAACAACTGTGCCTGCTGCTCTTGCATCTGCTTTTGTTGTTGTTGCATCTGGGTAAGCAGTGTGGCGATCAGTTGGTTCTGTTTTGCCATCATCTCCGTAAGTGTGGGATGATAGATAACAGGGATCTGCTGAGGTACAGGTGCACCCCACTGAGGCAGATTGCCAGAGGCGTTTTCATCGTGTGGAGCTTCTGATCCTTGGTTATTGGCCATCCTGAAGTTGAAAGTTTCAAAAAGAAGGTGCCATCATTAAGGGGAAATTGTTACTGGTTTTATTGCCTAAGATGAATAATTTGACCTAGATGCTTACATATCTTATTTTAGTTCCTTATCATCTTTCACACTCATGCCTTATATTATTTTTAATATAAATGATTTATCATGTATTTTATTTACTCAATATTTATGTTGTAATATATGTTATTAATTTGTGTTAGTGGTTTAAGATGAAGTGATGTTAGATTATGTCTCATTGAATTCCTTGGTACCAAAAATTCAAGAAAATTTTTGGAATGCAATTTAATGCTTATTAGAATTTTTAGGAGAATACTCTAGCTAATTGTTATTTAAATGAAATTTTTAGGCCCATATTTTAGCTTTCCTCTTTCTTGATTTATACTAAATCCTTTTCTTGAAATTTATTTATTAAGGGGAAATTTTATTTTTAATGCCTCGCGAAAATCGAGGTGTTACACTCCTAACTTCCTTAACAAGAATCTCGTCCCGAGATTCGGAAAGGCTAGAAGGTTAAAGATAGGCTTCAAGTCTATATTTTCATAGATTGGGCTTGGCTAAGTTAGGGCTTTCTTGACAACTTGTCTTGACTTCATGGTTGGAGTTGTTCTCGCAGAACGGCGACGAACGAATCACGTTGACTTGAAACTAGAGGTAGATTCTCTCCTTTAGATTGGGATTATGATCTAATAGGTCTAGGGAAATGATATTAAGCTTTATTTCAAAATGTATCGTTCTTGCGATTACATTTATTTTTTTTATTTAATTTCTTCACTCATGTCTTATATTTGACATGAGTGGCAATACCAACAAGTAAAAGAAAACAATCAATCGTAAAACTACGTCTACGGTAGCTCAGGGGACGACTCGATCACGGGCTCAATGGAGGGGGTCGGTGCAGGGGTGGGGGAACTGGAGGGTCCGGCGGGAGGTGCACTGCGGGAAATCCTCTTGGGCTTCACTGTGGGAAACCGAAGTGATTTCCGCTGGCGAGGCGGAAGAGGGGCGATCTCCTCGAGATCCTTCTTTAGTTCCTTGAGCTGTTGGCGGAGCTGGGTGTTGATTATGGTGCCTTGGCGTAGAAGCTCGTTCTGACGCCTCAATTCCTCCACCTCGAGGGTCAACTGGGGGTTCTGCTGAAGCTGTCGACGGAGCTCTGCATTCTCGCGGGTCAGGTTCTCTGAAGTGTGGCGGTAGAAGTCGATGGTGTCGTGCTGACTATCTGCGTCGAGGACGGCCTCCGTGTGAAGGTTGTCCATAGCCTCCAAGAGTCTCATGGTGCGGGCGATGGCGGAGTTGTCCTGAGGGAGGGAGTTGATGTAGATGCTGCGGTGACTCCCGGGTGTGCGCATGGGCATGAAGCGGTAGATGGTGTCGCGAAGGTGGCAATCGTAGACCAGTCGAAGCTCAGCGAGGGACTGAAGAGCGGCTCGCTGGCTGGCCACCACGAACGAAGGTCCTCCGACTCCATGGGTGTAGAAGGGTGGCTGCGTGGAGGAGGGGCGGATAACAACCGTGACCTCGCAGTAGCTCTCGCTCGCATCGGGAAAGATCCCGTGGAACGCAGGCTCATGGGGAAACCCCAAGAAGTCGACGAGCACGCGAAGCTCGCGGATGAATCCGGCCTCATCACGAAGAGTCCTGCTCATGGTATGGACCGGTATCTACAAAAGAGAGGAAGTTTTTGTGAAAATCCCGGAAGATGAGAGGATAAGTAATTTTTTTTAAAATATAGTGAATATATATAAGTCCTAAGGTCAGGTCTGTTTGGCTTCCTACAGTCAAGTCGGCTCTGATACCATCTTGTCGCGCCCCGATTTAATAAATCAGGACCTTTATTGAAATTCCAAAGAAAATCAATAAACCAAGACGTTCATCAAGCGACCACGTACAATACGGGCAATCATTCACGGTTCGTAGACCGCATTAATACAAAAGTGAATGAAAATGAAGATAAACTAATAAATCAAGGGTCCTAGATGAACGCCTCCTTCCAGTCTCGCCTTGACTGGGTCGCTACTCCAGACCTGCATCCTCCTCGTAGTAGACGGGCTCTGATGTTGTAAATCAACGGGGTGAGTACAGGAGTACTCAGCAAGCCACCGAATGCAAATATAATGCAAGGTAGTAACAAGGGAGATAGTGGCTAGTTTTGCGGAAGTAGCATAATTGTAAAGCATTAAATGTGATCGATTTATTAGTACTGAAAAGTAAACATGTGTATGCATCATCATCTTCTAACTCGAGGAGTACGTTTTACCTCCTCGCACATCAGTCCTTACATGCCATGAATAACTCAATCATTCAACCAATTGTAAACTAACTGCGAGTAGTCACACAACCCGCCCTTGACCGTGGGCTCGGCTTTTCAAAAAGATTGATTTTACTCTGATCAGAGATGTACCACTGTACCCACAAGGCACGCACTCATCACCTACACCGAAGTGTAACGAGATGACCCATTTCACGGGAACTCGTGCCAAAACCTTCCATATGGTCCTCTCCGACTCAACAGCACCCTCTTATAGGTTTCATATGGTGTCCCGACGCGTCGGTGCCCCACCATACCCCCCCTTGAGCCTCCTTTGGTACAAGCCCCTTGCCCCCTCCACTATGGTGCCGAGAGACGGAGTGTTCCACACTTCCAGTTAGGACTTACCCATTAGACTTGTGGTTGGTACGGAAGTGCTTTGCAACAGATCCCGCAGACCGGTCCTTATAGTGCCCCGGGTGCGACCAACCAATACCCGAGCTTGCACCCGGAACCCACCATACTTATAACATACCTAACTCCAACAGAGTCCAGAGACAAGAATAACGGGGTATTTCATATACCAGAATCCATCTATCTACGACTCATTATTTTTATCCTATAGCAGTTGTGCCGGTACATTGGGCACTAGCTAATATAATATTTGTAGAGTGACAAGGAGTTAAGGCTCAATAAGCATGGCTTGGGTTTGCACACAAGGACGGGGATCTAATAAATATAAGTGTAGGGCTTGATCTTTGACTAATGCAATATTAACCTATGAGTTATAGCGATAATTTATTAAATCGTGGGCTCAATATGATCAACTGTTTCCACAGAGGTGGTCGATGACTTGCCTTGATCCGTGAATGGTGAAGGTGGAACCTCGGGATAGAACTCCGGATCTTCGACGACGTAGTAGTCTTCTCGATACGGAAAAGTAAACACAACATTCAAAAAAAAACAATCCAAAATCAAGCATACAAGCATACAAGTTGTTGTTGGATTTAAGTAAGGGAGATAGAGTCTTAAATTCTAGGGAATTGTTACTTAAATATTTAAGATTGATTCCTAATGAGATCTCTGAATTTATGACTTGATGTAATTTATTTTTCCTAGGGGTTTTTATTTCCCCTTTTTAGGGATGAACTTAGAGAGGTATAAATTAGCCTTGATGTTTTTATGGTATCAAAATAGTGACTTTAAATTATTAGGTCTTTTGAAGTTTGTTATATAGCTTTAAGATAATCTCATAAGGTATGGATCTTTACTACTTGAATTAATTACATATCCTAAAAAGGCTTTTTGTAATATGATTTAGTAGAACAAAGTGGGCAAAAGGAATATTCTATTTGTATTAAAAATAGTGAACTCGAGTTGTTAGGTTTTCTGAAGTTATTATATAAGTTGTCATGACATTTTTGTAAAGTGTTTAACTTCTATTATATGAATTACTTAATTATCCTACAAGGGCTTTTGCAATATTAACTAATAGATTTAAAGTGGGCAAAGTGAACATGTTTATTTTTGTTACATTAAAACAATAGAACAAAGTCATTAAGTCCTCTGAAGTTATTATATAGTTTTTCATGATATTTTTGTAAAGTGTTGTATTTCCATTATATGCATTAATTATTTATTTTAAAGGGCCTTGGAAATGTTATTTAGTAAATTAAGATGAGCAAAATAAATTATTATATTTTTATTGGCTTACAAACAGTGTACTGGAGTTAATATATCATTTCAAATTAATATATAAATTTCTAAGAGTTTTTCTGTATTATTTAAAGGGAATGTTAATTAAGTCCTAAAAGGGGTATTGGGAATGTTATTAAATAGAATGTCTTGGACAAAATGGTCATTCCATTTTTAATGTATTAATAATAGTGAAATGGAGCAATTACATCTTCTGGAATTAATTCATAAATTTTAAGGATCTTTCTGAATTATTGGTTTAAAGAATTAATTACACCCTAAAGGGGACTTCTCTTTATTATTTAATAAGATTATTCTGTACCAAATAAACATATTGTTTTTATTGCATAAAAGTGTAGAGGATGAAAAGACAAATTTTCCAGAATCAAAATGGTAAATTTTGGAGTTAAATTGAGCAAGATATGAATTTTTAAAGTTTAAAGTATTTTTCTGAATTTTATTTAAACCAGAAACAGCTGCGGGTCCACGATGAGCCAGGTCCACCATGGACCCGCGCACTGTGCACTGCACCGGTTGGATCTGGACCGTTGGATCCAGATCCAACGATCACTGGTGAGGCGGGGCGTTTAAGTGGATCTAGACGGCCCAGATCACCTCATACCCCTTCGCCGGAATGGGTGGCTGAGATCTAATCACTTAAGTGATTTAATCTCCGCCGTCCATCCGCGATCGCACGGCGGAACGCGCGTCCGGCACGCTCGCGGCACGGGGGAGCCAGGAGGCTTCGTCCCCAGCGCCGGCAGAACGACGGCGAGCGCCCACCGGCGATGGTGATGGCATAAGGCCTCGGGTGACTTCAAAAATGGGCAGAGGGGAGTGAGGGGAGTGCATCCATACCGGAGGTGGTGACGGCGATGGACTGGTGGCGACCGGCGGCGAGAAGAGGCGGGGGAGGCCTTCGGGTCCGACGACGGCGAGGCGCTCCGGCGGCGTCCTGGCCCAACGGAGGTGGGGCCGGGGTAGGGTGTGTGATGGCGGTCGCGACAGTGGCCTCGGCGAGGACGGCGGTGGCCCGGAGCGCTGGCGAGGGGCGGACAGAGTGGGAGCAGGGGAAATGCCAAAATGAAGAAGGCGACGGCTCGGGATGGGGAGGGCTTGAGGGGTTTCAGTGTGGGAAGATTGCGGCGAGCACCGGGGTTCTTATAGCGTCGTCGGAGGTGAAGTTTGGAAGGATAAAAAGGGGGAAACCCGAGGGCTTCCAAAATTGGCGCCGGTGAGGTTTCCATCCTCGCGATGCCGTCGATTTAGTTCGCCAGCTTGTCGGGAAATGGAGGGGAAAAGATCCCCGGAGCATGGTAAGCGAAGATCGGGTGCCAATTTGGCAGCCGGCGGCCGGTGGCGACGAAACAGGCAAGGGGGGGGCGCCGGCATGGAAGGGGGCGATCCTCTTCCATCGAAGAAGAAGGGCCTGACAGGTGGGGGCCACCTGTCAGCCAGCGGGCGTGAGAGAGGAGGGGCCGACAAGCGGGCCCGACGTGGCAGCGGGAGAGAGGGGCGTATGAGAGGCTGGCGCGTGGGCCTGAGCGCGGTGCGGTGCGGAGGAGAGAGGGGACGGCGCGCCGACAGGTGGGCCCCGCCTGTCGGTGGGCGCGGCCAGAATGGGCTGGGCCGAAAGGCCTTTGAAGGGGATTTCCGGGTTTCGGCCCAATAAGTTTTAAAATGTATTTTCCATTAAATTTAATTCCAGAAATTCAAATATTTGCTTAAGGCTTGAAGATCTGTTTCTAAAATTTTGAAAAAATTCTCAAAAATATTTCTTGGCCTCTAGTTTATCCCATAAAATTTTCAAGTCCAAATTTTGGATATTTGTCTCTGTTTGGCTTTAATAGGACTCTTTTAGGATTTTTCTTTAATAACAAAATTCAGAAATTTATTTAATATTATTTTTCCTTTATTTTATTCCCTTTTAATTTTGGGGCTGTTACATCTCTACAGAAGACCTTGACTCTAATTGGCCCTGGCCTCTCCAGACTATTGCAATCCACTTCCACCGGCTTCCCAATCAACTTCGCCACTTTCCTGACATGGCACTCCTCTCTAGCAATCTGCGGTATCCCAAACGCCCGAACCCACACAGGCTGAAGCTCTGAAGAGGCATTAATATCTCTGTCAAATACCCGAACATGTGCTCTGATTGGGAATTTCTGGAATTCAAAGCATTTGAGCCTTGCCAGCTCCCATCGAGACTCCTTTGATGGGAACTCAATCAAATACTGATCTACATCTATCTGCAGAACGCTCCACTCCCACTTTAGTGCATACATATGCTTCAATTCAATTAGAATTTTTGATTCGGAACACAACCCCTCTACCACTGTCAGAATCCCTGTAACCGACATCTTTGCAGCTTTGGCATCAACAACCGGAATCTCTAGATAGTGAAAAGCCTGATTCGGGGTCCCATACGCACACATCTCCAGCTCCGGCTCCACTTGCACCCCCGCCTGCATATCCATCATAGGGCACCTCGAAGATATGTGGCCAGACTTTTTGCAAGCGAAGCACAAGGTAGGGTTTACGCAATTCGCCTGATGATGTCCAGGCAGCCCACAGTTGAAGCAGGTAATATCCTCCGATTTGGCATCCCTCCCCCCTTGAAATCACGACGAACTTGTTTGCTACCCTGACCCTCATCTCTCCTCCAAACAAATGATCGGTCCTCTTTCCTTGGCACATCCGACGACTTATCCGCCCAATCCTTCCAGTTCGAGCCTTTGATCCCCTCCTCAGAACCTCCACCCTGATCTCTGTCAAATCGCCCGGGATCCCTATCGAACATCCTGCGCTTGCCCCCCATCTTCTCCGAAAGCCAAGGACGATCCATCGCCGAACCCTTAACAACCTCAATGAAAGACCGAGAATCCACTAACCTCGGAGCGACCCTGTGGATCCGCACCGCCGCACGCCCAAAACGCTTGATCTCTTCAGCAGACGCCGGAAAACCCTTTCGCACCACGTCCAGATCTCGCGGCGCTCCCCGGGGAACCCAAACCCAAGCCGGCAACGGCGGACTCCACGAGTGGTTCAACACTGAGTCAATAGAGAAACCCCCAGCCACACCCCCCTCAGGATCCAAATGCGCAACCTCCGAAACCCTAGCCGCACACCGGCTTTGGACCGTCGGCCCATCCACCTCTCCCAAAACCTGACCAGCCCACGCAGCCTCAGTCACATCGGTTAAAGGCCGCTCATGGGCTGGACCCCCAAATCCAGGCGAGCACTGCCCATGGCGATCCCACAGCCCCCCGACGAACGCATGAGGCAAGGAGCCGAGAAAATCGCCTCCGCCATCGCCTCAGGCTCTCTGTTTCAGGATCTCTCGAGTTTCATTTCGATATGATAAATGCACTGTTTGTTAGTTGTGATCGTGGTCAAATATAATATTAATTAGAATTATATTACATCTCAGTTCAACAAAAATATCTAGTTCTTGAAGTCAGAGGAAGCGCAAATCGTCTTCCTCCTTGGAACGAACGAATCTCGCAGAAGCAGAACATCCTAGATGGCCGTCCTCTTCCTACCACTTCTCCTAGTCCTCGCCGTCGCGCCGGGCTCCTCCTCCGCGCGGCACGTCGTCACCTTCACCCCCGGCCGCGGAGTCTCCCCAACCTCCCTCGCCTGGGATCCCACGGCGCAGCACTTCGTCGTCGCCGGCGGCGGTGACGCCGTTCTCTCCATCTCCGACGCCGGCGTCACCGAGTCGATCGCGTCCTCCGGAGCCTCAGTTGTCGCCGTCGACGACCGCCGGCGTCGCCTCCTCGTGGCGTCCCCGGGCTCCGTCTCCGCCTTCGACCTCCGCACCCCCCGACCGCACAGCCGACTCTTCTCCACCCCGCTCCCCGACCCAGCGCCGCCCGGCGGCGTCGCGGTGGACCCGCACTCGGGTACCGTCTTCCTCACCGTGGGCGCCCGAATCTTCAAGCTGTCCCCCGATGGAGACCTCGCGGCGCTCCCTTCCTCGTCGGCGTACGGATCCGTTCCCTTGGCCTCCCTCACCGCGCACGTCAGCCGCGGGTTCCTGCTCGTGGGCCAGCCCAGCACGGGTCACCTCCTCCGCGTCGACATGGAGGATGGCGCCGCGAGGACCGTGTCGGGCGCATTCGCACCTCCCTTGCCAGCCGCGGTGGTGGTGCGGAGCGACGGGACGGTGGCGGTTGGCGGGGGTTCCACGGTGCGCCTTGTCAGCAGCAACGACGGGTGGAGTTCTTTCGCCGAGCGCGACGAGGCGGAGCCGAACGGCGCTGTGGTGGCCGTGGCGGTGAGGGAGCGGAGGCGGGTGTACGCGATGGTGGCCGTGGACACGGGGAAGAAGTGGGAGATCGAGGAAGTGGCTTGGAGGAAGGAAGGGGAGGGGGAGATGGTTATGGCGCTCGTCCTCGTCGGCGCCGCCCTCGCCATCTTCATGTTCTGGAGGTTCCAGATGCGGCAGCTCGCCGGCAACATGAACAAGAAGATCAGATAGGTAACACTGCAATGCTCTAAATCATGATTGTTTTAACCGGTTTTTTATTTTCTTTATTCTGCGTCATTTGGTGTGGATACTTGTAGACTAGAAATTTTATCAGTGAACCATGATTCTATCAATCATGACCTTGCTTTAGTTACTTCTTAGCAAGATTCTTGTCGATTGAAAAAAGTGAGTAGAAATGATCCTGGTTGGCTTGTGCATTCGCAAGTTACACGATGTAACGGAATTTGATCGTGGCACCGAGAAGTATATTGGTACCTACTTTTACAATTTTTCAAAATCGAACTATAGATTTTAATTTTTCTTTTTTAAAAATATTATTTTAGGAAAAAATCCTCAGAAATCTAAGTACAACGTCAGCTACATTCCCACTTCCATCGAGCTGCCCATGGGACTATGGGAGAGCAGATGTGCCATGTATTGCTGAAAAACAAAGAGTATGTATAACTTGCAAATCATGCAGGGAAAAAGTTAGATCCTAACAAATAAACAAAATTGTTCCGAAAACGCAGGTTTGCATGTGCTGAGCATGCATAAGTGGGTAATTACTTACTGCATGGTGTGCATATGGTGGTTTCCCTTGTCGATCAGAATGCTTCGCCATGATATATAACTCTATTGGACCACAGTCATCTACTTCGAAACAATTACCTAATGCAGCTTTGTAAAGCTGTAAACCACAAAACGATACCAAATATTACCTATCTGAACCATGTAAGCACTGACTTGAAATAGACATAGTGGCACTTCCTTTACATGCAAATAAGTTAAGATGATTTAGAGGTGGGCACAACACCTGTTTCAGTTTTCACACCCTTGGAGTGTCAGTCAGTAGCTCAGTACCAGCAGGGTAAGAGGCGTAATATTTGTCTACCCTAGACATCGTACGTCCTGCAATATGTTCAAATAATATTAACATGCAAGAACAATAAGTGAGAAAATTCTGCAAGGAAGCAATAATAGTTCAGTAGTAAACATACGTATTGCTTGTGTAAGCATAGATTTCAGAGGAATTTTACCATCCTTGAGTGAGGAGAGGTACCAAATCTGAGATATTCATTATCTTCATCTAACGGCTGAGATTAATTCTTGATATCTCTTAGAGATAAAATGGTACCTCTTGAATATAAAGGGTATTTTCGTACGTTTGATATGATTTATGTAAGGATTGCTGGCAGGTCGCCATGGATCGCCGACATTGGGCGGCGCATCGCGGCCGTGGGTGAAGGCATAGGGGCAGCGGAAGCAATCGGGTAGCAGAGGAGCGGGCGGTCAGAGGCGCTCGGGCGGTGAGCGGCGCGGCGAGCGACGCAGCGGGCAGCACGACGGGCGGCGTGGCGAGCAGAGCAACGGGTGGAGCAGCGGGTGGCGAGGCCACGGCGGCAGCGGTATATGCTACTTTTTTTTATTTTTTCAATTGTACCCCTTCTAAATTAATGGTCAGATCTGATTTGGTAACTCGGTAGTTGTACCTGGTGCCGGTGTATCTCCCTCTAAAAGCCCTCTAGGTTATAAGGGTAGTGAAGCCGTAGAGTCCAGCATAGGACACCATACGCCGGAACTTCTCGATCTTTAAGATCTCTTTGCACGGATAGAGAATATCCATTCCACGACAAGTCAATGCCGTGTTAGAAAAGAAAAAGTGAAAAACTAAAATCAGTTAAAGAGACACACGTTTCAAGTTTTTTTTATCGCTGCAATATACGAAGAAAGAGATGGGGCAGAAAGAACGCCGTAAAGTTTACAATGGAAAAAGAACTAAAATAAATAGCGTAAAAGGAACTACAACATAGGAAGAGTTAAATAGTTAATACAAGTTTTTTGTTAGAACAAAGGTCTATAGATCCGCAATTACTCTATCAACTATATAAGGAATAGAGTCAAAAGTTCCGCCACGTATAGATGATGAGCCCATTGATCAGTCTTCACCGTTCTGGACGTACTGGCCGCGCGACGAACCACCGCTGCTGGACAGATGACGAACGCGTGAATGCTGATGCTGGGATGCCGCTAACCTGGAAGTGCCGCAGGCTTTGGCGGAGGACATGCTTGGTGAAGGAGCAGCTCCCCGCCAGGTGATCAGGAGTCTAAAGGGCAAAAAAAAAACAGAGCCGGCAAAACGGGTGGCAGGCCCTGCGCATCCGATCGATTTGCGAGATGAGCCATCAATTTTCTCGGAAAACTGAAAGATGGAAGATCGGAATTGCCGAGAGAGGGAGAGAGGCTCACTCACATCCTTGCGGCTTGCACAAATGCGCCTGCGTGCAGTACTGCAGTGCAGGTGGCGCTGGCTCCTGGCCCAGCGCCCTAGGCGAGACGCCGCACCGCCGCACCCTTCCTCCGCCTCTGCTGCTCTGATTCCCTCGACCGCTCCGCCGCCCCCGCCCTCGCCGTGCCGCCGCCTCTCCGACGGCTTCCAAAGGCCGGGCTCTCGCGGATACTGTAGATGCATGTCGGAAATGTCAAATGAGTTGGGAAGTTTGAAGATTTGTCACTAAAAATTTTGTACATTTTGATTATTTGTCATTTTTGTGGATGATAAGTGATATCATCCATCTAAATGTATGATAGTGGACCAAAGTAATAAATAATCAAAGCTCATCTTTAGAAGTGACAAATCATCAAATATTCCTTTAGTTCGTGGATAAAGTTGTTTCATCGGCGGATGTTTAGACATAATTAAACGTTAAAAATAATTGTAAAATCGATAATTAATTGTAAAATTGGAGAATTATCGGTGAGACGAATTTATTAAACATAATTAATTCATGATTAATAAATGTTTACCATAGCATTACATTATCAAATCATGACATAATTAGGTTCATTAAATTTATCTAGTAAATAATCGACCGATTATGAATGAGTTTTATAAATACTCTACATTTAATATTCCAAAATAACATTCAAACATTCATAATAACAACGTTTACTTTGTAGTAACAAAGAGAATATTATTATTATTAAAAAGACTAATTTTATTTAGTACTTGTTTGTGTGGTTCAATTTTGATCTTTCTAATTGAGAAGCTGATTAGAAAAGTGAAACTAAATCCTTCGTTATCATATATATTTATATTATCTTGAGTTGACAAATCATTAAAATTTGCACCCGAACCATTCTTACTTTCATTTTAATAATCTCAACAATCTCGTGTTTTTCACAAATTTGAGTTGCGGAATCATTCAGTTTTAAATATTCAGATAAAAAACTGGCATGCAGCTACTGTGGTACATAACCTGTGGGTACAGACCCGCTTCCTGGGCTGGATTCGTCTCGCCTTAGTTTGGGCCGGGCCCACATGAGCTGTTTTCCCTATTTCATTCTCATTTTCTTGGCTAGATAAGCACCGATAGACTAGTTTTGTTTGGGAAGGTTGCCATCAGATCTCAGGAGTGACCCACAAAAAGAGTATAGTAGCAAGGGCCTGTATATGCACAGCTAGATTGATGTGTTCTTCATGAGCCGTGCAAGGTTGAGCAACTGTTACTGTTTGCTTGACTTGCCTCTAATTAAGCAAGCGGGGTCACACAAATTTGGTCCAACATTAGACTGACGTTCTACCTGCTATGTCATGACAAATTTCAACTAAAGAACTCTGAATTTGGTGCGAGGCCTTTAGCGTTATCTATGGGCGGCTCTGACTGATGAGGTAGCAAACATGTAGTACACATTATTGCTGCTTTTTTTCAGTCATTTGGAAGTACATTTTGCATTTTTGCTCTTGTAGTTTGCCCGGAGTTGTAGACTTCTGTCAAGGAATCCTACCGTTGTCAGTGTTAGGCGTGTTTGATTGTGTCGTTAGTCGTAAAAAAGTTTGTAAGTTGTATGTTGTGAAAAAGTTTATGTAAGTTGTCGGCTATAGAAAAACTGAAAACCGTTTGGTTAAAGCTGTTGTTTTTATAACTAACATAATATTCATCATTATAATATTTCATACATATATATAAATAGGAAACAGTCAACACATGGATGCAACTAAATAACCGCAAAATATATTAGATAAATAAAAAAACTCCATAGTTCATCTCATAAAATAATCATCAACCATATAGTTATCTCATCAAATTGTGCAATACAATACAAACCATAATGATGTTAGATCAATCAAGATACCTTAAATTCATGCTATCCAATCTGTACTAAAACAGAAAAGCAGAAAAATGGGGTTCAAATTGCTTCCAAATTTGTACTAGAAAAGACTGTTTTTATGGAGAAAACAAGTTTGGCAAATCCGTTTAGTTCATCTTCTGTTTTTTTACAACATAAGTAGATTTTAAAAGCAGAACCAAAATGCACCCTTAACAACTGTTTCTCTCGGCTTTGCTAAAACAACTTTTTATAGGCATCTATTAATTTTATAATATATAATATTATCCTGGCTCAAAATAATTGTATTTCCAGTTTTGTTCTAAGTCAATGTTTGATCAGGTTTGTAAGAAACATATAATATTTCAAAAAGTAAACTACAACAATATTTCATATTTGGATTTAATGATATTTATTATTTCCATTCCAAAATATAGCAACATTTAGATTTCGGCACATGTATTAAGAGATGTGTAAAAAGACTATGGACGAGTGTGGATCTAAAAGTGGTTAGATGGATTAATGAGTAATAAAATTTAAGAATACTATTGGTACTTTAAAGATAAAATAATATTTTATAAATACTAAGTTATTATATTTAGGACAAATTTTGAATTTTGAATTGTTCTATATTTTAGGAGGGAGGTAATATTTGATATTGTATCTATTTTTTTATAAACTAGGACAAACTTAGTTTGACTTAAAGTAAAACAAAAAAATGTAGAATTGGAAGAGTATTTAATTAATCCATACCTTAATGACCTGACTGCAGCCTAATCACGGCTAGCTGCAGCGTGCAGTCTGCGGGTCTCCGCAATTACTTGTTTGGATTCTACATATTGGTCATTTTGCACTATAATCAAGCTTTTTGAGGAAATATTCACACTATGTAGAATATCCTGATTCTGAATAGTTACATGCAAGTCTATATAACATAGAAAAGCGGGCTGCCCATGACGGGTACGTGTGGGATGAACCAAATCCTCATTGAATTGGATTTTTCCATTCGAGGGGGATCGTACAAGGTCGGCAGTACCCCTGTGAATACTCCACCAGTATGAAAAGTTCTTAATGTTAGTTGAGTCTCCGGCTCCCCAATAGATTGACCCGCAATAATACCTACGGCTTCCCCCAATTCGACCAGATCACCATGAGTGGAACTTCGCCCATAACATAATTGACAGATCATCCAAGATGTGCTCCGGCAAGTAAAGGGGGTTCTAATATATATTGGTTGTGCTCGAAATGGCTGTGCTCGAAAGGCAGTTATGAATCGATTGACTAACCCAATCCCAATATCTTGATTTCGAGTGGCAACGCATGAAAACTTTGCTCAGTAACGCATGCAAGAGAGTAGAGAGCTAAGGAAGGAGGCCACTACAAACCCATATTGCTCCCTCTGCCCCGGTCCCTTTCAATCCAACAGAATATTATGCTCACGTCGACCAGCACCTGGACACGCCCGTCACAACCTACATTATCACAATATACAAGTTATTCAATCATGTTTATTAAAAATATACAAACGTATTAAATAAACTTACTCTCATATTCATATAAATATTACATTATTACCACCTTACCCTCAAGTTCACGTTAAAAATACAAAAACAAGAAGTATTTTATGGGATAGCATTAAATCAGCGGATTCATCAAAACTGGTACCGGTTCACGAGTTTAACCAAAAAAACAGCCAATTTAACTGGTTTTTATCGGTTCAATCAGACCAATTAAGTGTTCCGTTCTGGTTTTTTGGGTTAAACCGTTGGTCCGATTGCCACAGGTCTTCAATTGCTTTCGATTGCAACAGGTCTTCAATTGCCAAAATTCTCCACATTGACCCTTTTTCTTTGTCAGTAGGTTGATCAGATTGACTGTAGTGAGAAAAGATTCGCTCATTCATGGCAAGAGCATGGACACGTCACACCAAAAATAGCAACAGCCAATCTTCTGAAGATCAACGGTAGCCTAACCAGCAGCAATCTTCAGAATGGCGGACGAGCAAGTCCCTGTCCCTTTTTCGATTGCACAGACCAACAAAGCCAAGCAAAAGAGACAATTTAACAAAACAACAGGTAGGAGTAGCAAATTCGGCATATGGTGTCAATGTCATTATCTCGGTAGAATTATATATGGGTAAATTACACGCATGAGCTGCACGGGAAAGTCGTTTCTAAGTCACTGCCATGTTTTACTACGGAAGCGGCCACCACGAGAGACACCCAGAGCTGAAAACTACTCGATCTTTGAGAGGATAGGATGGACGGCGTGCTGCTCACTAGCTTGCTCATCGCTCGACGGTGACGGAGACGTTGCCGCCGCTGCCGACTGTGTTGCCTGGGACGGCGGAGGCGGCGGGGGGCATCTCGACGTCCTTGGGCTGCTTCTGCTTCTTGGGGGTGGACTTGTAGTAACAGGCGTATAGTATCAGCTGTATGGCGCCGAACAGCGCGCCAAGGCCATTGGGAATCTGCAATGCAACGCGAGGGCATGCATGGTCAGTGAGAAGGGTTCACGTCATCACCGAGCCGATAGTGATTCCGATAACCCGATAATCCCGTTTATCACTAGCTCCAATAAAATCATCTATCATCTAAAAATTTAACAATTTCTAAAGTTTTCTAAATTTTACTCGGGCAATTTTAAGGCCCAACACATAACCACTATATTATAGAAACTCTAACAAAAATCCCCAAGATCCCACGCGAGGTCTCATCCATAGATTATATATTTATTATTTTATATATCTAATAATACAGATGTAATCTATGTAAAAACTGATTTTTTATTTTTCAAAAAAATAAACTGTTTTCAAATTTTATCCATTTTTTATATCTCCCATATATCTGATAATCCTGTTTACCAGTGTCTTCCGATATTATTTTAATATCTATAGATGAAACCCTTTCAGTGAGGGATTCAGGATTCTTAACCACTGTTTTTATTAATTCAGTGATTATTCTTATTTGTACTAACCGTGACGTAGAGGTCGAAGCGGATGAGGGCGTAGGCCGTCCAGCAGACGCCGTTGAGGAAGCTCACCAGCGACAGGAAGAAAGGCATGTACTCCACGCTCTTCGTCTTCACCACTTTCCCCTGCATTTCGTACACAAGGTACAAAGGTGATAAAAAAACAACAAGCATGAAAATAATAGCTATTCTAAAGGGCTCAAATGATAAGCTAAAATGATAGGTCGAATTATTAACACGTGGACTAATTAAATGTTACTAACTACTCACTATCACTAGTCAAAATTCTCTTGACTAAGGTTAAGAAAATATATTATCCTTTACAAAATAAAATAAATATACTATTAACACTTATTTTATGGTGAATTTAATAAAACATGCTTTTGAAGACAATATATACACGATACATACTTTCGGAAGCAATATAAACATGGACCAAAAGATCAATCAGCAGAAAACACGTAGTGCCAGCTGTATCTTTTCAGGATGAACCGAACAATGGACTTCTTGACAATTTTGAGCTAAAAGGTGCACGTCGATTTGTTCTACTGTATAAGGTGGAAAATTAACAGCATATTGGACAAACTAACGCTTGGTTCAAGAGATGCAACTTTTTAGAGATTTAGTTCCAAACTTGGCTTTCTCCTTTCTTTGTGTGTGTTAGCAGCTTAGCATTCAGAGGGAAGAACTAATGAATGCTCACAGTCATATGGTTCATGCCTCAACCACAACCTGATGAGTCATCTGCCCTGAGTAGGATGCAAAATCATAAACAGATCCCTTTTGTCTAGATCATGCAACATGTGTTAAAGACGATGGCAACCACCCTGCTGGATAATCACCAAATGGATGCGAGCAACAGATGTACAGACCTAGAGAATAGGCTCGCTAATCTCCTCTCTAAAACAGTTAAACTTCACAATCATCAATCTGATCCAGACAGGTGTCTCTGACAGGTAGGCCCACCCACCAAATCAGCAGCTGATCGTGTACACCATATTGAAACTTAGTACAACATTATTTACTCCAATTCTTATATATGTTATTTTAGCATCTAACTTTTTCTCTCAAATATAAATTGTTTTAAAGCTTATATTTACCTTTTCAATTTTACTTCCATTTTAAATAAATATTATCTCTCTTACAAATAAATGACATATAATTTTAAAAATAGAATAAATAAAGGGTTACAAACTCATTAGTATTTAAAAAAACTTAGCATCAAACATGCATCCACGTAACTACGCGCAAGGCAGTTAGTTAACAGCATCAAACATCGTCGCCGCGGCATTAAAGCAAATCCGCGCATATTAACAGCAGCAAATTACCTAATCAATGCGTCCTAATTGTCTCCAGACCGACCAACTAGATTATCACCCCGCATTAACGAAAAGAAAATCATCACGTGCTCCGTAATTACGACGAGAGGAGCAAACGTAACAAATCGAGATAAGAACGGATCATGATTGGGATGGCCACGGCCGGGCATGCGGCAGGCGGCGCAGGTCGTGTGGCATACCATGATGGTGAGCGGGGAGAAGTACATGAGGGAGCCGAAGAAGACGCAGAGGATGCCAACGATCATGGACCGCTTCTCGTGCGTGTGCGCGCCCATCAGCACTCCCAGCACCACCGCCACCATGAACACCGCCTCCACCCCCAGCACCGCCAGCATCCTCAGCTGCACGAACGCACAAAACATTTGATTGGCGGTTATTAGATCGGAAATTCAAATTCGAACGTTTGGGAAATTCAAATTCGAACTAGCTATAGAATACTAGTAGTTAGTACATACGCGCTTCTTGTTGGGCGAGTAGAGGAAGAAGATGATGAGGTAGATGCCCTCGACGACGAGGCCGACGCCGTTGATGGTGACGACGAGGATGCTGTTGGGGTGGACGATGGGGAGGCCGTAGAACACCCAGAGCATGCAGTTGAGCAGCGTCGCCAGGTAGGGGTCCGCCTTGAACTCCTCCACGTCCTTCTGCTTGCAGATCCGCCAGAACGTTGGCCTGCATGCACGCACATCAGCACATCAATACATCATCATTCATCAACAACCTCGGTCGATCGCCCGACGGCCTCCTCCTCGGATCAAAGCCCTAACGGACAACACACGGCACAGCACACGATCGATCGATCGATCTATGGCGGCGCCGTCGGGCGGCCCGGCTAAGTATAGGAGCGAAACGATCGAGGCTGCAGTACGTACACAGGGGAGAGGAAGAGGCCGAAGGAGATGATATTCCCGATGATGCCAACAACGTTGCGCGCCGCGTCCGGCGAAATCATCTTGCTCTCTCGCTCGCTCGACGTCACAGAAAGAGATTAGTTTGCGAGAAATCAATGGATATATGGATGAGCACTCCTGCCGGCCGGCTACTCTGCTCGGCAGCCGAGTGGCCCGCGCGTCTTATATAGGCCCGCTTGCGCGCGCGGGGTGAGGGAGAGCTTAGCTTAGACCACACCGAACGCACGAAATCATCAATGATTTCTTCTGTTTTAATCCCTCTGACAAAAAAATCATTAGTGTCTAAAAATATTGTATTTCTATTTTATTACATTTCATCCGTTTTTTCAAAGTATTTTTTTTTTTCATTATTTCCTTTATATTATTTTATAATACTATTTAGGGTATGTTCAAAATTTTAGCTTTTCAACCTGTGTTTTAAAAAAATGAAATCTGAAACCAAACAAATATAGGAAGTAATTAGCTTTCCCAACAGAACCAGTTTTCACACTTACAAAGTACAAGTTACTTATCATCTAGATTTGTCATTTTCATATTTTATGTCGTCACATTCTTCCTCCGATTCACATTAATTTATTATATTAGTTATTAATTGAGTTAAAAAATTATTGTTTTATGTTATTAAATTTGATGAAACATATCTACTCTAATTAAATAATTTTATTGTTTTTTACAGATTATATCTCACAATATTTTTTTAGAATCTGCATCTTAATTAAACACAATCTTAAGCTCTATTAGAGAGAGATTGTGATAGCTGAAGAGTTACTCCTAAAATACAAATATAAATCTCCCCAAATGTTAGACTCTAACCAGGTCCGGTTCATTGTTTTGGAGGACCTTAGTGCCAACTCGATGTCATAGGTCCTTTCACTCTTAAGGCGCTATATGTGTACATATAGTATACCCATTAATCTATGTGTATATATGATATATGTATATCTATATACGTATTTTTACTTGCACCTGAAAAAAATAAGTTTTAGATTAATTAACACTAAATAAGAGGACATGCAGTTGGCTCGTCGGTTGTTCGTCCAACGCCTGTTCGCATGCCAAATTGCTAATCCAAACTCGAGGACGAGGACTAAATATGAGAAGACGGAGAAGTCTGAACTTTAGACTCACGGCAATCGGCAGCAGACTAAGCAGAACTCTCTACTAAAGTCAAAATATCTGGACCTTGGGCCCCCTCACCCATGGGCCCTAGGCCGGTGCACCTCTTGCACCGGCCCAGAGCCGGCCCTGACTCTAACTCCATATTATGAAATAAAATATCTACAGATCCACAAATGAATTAGACCCCCAAAAATAAAAAACAGTTGCATAGATTTTCACTAGCTTACTACCCGTACAGCCGTTAATAGAATTACCCCCCACAAATTATCGTCAAGTTTGAATAACCTCTAAAGAATTTTACTGTCCGAAAAACACTCACGATATTGAAAATAGCTCAACCTACAACTTTAATGGGTGGTTTTGCTGATGTGGTAAAATAGTGGGCGGTTTTGCTGATGTGGCAATGAAAAAATATAAATTACACCCTCCAACTTTGCCTAAAATCTGAATAACCCCCGAACAAATAAAAAATATTTAAAAATTGACTTCTAATTTTTTTAATAATTCTGTTTTATTTTCTAAAAACCAAAATAGTGCTGAAACCTTTTAAAATTCATAACTAATTCATTTTAACTCTAAATTTGACCATTTAAATTGCATATTTTTTTTTGAAAATGTGGTCTACATAATAAAATTAATTTCACATGCAACATGATTAATCTTATATACTGTTTGTAACTAATTAATTTGACGTATAGTTTTCGAAATCCTCGAGGAGCCCATTTTTATCAAGAAACTCTTGTTTTTTATTAATGTGTAACAAGTCAAGTCATCTAAGTTTATTTTAGAATGTTACCGGGATGGTGCTATAAAAAATATGGTGCAAGTTTTTATCAAACTAAAGAAAGTTATTTAACCAATGAGATACACTTATATGTATAATAAAGGGTTCATGATATTGGAATAATGCAAGAGAAGAAAAAAGATTTATACGGAAAAATTAAAATTTTAAAAAGATTATTTCTGATTTCAAACAATTTTTTAAATATGTAAGTGTATCTTATTGGTTAATTAACTTTCTTTAGTTTAGTAAAAACTAGCGTCATAGTTTTTTATTTCCTTGTACCTATCAAAGAATAAACTTAGATGATTTGATTTGCTACACATGAATAAAAACAGGAGTTTTCTTGATGAAAATGAGCTCCTCAGGGACTTCGGAAATTATATATCAAATAAATTAATTACAAACAATATATAATATTACTCATATAACATGTGAAATTATTTTATTATGTAGATCATATTTTCAAAAAAATTACGTAATTTGAATGATCAAATTTAGAGTTAAAATGAATTAGTTATGAATTTTTAAAGGTTTCAGTACTATTTTGGATTTTCAAAAAATAATACGAAATTATTAAAAAATATAGAAGTCAATTTTTAAATATTTTTTATTTGTTCTGGAAGGTGTAATTCAGGCTTTTTCATTGATCTGACACGTCAACAAAACCGTCACATCAGCAAAACCACCATTCAAAGTTGTAAGCCGAGCTATTTTTTAATACAGTGAGTGTTTTTCATACAGTAAAATGTTTTTGGGTGTTATTCAAATTTTAGTGATATTTGAGAGTGTAATTCAGATTTTTTTCCTTAAATTTATATCACGAATTTGTAGGTTTAAATATCCAGTTACGAAACCAAACGCATGAATACCCGCGGTTGCCATCAGCCCATCACTAATCAGACGATTTGCATATAGTACACGGACGATGGCCATCAGGTTTCAAGTGACCCATAAGATTTGGTAAATGGCATAATAATAAATATAAATGCACAATAAGGTGACAGATTCTTCATGAGCCGTGCAAGCCTGAACATGTAAATGCCAAGTTTTCCTGTGTACGCTGCTTCTGATTAATCGAGTGGTCAGCCAAATCTTGTTGAAACGTTAGAACCGGACTGACGTTGGTGATCAGATCACTATACCCACCATATCATGTGAACCTCATTTTGTCTTAAGTGCTACCTAGGTTTTTGCTATTAAGAAAAGCGCACACATCCAAATCGGGGTCCATTAGAAATTAATTCACTCATAAAATTCTCTGCTTCCAAAGGAGGCTTGAATTCAGAGATACTTCCATGGTTTTTAGAGTTTGTGTTGGTTTGGAGTTGTAATATGAGTAGGATTAGTAGTATAGTCGGACTCTTATCTCTTCAAATAAAGTACCCAGCAATCCTCTGACCAACAAAAAGAGCAAGTCACTGTCTCCTCTGCTTGTTTACCTCACACTAAGCTGAAAAAATAAGAAAAACCTGCTAATTAACAAACCAGGGGAATCACATACCAAGGTTAATAGATAAGGGCAAAGGAGGCATGGACGCATGGTGTCATTACAACGCCACGACACAAAAGATGGACAAAAAAAACGTACTCCGATCTGAAAACTAACTACTATTCAAACTATAGTAAAATCGATCTCGCCAGAATTTTGTTAGCTAGCTCGATCGATGGATCATCGCTCGACGGTGATGGAGACGTTGCCGGCGCTGCCGACGGTGTTGCCTGCACCGCCGCGGACGGTGGGCAGCTGCACCTCGCCGTCCTTGGGCTGCCCCTTGGGGGTGGACTTGTAGTAGCAGGCGTAGAGTATCAGCTGTATGGCGCCGAACAGCGCGCCAAGCCCATTAGGGATCTGCAATTGCAATTCAGTGAGAGCATGGTCAGTGATATATTTATCTAAGTTTCAAAACTCCTGTAATTATTAAGAATCAAATCAACCATATTTGCGATGAATTTGAACATGTTTAAGAATATATATTTCATAATTGCTAAATCGATCTATAGGGATTGATACAGAGTAAGATGTAATGTAATTTTTCTTCCACGAAATGGAAAATATTAACATATCCTGAATGAAAATGAAAGTATGTTCACGATACCCGAATTTTGTTAAATCCATTTAGAGTTACTTTGTAGGTTCATTAGCAGAAGAATTTTAAAAGTTTCAACCAAAATCAAAGATCCAGATCATAGATTTACATTTCAATTATTTATGAAAAAATACTTGAGAATGGATATCAATCATATTTGGGATGAAATTTGAACAGATTTAATTATTGGTACTAACCGTGACGTAGAGGTCGAAGCGGATGAGGGCGTAGGCCGTCCAGCAGACGCCGTTGAGGAAGCTCACCAGCGACAGGAAGAAGGGCATGTACTCCACGCTCTTCGTCTTCACCACTTTCCCCTGCATTTGCAACCACACAAATGTAACAAATGATCATAGAAAACATCGAATTGTATATGTTACATATAAATAGTACCAGGTAAAAGGGCATCACAATATACACTGATTAAATTATCATACAAAGGATTAAATTCACAACATATACATGCATGCAGATAAGCTGGAAGCAGAGCTGAGGTGGTTAACTGATCTAGACCTGGAACACACAAGAGAAGCTGGGTACAAGGTTGACACAATCGCTAGCTCACAATCACAGGGGAAGGTCGCAAAAAAGCAGAGGCTTGCGTAGGGGACACGTGTACAAGCATGTTAGTATGTTACAGTCTAAGCTCTATCCAACATTTATCAAATTATCAACGACCTCGTAATCTAGATTAATTGCACCGGCCGGCACAGTAGCATACGTTCCGTATGCCCACTGAGACCGGAACACAGTTAATTAGCTAGCTAAGAATCTAAATCACCGAAGCATATGCAGATCGATCAACCGAGCACACGTTTTGGATGGAAAGCAGCAGGCAGGAATCACGGATCTTCCGTGACTAGACGAGTCACTATCAGGATCCAACAGAGCACACGCATTTGGCGATAGCAGCGCATGGACAAAAATATCAATTTCATGGATAATCCGATGTAATTAATACTACATTTTGTACAAAAGATGCAAAATCGGATGCATGCAAGTACCAGATCAAAATGAAGATAATGGTTAGTAATTACTAATAATGGCAGGCAAGTGGGATCCAGAAAGCGAATGCATGCAAAATTAACACAAAACATAGACTCAGACTGAGCCAGGCCGTATTAACATCGAAATTAACAGCGAGAAAAGCGTGGTGATTACGTATCAGATCGAAGTAATTAATGAACCATGGATCACATCGACGAGATTGATCGATATGCACGAGGGCGCGACGGCGCAGGTCGAGGCGTACCATGATGGTGAGCGGGGAGAAGTACATGAGGGAGCCGAAGAAGACGCAGAGGATGCCGACGATCATGGAGCGCTTCTCGTGCGTGTGTGCGCCCATCATCACTCCCAGCACCACCGCCACCATGAACACCGCCTCCACTCCCAGAACCGCCAACATCCTCAGCTGCACGAACGCACAAAACATTTGATTGGCGGTTATTAGATCGGAAATTCAAATTCGATCGAGCTAGCTAGAGAATACTAGTAGCACACATACGCGCTTCTTGTTGGGAGAGTAGAGGAAGAAGATGATGAGGTAGATGCCCTCGACGACGAGACCGACGCCGTTGATGGTGACGACGAGGATGCTGTTGGGATGGACGATGGGGAGGCCGTAGAACACCCAAAGCATGCAGTTGAGCAGCGTCGCCAGGTAGGGGTCCGCCTTAAACTCCTCCACGTCTTTCCGCTTGCAGATCCGCCAGAACGTTGGCCTGCATGCACGCACATTGTCAACAACCTCAATCGATCGCCCGCCGGCGTCCTCCTCCTCGGATCAAAGCCCTAACCGACAACACACAACACGGCACACGAGAGATCACGGCACACGAGAGATCGATCGATATAGGAAAAAATCAGGAACGAAACGATCGAGGCTTAACGTACACAGGGGAGAGGAAGAGGCCGAAGGAGATGACATTCCCGATGATGCCGACGACGTTGCGCGCCGCGTCCGCCGAAATCATCTTGCCCGATCTACCGCTCGGCGACTCGACGAGAGACGGAGAGAGTTGGGATGCTACTCTTCTTCGATTGGATCTTCTGATTAATTGGGGGCTCCGTTGGGCGGCGTTTATATAGGCACGCGCGCAGAGGGCGGCGAGTAGGTGCATGAGTCGTAGCTAGATCGCATCGCACCGAACAAACGGGACTCGGCCAAAAATATCGGTAAAAAACATATCTGCTTGCGAAGATAAGATTCACAGCAGAGGCGAACCGTTATTAAATACATAATGTTTTATACATCGAACAAATATAGCTTTTTCAATGCAGATATATTTATATTTATATTTATATTTATATTTATAAACATATTTTAAAAATAACTACATGATTTTTTTAACTATACCTCTTAACGGACCGGAGAAGAACTCCCGATCTGATGGAACTAGCTTGATCTGTATCTTCTGTAGTTTAATTGCCATTGCACCTTAAATTTGTAGCCCGTTGTGATAAAACATGTACTTCCTACGAGTTCATTTTTAAATGACACAATTAATTTTTATCTCAACATTTACTATTCGTTTTATTTTAAAAATTTATACAAATATACAAAAATATAAGTTATACTTGAAGTACTTTCAATAATAAAATAAATTATAAAAAAATAAATGATATTTCAAAAAGTTTTTTGAATAAGACGATTGATCAAATGTTAAGATAACTGCGTCATTTAAAAGTGAACGGGTATAATATAATATAAGTTAAACTTTGGTCAATAATAACAAAGCATGAAAAGGTCAACGAATTCCTAGCTAGGTGCTCATCTCCTGCATGCATGCAGATATATCTCGGCTGTTAGCTTAATTCTGGTGATGATTGACTTGGGAACAGAAGGCTTGTTCTACAACTACTACGTCGGGCATGGTCAGGAGAGATGCAAGGATCGATATATCCCACATTTCACCTGAAATTTGGGATTTCAGCTTTGTCAAATCGCCAGAATATGTCATAGGTGCATGCTCTTCTGGACTGATCAAAATCAAACAGGTTATTCACGGACCATCAGATAGACGACAGAAATGAGGGAAATTTGATATGTTTGCCGCAGCATTTAAGATCGCACTGCTGTATGCGTATCTCTCTAGGATAAACAGCTGTTGTTTGCAACGAAGCAGCAGAAAGGCATGTCTACATAACGGCAGCCGTATCAACGCGACTGGCATTGTTGCGAAAGTAGCTACGAAAGCTCATGCAACCCGTATGGTAGGTACATGTAGCACGGCATGAACATTTTCAGCTTTCACAAGCTACAGATATTTAAATTACAGGCAGTCAGGCAAGCCATCAAACAATTTCAAAGCCCAATTCATCTGGAGTAACAGTTTACAGGTGCTCGAACCACAAACATTACTATTTGGCAATTGGCATAGCTCGATATCCAACAAAATTTTGAAGCAAAAAATCTTAGTTGTAAAGCTACAGATAAATCAATCTAGTTTTATTTTGGACTGAAAATAAAAACTTAAACTGTTTTATTTTATCATACAAACTAAATCCAAATCTCAAAGCAGTGGCTGTGATAAACAAACCGTAATCTACAAAATTCTGGGAGTGGGGAATTGAGTGCCCTCCGCATTTTTTCAACCAACACCACGAAAAGGAACGAATAAACAATGGTCTTTACAGTAAGATTCCGATGCGGTATTGGTCCAAACAGTTGGAACAAATCACACATCCTCACGTCTTCCTTACCTTGTTCCCATCCCCGACATTTGTACAAGGCATACAGGCAGTTTGTCAGGAGACCGGGTTGCGTCTCATGGTACAGATACTCACCTACGGGGTGTTCAAATCTGGTTATGGGGAACCGGAAAAAACCGTTTGGCTTCCATCGTCGTACTCGTGGTCAGGTGTCCACGGCCGATGTCTCAAACGTGTTTAGACAGGTCGGAAGAAACCGGCGTCAACACGACAACACCCAATTCTGGAATTTGGCCACCACCGTTATCAGCTCTTCTCTGCTTGATGTATCCTCATCTTTTTAGAAGAAGGTGGTGTCATGAAAAGCTTTCTAACAGATGCAACAGGATCATCGTCCTGAAATGATAGAAACCATAAGACCACGATTAAAAAGAAACATGGTGGGCTTCAATACGGTTAGTTAGCAGTTAAAAAGAAACAATACAGGACTTGGTGCTGTGAGGCCACAGTTAAAAAGAAACGAAACAGGATTCAACAAAAGAATATCACCTCATTGAGAAGGCTGATCTGAGGATCCAGTTGTGAATCCCCATCAACAGTTTTGTCCTGAGAAAGCAATGCAGAAAGTGTTTGCCTCCATCCAGGCAAGGCTTCACCATCATCAGGGGATATCCAAGGGCAGAATGTTCTGTGCTGCTTCATAGGATCAAATTCATTCATTTTGTCATACAGGCCTTGTTTTCCTGTCATGGAAAGATATTGTTAAGCTAAAGATTCTGAACTGTGAAAATCAACAAACCATATCATCAAAAGCCATTATTAAAAGACAACAGGAGACATATTCCATTAGCGCACACTCCAGTCCAGATTCTAAAACATATCAAGTTTCACTATTTTCAACACCAGAAGAGAGGGGGAAAACTCAACCACTGCAATAGTACTGTCCAGATCGGTATGTGCTAAGCTGCTATTCTAGTATACTTGTGAGTATGCTATACAAAAGTAAACAACTAACAAGTTGTTCCTGGTATTTTCCATAATTTTCAATTCCCTTCAATATTCTGCTTATTTCTATCTCCTTCGATTCCTTCAGATTGTAACAAACGAACATAATAAGTAGCAAACAGACTATTAGTACTTAACATTACATAAACCAAAGGTACAGAAATGAAATCCTTACCTGATGGTTCAGATGTACATTTTTCTCTGTTGACAGCCGATTTTGTGAATGTGGCAACCTGAACTGGCCTGGAATTGCCTGTGTTGCTTGTGAGACTTTTGATTGCAGCAGGATCTGTTTCTGATTCTTCATTGGAAACTTCTCTCATACTGGTATCGTTATTTGTCTCGAAATTAGAACCCCCTGGTGTGCATTCAGGGTTTATTTTCATGTTTGATATGTCATTTACAGAATTATCTATCTGCTGATCTGCCCCTTTAGTGGATGTGTCAAGGTCATTAGAGGTTGTATTATTGCCTTCCAATACGAGAGGCTCATCCATGCTTCTTTTACGCTTGGTCAGCTCTGAAACATGCAAAGTCGAAGGAAGCATGTGGCTATCCCTTCCAGATGAAAAGGAATTTCCACAGGAGCTTAAGTCAGCTTTCAAATGTCGACTGACAACAGGTAATGAAACTCTTGGACGAAAACTCTGCCTAGTTGGCAGAGGTCCTCCAGCGATTGTGAAATTAAAACCAATATTTGCATTCTTTGAAGGTCCTGCTCCACTGACTGTGCCAGAATGTCCATTATTTTGCTCATCTTGTCTACTACTATTAGCATCTGATATTAGCTTAAAGAGTTGAAGAGGCCGTTCTACAAGTGAAAAAGGCCACAAGGCAACACAAGCTCCACAAAATTGACAATCTAAAACTACTGATAATGGATCATAATGATGATCTGCTTGATTAGCATCTGCAGTTGCTGGAACACCATCAACTTTATTAGGTGAGTAAACTATGACCCGATCTTCCATTGTGTTATTTGTTAGCCCAGGTTGGGCCAATGTAGAGATAGAATTTGCATCTGAATGAGATTTGGTTCCAATATCAACAGCATAAGGCAGTAGGCGGGGTTCCCAACCACACAAACTTATTATCTTCAGTGCCTGTTAGGCAATTTAGAATTTAGTTAGAATGAAGGGAGGCAATGAATTGGTGCAAAAGAATTGTGAGAAACTGAAATGCAAAAAAGAATATATAGATAAGATTTAACTGCAATCCAAGGTATCTGTACAAAGTAATATGGAATGCCTAGCTAAGTAGGAAGATTTGATGCCGATAGACCTGGAAAGTGAGCTTGTAACAAACAGAAATTGCAAGTGTTCTAAGATTTAACACCAATGCAGAAGAACAACACGGCAAGTGTGCTGTTGTAGATTTTTGTCACGAATCTCACAAAGGATTGCATCTGTACAAAGTAACACAAATGTTCTAGATATAAACTTGCTTCACCAAAGGTATCAAAATTTTCCGATAGCATGTGAATTACTTCAAATCAGGTTTACAACAGGGTCAGCAAAAAAGAGAGCATATTGTGTACACAGCTAGTAAAACTAGGAAGTAACATGCATATTGTGTGTGGCCTATCAGATCAGTCACAGAAACAAAGTAATTCTTACTGTAGCAAGCAGGCATTCGTAATTATGAAGAGCACAACACATTTTGAAAGAAAAAACACAGCAATCAATTGTGCATAAATCAAAAGGGCTGACCTGATAATATGTGTCAGCATCTTGACAAGTATCATCTAAATCCTTAATCATTGAATCTTCAGTAAGTATAAATCCCCCTTTAAGGACTATTGATGAAGAGAATGGTTTCAATAAAAATTGCTCTAGCTGTGGGCTCCTCTTCTTCATGTTCTCCAGAGAAGAGAATGCGATCCTTGGAAGTGCAGAGAGTCGTAACAGTGAGGACAAACACTCGTAGTAATTCTCAACTAAGACAGGAGATGGTGTTGGTGGAAATAAGGCAAGTGACTCATCACATATGTTGTCAATCCATGGACAGAGTAGCTTATGTCCATTGTCCAGCTTCAAGCTGAAAACTGCAGCAGCCTTTTCAACTGCAAGGGAAAATAACTTTTAACATAAGAAAATGAATATAAGCATGACATCTAAATCAGGTAAGTCATTGATGCCAAGGAAAGTCACAAATAAAATGAAATGTAAGCTATGGTTATTGAATACATCCTCAATCTAAATCTTAGTGTTACCTTTCTTAATAGAAAGTGAAAATAGAACGGCATTCTTTATTTATAATGAATGAGGCACATGAGAGTGAGAGGTTAAGTCTATGTGTGTGTGTGTGTTTTGGCATGACATGTTGTTTGGCATGACATGTGTGATGTCCATGTGTGGACAAGTTTGTAGTCTTAGCACCTTTAGCATCTTTTGCTTTAGCATCTTAGACTAGCATATTTGCTTTAGCATCTTAGACTAGACTAAGCATCTTTTGCTTTAGCATCTTAGACTAGCATCTTGGGCTACATGGCTAGCCTATAAATATGTATCCCCAACCATTTGGGTTGGCATGGCATTTGAGTGAGTTGAATGAAAGAAAATTGCCCCAACTCTTGAGTGTCATCCCTACCAATGCGAGTGTTCTCTCTAACAATTGGTATCAGAGCTGTATGGTTCTGTGACCTTTCCAATCCCCTCCGCGACTCTCTCCAACGGAGACGCCCTTCTCCTTGTTCATCTTCCTCCCTTGCCGGTCCACCGGAGACCAACGACTCAGCGAGTTCCACCCACACTCCGAGCAGCAGCACGAGTGTAGCGGCTTCCTCCCAGGGCAGCAGCAACCCCCACGACCCTTCCACTCTACCACCTCGCAATGTCCACAGGAGACTCTCTTCGCTCGGTCACCTCGAGCGCACGACATCGGCAGGAGGCCGAAGTCGCCGCGGCGGAGGAGCGCGACCGGGTGGCAGCAGAGGTTGTGGCAGCGAAGGCTCGGAAGGTGAGGTTGGCGGCGGCAGAACTGGCAGTAGCGAGAGCGGAAGAGGAAGCGGCGGCGGCTGTGGCTGCAGCACGTGTTGCGGCGGCAGAGCTCGAAGCTTTGCGCCACGGTAGCAACAGTGGCAGTGCCTCCGAGGGAGGTAGCCTCGACTTGGAGGCCGAGTTACCAAGGAGGGCGAAGGATGAGCGGGTGGCGCAGTGGGCAGCAGCGCAGCCCCGTGCTCGCGGCGGCAGCCCAAACGGGCCCAGACGCGCCGACAACACTCCAGGAGGATGCGCACGCGACGGTCGTGCTCATGGCGAACGCGACCCTCACAGGCGGCGTGGCTCTCCCTCCCCGGACCGGCGCCATGGTCATCGCGGCTTCCAGACCATCATCAAGGATGCTGGTGCTGGTGGTGGATGGCCCACCCTCACCAAGACCAACTACACCCAGTGGTCCATGATTATGAGGGTGAAGCTCCAAGTGCGGCACATGTGGGAGGCAGTCACATACGACGACGTCGACTACGATGATGATCGACGGGCGCTGGAGACCCTCGTTGCTGCAATTCCGCCGGAGATGCAGTGTTTGATTGCTTGCAAGCAGACTGCCAAGGAGGCTTGGGATACTATCGCTGCAGTATGTATTGGCAGCGATCGCGCCCGCAAGGCTACGCTGCAGGCACTACGCAAGGAGTGGGAGAACCTGGCTTTCAAACCAGGTGAGGATGTTGATGATTTTGCTCTCCGTCTCAACTCTCTACTGCAGAAGTTGGTGCAGCATGGTGAAGACCTCATCAACGAGGAAAGAGCTGTTGAGAAGCTCTTTCGCTGCGTTCCCGGGAAATACAAGCAAATGGCTCGTTCGATCGAGTCCTTGATGGACCTCTCCAGGATGTCGATCGGAGAAGCGATAGGTCGCCTCAAGGTCGTCGACATCGACGAGCCCCAGCCATCTTCAGAGCCGGCCACCACTGGTGGCAAGCTTCTCTTCACCGAGGAGCAGTGGCTCGCGCGCCAGCGAGAGCAGAAGAAGGGGGAGGCATCAAGTTCGTCAAATGGCCACAAGCGCCAGCCACGCAGGGGGCGCAAGGCCCCCCAGGCGCATGGAGGCGCTACTGGCGGCGCCAACGGTGGCCGCAAGGCCACCCGTGATGACACTTGTCACAACTGTGGCAAGATCGGCCATTGGGCTAGGGACTGCCGGCAGGCGAAGCGCGGCGGTCAGGCACATGTCGCGCAAGCGCAAGAGGAGCCAGCTCTGTTCCTTATACATGGGAACATTGAGCTGCACTCCCCTCCCACGTCGACAGCTGCCGCTCTTCTTCACGTCGACGAACCGCGCGCACACGTCTTCCTTGGCAATGGGTCCAATGATGACAAGATTGACGGGTGGTTCCTCGACACCGGCGCCACCCATCACATGACCGGGCGGCGGGACCACTTCTCCGACCTGGACTCCAGCGTGCGAGGGTCCGTCAAGTTCGGGGACGCCTCCGCCGTGGAGATAAGGGGCGTCGGCTCTGTCATCTTCACCGCCAAGACCGGCGAGCATCGGATGCTCACCGGTGTCTACTACATCCCCGAGCTGAGGAACTCCATCATCAGTCTGGGCCAGCTGGATGAGAATGGCTCGCGCGTGGAGATCGAGCATGGGGTGCTGCGCATTTGGGATCATCAGCACCAACTTGTCGCCAAGGTAAATAGAGGAAGCAATCGCCTCTATGTCCTTCATGTGCAGGTGGCGCAGCCTGTGTGTCTTGCAGCCCGCCGCGACGACGACGCGTGGCGGTGGCACGAGCGCTTTGGGCACCTCAACTTTGAGGCCCTGAAGCAGCTCGGCATCAAGGAGATGGTGCGGGGCATGCCAAGTGTCGAGCATGTGGAGCAGTTCTGCGACACCTGCGTGCTGACCAAGCAGCGGCGACTCCCATTCCCTCATCAGGCGAGCTTTCGCGCCAAGGAGAAGCTCGAGCTCGTGCACGGCGACCTTTGCGGTCCCGTGACACCGGCTACCCCTGGAGGCCGGCGCTACTTCCTCCTCCTCGTCGACGACGTGTCCCGCTACATGTGGGCGGTGCTTCTCGACACCAAGGCAGCAGCCGCAGATGCTATCAAGCGTCATCAAGCTACCGCGGAGAAGGAGTGCGGCCGCAAGCTCCGGGTGTTGCGCACGGACAACGGCGGCGAGTTCACGGCGGCTGAGTTCGCGGCGTACTGCGCCGACGAGGGCATTCAGCGCCACTACTCCGCGCCGTACACACCACAGCAGAACGGCGTCGTCGAGCGCCGCAACCAGACGGTGGTGGCCACTGCTCGCGCCCTCCTCAAGCAGAGGGGGATGCCGGCGATCTACTGGGGAGAGGCGGTGATGACTGCCGTCCATCTCCTCAACCGCTCGCCCACCAAGGCTCTTGACGGCGAGACGCCGTATGAAGCCTGGCACGGACACAAGCCGACGGTTGGCCACCTTCGCGTTTTTGGTTGCCTGGCATTCGTCAAGGAGCTCGGCCACATCGGCAAGCTTGATGATCGGAGTGCGCCAGGGGTCTTCATCGGCTATGCGGAGGGCTCCAAGGCCTACCGCATCCTCGACCCTACGACACAGCGCGTCCACATCTCACGAGACGTTGTGTTCGATGAAGGGCGAGGCTGGACGTGGGGCAAGATGGCGGATGATGGCTCGACTTCGACGATCAACGATTTCGTCGTCGAGTACGTCTACTTCGAGGGAGCAGGGGGAGCTAGCAGCTCACCTTCACCGAGCTCGCTTGCCCCAGCACCTGGCACATCATCAGCTCCGGCAAGTACTCCACCACCTCCTGCACCGGCCACACCTCGCTCTCCTACACCGGCGCCCACATCTCCGGGATCGGCATCCGCAGCTTCAGTCCATGATGAGCAGCGCATAGTGGAGTTCGCTACTCCATTGTCAAACGACGGGGACCGTGTCGATGCTTGCCATGACGGCGAGCCTCTACGATACCGCACCATGGATAACATCCTTGGTGAGCAGCCCGTTCCTGGGATGGCGCAACATGACTTCGATGCGGAGCTGCACCTGGCGCACGATGACGGTGAGCCACGTTCCTTCGCTGAGGCGGAAGGAGACGCGGCCTGGCGTGCCGCGATGCAGCAGGAGATGGACGCCGTCGAGCGGAACCGGACATGGGAGCTGGCTGATCTTCCGGTCGGCCACCGTGCCATCACCCTTAAGTGGGTGTTCAAGCTGAAGAAAGATGAGGTCGGGGTGGTGGTCAAGCACAAGGCTCGGCTGGTGGCACGCGGTTTCGTTCAACAGGAGGGAGTCGACTTCGACGATGCCTTCGCTCCTGTTGCACGGATGGAGTCCATTCGTGTCCTCCTCGCGTTGGCAGCCCAGGAGGGTTGGCGTGTTTATCATATGGATGTCAAGTCTGCTTTCCTCAATGGCGACTTGAAGGAGGAGGTCTACGTTCGACAGCCGCCGGGATTTGTCATCCCCGGCAAGGAGAACAAGGTTCTCCGCCTGCGCAAGGCCCTCTACGGCTTGCGACAGGCACCACGAGCTTGGAACGACAAGTTGGACTCCACTCTCAGGCAGATGGGGTTCCATCAGAGTGCTCATGAGGCTGCAGTCTATCGACGGGGCAAGGGAGACAATGCCCTGTTGGTAGGCGTCTACGTTGACGACTTGGTGATCACCGGCACCAAGGAGGTGGAGGTAGAGGTGTTCAAGACGAAGATGAAGGCCACCTTCCAGATGAGCGACCTAGGGCTCCTCTCCTTCTACTTGGGGATCGAGGTGCACCAGGACAGCTCTGGCACTTCACTTCGCCAGACCGCCTACGCCAAGCGCATCGTCGAGCTGGGCGGACTCACCGACTGCAACCCAGCCTACACTCCCATGGAGGAAAGGCTGAAGCTGAGTCGCGACAGCACGACGGAGGAGGTGGACGCGACGCAGTACCGGCGCATTGTGGGCAGCCTTCGCTACCTTGTCCACACGCGACCGGACTTGGCGTTCGCAGTTGGCTACGTCAGTCGGTTCATGCAGCGACCAACGACGGAGCATCAACAGGCCGTGAAGAGGATCCTACGCTATGTCGCGGGGACCTTTGACTACGGCTTGTACTACCCGAGGTGCCCCGGTGCGGCGCATTTCATCGGGTACAGTGACAGCGACCACGCCGGCGACATCGACACAAGCAAGAGCACAAGCGGGACGTTGTTCTTCCTCGGCAAGTGTCTGATCAGTTGGCAGTCGGTCAAGCAGCAGGTGGTGGCCATGTCCAGTTGCGAGGCAGAATACATCGCAGCCACTTCTGCATCAACTCAAGCTCTCTGGTTGGCTCGGCTGCTTGGCGATCTTCTTGGCAGGGATGCCGAAGCGGTGGAACTCAGGGTGGACAGCAAGTCTGCTTTGGCTTTGGCAAAGAACCCTGTTTTCCACGAGCGCAGCAAGCACATCCGGGTGAAGTACCACTTCATCCGGAGTTGTTTGGATGAGGGAAGTGTGAAGGCAAGCTACATCAACACCCAAGACCAGCTCGCCGACTTCCTCACCAAGTCGCTTGGGCGGATCAAGTTCCAGGAGCTTCGCGCCAGGATTGGGATGGTTCAGATTTCCCAGAAGGCGCCACACAAGACTTAGGGGGAGATTGAGAGGTTAAGTCTATGTGTGTGTGTGTGTTTTGGCATGACATGTTGTTTGGCATGACATGTGTGATGTCCATGTGTGGACAAGTTTGTAGTCTTAGCACCTTTAGCATCTTTTGCTTTAGCATCTTAGACTAGCATATTTGCTTTAGCATCTTAGACTAGACTAAGCATCTTTTGCTTTAGCATCTTAGACTAGCATCTTGGGCTACATGGCTAGCCTATAAATATGTATCCCCAACCATTTGGGTTGGCATGGCATTTGAGTGAGTTGAATGAAAGAAAATTGCCCCAACTCTTGAGTGTCATCCCTACCAATGCGAGTGTTCTCTCTAACAGAGAGATTATTGATTGTAGTAGAGATGCAACACATGGGTCAAGCACACCACAGTGCACAAACCTTGCTGTGGTGCCCATGAGGAAGGAGTAGAGAACAGGAGCCGTGCCCCACATGCTTCACATGTTATAACATCTGGCTCAATGTTAGTCCATCCTCTCCTTGCGCAGTTAACAGGACTAATAACCTGAAAAGGGAAACTTGTTATCAGAAAGCAACATGAAAGTAGGAGATACTTCAGCTAAAAGCTAATAAAAATACAGAGATATATCCCTTCTGATTCTCAAATAAAACAGAGAGAAGACCATTAATGAACTGCGTGATTCCACAACTGGCCAGAGACAGCATCGCTACACATAATCCCACACTCGACCAATTTATAGTGGTAATAATTTGACATAACCAGATATTCAGTAATAATTTAAACAGGCCAACTAAGAGAAACCGCAGGAAACAGCTATTTCGGTCCAGAAATCTATCTATCTATTATTATATTATTAAGAGAGTGCAAAGAGGAGCGACCATATTTGCTCTAGAGGTCTAAAAGTTATCATTTTAATCGAGGAAAAAGAGAAATATACACTGTTCAATTATGGGATCCAGATTATAACGGTGGAGATTGATGGCAAAATATTTATACATTGTATAGTTGTATTTATAGAAATAGAAGCAACAGTTGTTATCAAACAGAATTTTGCTTTTGCACTTTTAGAAACAGTTAGTTATCAATTTCTAAAAGTCCGTGCAATTGGCGTGCAATCGGCCGAGGGAAATTTGACTAGTTTCCATTCATTACCATGATTCAGTTATACAGTGCACTGAACCATCTTAACTAGGAGTTCATCAAAATGGCCAGAGGTCAACTACATCTACATGAATACCAAAGGAGTAACCGTGCAGATTTCAAGTAAACAGTGTAAGTGTGTAACATGAAAGATGGAAATGGGTATACCTTGGGCTTGGCGAACCAGGTCATGGCCTTGAAGGTCGCGAGTCGCCGCATGAGGTCGGCGCGGTCCCAGGGGCGGCACGGAGGAGGCGGCGATATCGCCGACATGGCCGCCATCTGCGGCGGAAGCCGCGAACCCCGCACCATCGCGAAGCTCCTCCCGGAGCCCGGCGCCTTCCCCGCCCTCCCCATGCTGGTGGCGCCAGATCAGCAGACCAAACCCATGTCACAGACCACACAGAAGGCGCCGAGGAGAAAGATCAAGCGCGATCGGGGCTAGGGCAAGCAGACCTGAGAGCGGAGGATGTGGAGGGCGGCTTGGAGCTGGGGTTAGGCCTGGGCTTGGGGAAGTGGTAGAGCTTGTCCATGGCCTTCTTGAGGCGCCTCTCGGAGTACGCGCCGATGTCCCCGCTTCCACTACCTCCGGCGGCCATCAGGGCGGCTCGCCGAGGGGATCGGCAGACGGGCGGAGCAGGGTGGAGGGCTGCCTGCCGGTCCTGTTCTGCCGGTCGGCTAGCCTCGCTGCTGACACGACCTATATGAGACGGACAAGGTGGAGGGCTGCCTGCCGCTACGTACGATTATGTGGGCTTTTCTACTTAGGCTGATGGGCTCAGGTTGTGCCTGTCCATCTCGTGCTCTTCGCTGGGCTGATGAGGCTACGGGCCCCAAACATGGCACGTGTGAAAATTGTTACGCGTGAGAGTAACAAACGAACAAATATCAATATCATTCGGAATCGGTTGAACCTGCTATGCTCTACTGTGCAATTTCTAGATTTTCGTGGTGCTTTGTCAGGGACTCTTTGGGATGGAAAAATATTTCTATTAATCTTCAGGAGATTTTTGAGGTTGTGCCCTCGCGTCTGCGAAAAAAATAAAATTGTGATGTATGAGATTTTGGGTGCGGAGGTTTGGACCATTTGGCTTCCTCGCAACAACTTTGTTTTCAATAGTATTGTTCCTTCTAATGTGTTCACTGTACTTATAAGATAACGTGTTTTATGTCGCAGTGAAAAGTGATGGCTCCAATACGACATGCGAAAGAGGTATCGAAGTGCTCCAAATTACTCCTTATAAACTTTACAAAGCTGATAGGAGAGACAAGGTAAAAAGAGATAGGGAGACAATCATGAGTAACTTTGGGGGTTCCAGAGAATCGGTCGGTGGTCTCTTTTTGGTTGTGGGTGTCAAGGTTGGATTCTAATGAATTTGGATTACTTAAAACTAGGTTATGTGTTGTTGTTTTGTTAGTCAACTGATGTTGATTATCGCTAATATGTGTGATATGATGTTTCTGGGCTGTTAATTCTACTGTCAAACTAACATGTTATGCCTAGTATTCTAAAAATTATTACATTATTTTATTTTAATTTTCAGGCAACTTCTTTGTTATGAAAAATAATTTTGAGATAAAAATTTATATTTCTAAAGTTAAAACTGTGTAAAAGTGACAAAAGTTTAAATATAATACTCAAAACTATGTTATAGATTTAAATTTGTTATAACTTCTTAGAGGGGAAAAACATCTTGGAAAACAGCTCGGAGCATTAGGATCAGATCCACGGTGCTACCACGGTTATTTAGATCGCTCAATGAGCTCGTGTGCCAAAATTGATCGACTCACAAACAGACCGACTGTTGGCTAATTAGTAATTACCATAGGTAATCGAACTGTTATTTATAAACCGGTTACTGAAATTAGAATCATTAAAAGCAGCTCCCGTTTGCTCTCCCCTCGTTGAGCCACGTCATCGTTTTACAGAAAACTCCCTGCATTTTTCGTAATTCGTTAAGACTCCGGCTGTTTTGGCTGCGTGGACGCCTCCGCGTGCTGCCACATCACTCCGAACTGAACTGACATTTTTGCAAACTTATCCTCTTTTTATTAGTAACCGTGTGAAGGCCCGAAGCTGTACTATCTGCTGAGATGCATGTTTTGCGTCCGCGCCCCCGTTTCTTGAGATTTTATACGTGAAGGAGAGAAAATTCAGAAATGCGGAGCGCGCTCTGAAATAGAAAACGTCAAGGAGTTTTTCGCGAAACGGCCATCCACCAGTCCAGACCCCCTGCGTGCCCACCCGCTCATTTGACTCAATCTGGTGTCCCTGTTCCCCATCCCCCGTACCAAACCCTAGCTGTCACCTCTGCCGCTCGCCGCCATGGGAAGCCGCTGGTGCCGACTGCCTCCCGCTAAGCCGCCTCTGCCTCTATTGTCGGCTTTCCTCCAGTGTCGCCAGCGCCCTTCCCTCAACCCCCTACTGATGACCTCTGCTTCACCCCACCGACCGCTGTTCGTCCCTGGCCATTCCATGGGCCACGAAGCCTCTACTAGCCTTCTCGAAGCTTCCGCCCCCAGATGGCCGACAAAGGCGAGTTCTTTGCCGGTGGAGAGCCCATCCGGCCACTGCCGCTAGAGGACACGGGGCTCAAGGACTGCTCCCTCCTGTCGGATCCCATCGTTGAGGCCTTCTTGCTCGCCGCCATGGCTGTCTCCTCGCGCCTCGCCCACCTCTCCTTCTTTGACGACGACGAGAACGACGACGACCGCTCCCTCACGTCGCGTGTGCGGTACGGCGGAGGTTGCGTGGATGACTCAGTCTCTACCTTTGGGGCCATCTCGGACGCCCTCGTCGCCTGCACCGATGACGACGTGGTTGTCGGTGGCAGAGGTGAGGTTGTCGCCGGAGGGAGCGGAGATGACGATGATAAGGTTTTGATTGTCGGGAAGGAGCTGGACTAGAAGCTTGAACCCGACAAGAGCTGTGTCGATGGTATCAGAGAATGAATCGCTGGACTGGGAGGAATGGAAGGCAATGGAGATGAGGAGAAAGAGGAGGATGCGGTAGCCGGGGAGAAGGCAATCTTGATGCAAGATTTCACCTGAGCTTGACGGACGATCTTGGTGGAAGACTCTACCTTTGACCATAGCCTAGGTACTTGGGGCAGTGATGTGAGCTTTTTAATTTCTTTCATTTTGTTTGGTTGAAGCTAAAGTCACTTAAATCTACCACGGGATCATTTTCTTGCAGCCATTGTTTGTTAGAATGCAATGTGATGCATGCCATTTATATCAGATAAAGCTTGTGCTTCTATGATGATTTGTAGATTATGAATAGTGGCATAGCACATTGTTGATGGTTTTGTGGTTGTTCCCCTCTTGGATATGTGTTGAACTTAGTTATTAGCCTGTTATTTTGGCAAGCTTCTCATCTTAGTTCTTTGTTTAAGTAGATCCAGAGGACCGATAGAATAGGGCACGACATTAGTATTGACCTCACAACAACTCTGAGTAAAAGTGCTCGGGTAGGACTTGTTTTGTACCTAATTGGATATAGTTTGTGTTGTGAACATGACTTTATATGTCTATATGAATAGGAAGTGAAGTTCAACAAACACCCCTACAGGTAAAGTAACATCTTGGCAGCTGCGATGTATTCACAACTGCTAATGCATAGTGTTCTTGTGAATGATATTTCATCAAAAGTGTCAAATATTTAAATAAGAACATTAGTAGCATAGTGAGTTGATATCTTGATGTAGCATTTTTTAGTCAAATTGGAGGAAAAGTTGGAAACCTTGAATGAGATGCTCGTGTTGAGAGTAGATCTTTATAATTTGGACTATGAACATCTAGCAGAGTTTGTGTGTCACTGTTGAATTTCAGTCATCCCATGGCTTAGATTGTCTGAAAAAGAAAACAAAAGGTAGTCTCTCTTTGCCATAGAAGATTATGAAGATCAATTAGTGGAATAACTTGAAGAGTTTTTCATTGATTTTACATATTAACTTTATCATAGTTAGTCACATGTTTGGTTGTTTGTGCAACATTGATCAATGTAAACGATAGCTTCTTTCAATTCAATGGCCAATGAATGGTCAAATTACCTTGTTCTGTCTAAATATATATGGAGCAATATAGAAGCTCAAAGTTTGGTAATCTCACCCTAATAATATCCCGCGCAGTTGCCCCCAGTCCCTGCTCGCGGCTGGTGCCCTCGACTACCCCTCGCACGTGGCTTGCCAGCGCTAGCCACAACGTCACCTCCAGCTCTTGTACGCTCGTCTTCTTAATCAGTTCTCCAGTAGTAATGCCCATATTCAATTTGTTCTGATCTTGATCAGTAAGAGTCTTCTTAATTTGTACTTTGCCGTTTACAAATAATTTAACAAATCTATTTTTGTATTGTTTCATAGCTGCCGAAGGTGACATTCTGAAACTAGAGAGAGCGTGGAAGGTGGGCAATTTTATAAAAGGGCTTGAGTTTCTTCAGCTTATTTTGCTATTGTGGATGAAGAAGGTTTCCTGTTGTTTTTTCGGGCATGATCTATATAGCAAAATATCTTATATTTTTTATGGGAATATGGCTATTGACGAAGAATAGAAAGATTTCCTCTTATACAGCCATGGTGATCAGAATCAAAATAATAGTTGTTCACATTTTGTTTCCTATGTATTATATTTGATCTAAAAATGTTCGTTGGCTCCCTAGAACACATCGGCGGTCAGGAACTATGCGGTGAACTAACCTCACCATGTGCCCTGTGTTGAGTGCTGTGTTGCAAAGGTAAGTGCTCATGTGCTACTTGCTCTATGTTGTGTGATCTGCCTCACCTATTCCACTACATTTCTTGCCTCAAGCACATCATAAGCACCTGAACTGATTCCTGTTTTTGGTTGTTTTGTGATATTTGTGTAATCTGCCATTATGCATTCTGCTTAGAACAAATTACAGTTCACCTGTGGTTATGATTGTGTGTCATTTTGCTTTATTTCATTTTTCTGGTTTGCCATTGTCCTATTGCTCTAAATGGTTTGCCATTTTACAGACCCCCACCGACGTCTCTCGTCCGGTTCATCCTACTTTGAGAAGTCTGGTTCGTTTTGATCTCTTCTATTTGTTCTAGCCTTCTCACCGTCTGATCGAGATTTTGGGTGTTTTCTTGGGGACACATATTTATCATCTTGTTCGATTCGTTCCAATCTGAAATTGTGGCTTTCTTGCAACTGAAACCATAATGTTTTATTCTACATGTCATTTGTTTATTAAGGCCTTTAAGGGCAGTATTCCATTATAAGATAATTTTACTTTGTTTTTCATGACACGATGAGCTAAAGAAACCACTTCACACAAAAGGACGGAATGCACCATGTCAATTAATTATGAGGAACCATTAGTTATGTTTGGTCCATGTCCACAAAGAAAGGCAACTAAAGTTTAAGGTATTCATAAGAGTATCAATTATTTTAAAAGATACATCATATATGTTGATATAAGTGATTATTGATAGATTATTTATATATGTGTGTCGGGGTCAAAGTATATAGGAAATTCTATACAGAAGAAAAAGAGAACTTTCATATGGTGTATTGCTCTGTTTCATGGTATGTGTGCATGTGTGGTGGATTTCTCTGTTTTCTCGTGCATGCCATTCGTTAAGAGATCTTTCAAGCATGTGTTAGTGATAGAGGAGATTTCATTGCTTGTCATGCTATATCTTTTTTGAACTTACAAACTCATATTATTAGTAGACTTTATTTTTTAAAAATCACTATCACTTTTTAATGGATGGAACGCGCGAAGCGCGTTGGCCATTCTAGTTACTTATAGTTAAAGCAGCTGGGCTTTCCGGCTCCCAGGAGAGGCCACGTCATCGTCGTTGCAAAAAGTCCTTTGTTTCTCTGCTAATTCGCTAAATGTCCGGTTGTTGGCTGCCCTCTCGCATTGACACGAACTATTGGCAGTTTTGCAAAAAAAGACTTACATTTTTTGCAATTAAGACGAGGCCCTCCTTGGAGTTTCCGCAGTTTAAAGATATTACGTATAGACCCTCATGTTCTTGGGAAAATTCATGCCAAGAAGATGGAATTTGTAAATTCGGACGGCGCTCTAAATTCAGGAAACACAGGGTCATTTGTGCAAAGATGACATAGCTATATGTGGTCTGCTCATAGAACCCTACCAACGTTGCCATTCCTCAATCCTCTCCCCATTTACTCCCGATCTAACCCTCTCTGCCTTCTTCTACCTTGCCCCGTTCCTCGTCGGCCTCGCCGCTGACGTCGGCGAGATCGATGACGACGTAGAGGTGCTATTCCCAACTGCTGACCCCTTCCACCGCCCACTGCTCCTCCTCCCATTTACTCCCAATCTAGACATCTCCACCTCCTTCCACCTTGCCCCGTTCCTCATCAGCTTCACCGCTGCCATCGGCACCGGCGCGGCGAGGTTGATGGTGATGCGGAGGCGCTGTTCCCGACCGCTGCCCTCTTCCACCGCCCCTGCTCCCCACGGTCAGATCTGGCCATGACTTACGGGTGTAGGTGCCAAGACCCTGTATCCCCAACACACAACACAAGAAACTCATCCGGCGACGGGAGAATCACATGTGCACAATAAGTTCTGGAGCAAAATCTATCTCATGATTTTCGGTTGTCCAGATCCAGGGCTGGTAAGCAACATTCCTCTCTACAAATCTTGCCCATGTATTCCACCTCACGTTATCATGATATGTGTAGTTATCTGCATATAATAAATCCCCAATGAAAAGAACAGCTTGCGCTTTTGAATTGGACTCATAATAATGAGTGAGCGTAACATTTGAGTCGAAGCCCTGACCTAGATCACCTGAATACAAAATTGTTGTTCTCATTGATACTAATTGCATCAAACTACCAGACATCATCTAAGAATATTGAACACTACCTATGAGACCAAATGTATATGGAACATCTGTGCCACTTTTTTAGGGGTTCTGAACCAAAACCGTCTCACAGTTTATCTAATCCCAACAACATAGTAATATTTTGCGTCAAACTACAGTCTACAGGAAAAACAATAGTCAGTCTTCAATCTAAATTCCAAACACTAAAGATATGCAGTCATCTTGTTCAAAAGGCCAATTACCTCTAACTTTTTTATTGTACAGTGGTGAATATATCCTAAGGTGTAGTTGTAGAAGTATACTGAGTATACTTTCCCTTTGTACAGAAATTAAGGTCATCCTCTGATGTCCTGTAGAGTACAGTTCTTGAGACTAGCTCAATTGTTGTCAACCATGAGATTATCATGGCTGTAGCATCATGATTGCCTTGTGTGATATGAACCTTTTAAAGAATAATATCAAATTATCAATAAGCATCAGAATGGAGAGAATACATAGATGAATGTACACTAGCACATCTCACATATTTTTTTATCCAGACAGCATATTTAAGAATCAATGGACATCAATCTCATGTAAAAAGGCATCCTAAAGTAAGTGAAAAAGGTAGGATTGTAAGAACCTTTAATCATGTGGAAAGGCTAAATCAAATTATATTAAGCAGGGGGAAGTGTCGGCGAGGTGTTCTTGGAACTGCTTGAGAGCTTGAGATCTTTGGGCCGTTTCCTTCTGGGGGTTTTGATGATTTGGATTGATCTTCTATGCAGGTTATGATACCGTTCCTGAAGCCGACAAGGTTCACCGGTGCGGATCCATACAAGATGTGAGTAACATCTTGTGTTGTTCTATTTAGCTCTATATCACATTCACTCATTTGGATTGTGAACCAGTGTTTTTTGAAATATTGATTGTTTGATTACATTGACATTTGTGGGAATGGCACTTGTGACCGTTTGAAGGCCAGGATGTTAAAAAATTGAAGGCGTATGTTTTTAGTGTTAAATCATCAAATCTCCCATGTTTTTTCAGTTTGTTTCATTGGTTTGTGTACGTACAAGTGTGAAATTCACACTGAACAATTATTTGTGCATGCTTCATATTTTTACTCTTGCACCTGAAGAATAACTGTGATAGAAGTTTAGTGAAAAATTTTTTGTTCCCCCCATGTCGATGTGATTTGTCTTAACTACTGAAATATTGTCATAACAGAATCCGTATGGGCCATCTGATAAAGTAAAAGAAAAGGAGAAATGTTTAATGCAGGGTTTACTTCTAAGGGCCAAATGATGCTTAATTCTATGTGATATTTGCGGTTTAGCCTCCTCATTAAACATATCAGGGCTTATTTCAACCAGTGTGCAATTTGTTTACTTTCAATCTGTTCCTTGCAACATGACATGATTCCAAAACAATATACTGGTATAGATGTTGTGCAAATCAAAATGCATGCAACATATATTTGTGTTACTATATTTTAGAAGGACCCATTGACTGACCCTATGTTGTATAAATTTTGGAGTTTCGGAGTGGGACGATAAGGAACAAGGCAATGAGGCAGTTCAACAATGAGAGGATGATTGGGACGATGATGATGTTAGTGATGACTTCTCTATGCAGTTAAGAAAAGAGCTGGAGAGCAACCCATCGAAGAACTAGAATTTTTGGTCTTGCATTCAGTAATGTCAGGTAGGAAGTGGCCCATAGGACTTTGTCATTAGAACTTTCTATTTTAGTCCAACCTATTTCATTTGTCTTCTAATAGTAAATTGCTTGGGCAACATTCAATTCAATGCATACTACTTGTTTAATTAAGATTCTAGATTTAAAGTATTTTGATTGAAACCTTTGTTTCATGGTCTCAAGTGCCAGTTTATATAGCTCCACAAACAATGAGAGGACCTCTTGGTGCTGTCAATCAGGTCATATTTTGAACAATGAATAATAACATTGATTTTTGTTGTGTATTTTTGATTCATGTTTTCCTCGACTCGTTGGCAGCAGCAACGAAACGGTTGCGGATCAAGGCACCATCGTCGCTGCCAACATTCAAGGTGAAATGTTGTCCTTTTGGTGCTTTTGAAGCTTGTGTCTCTTTTTGTTGCGGCTTTGTGATGACTACTGATATTTCTGTGCAAGCATCAATGGAATGAATAGATAATGTCTTCTGGATTGCTAAAATGTTCTCCTTTCCATGCTTGCTTTTGCGACCGCTGCAGGTCAGGAAAGAGATGCTAGGGGGCATAATCACTACTAAGTTTTAAAGATGCCATTTATTAGCATATTGTTTATTTTTATATGCTCTATATTCTTTCATATCATTCAAATACTCATTAGCTCTAATTTATGCCTAAATATTCTCTGTTTTGTGTTGCAGTCTGATCCCGAAAATTATCAAGACTTGTTTTGCAGCAATTCATCTTATATATTTTTCACTCCTGGCCCTTATGAGGTACATTTCTTATGTTCATGTTATGCTTATCTTTTCGCTGCAATGCCAGTATGACCACTGAAATCAATCAAACAATTGGATGCCTTCGTTATTATTGGAGCAATGTATGTTTCTTCTGTCATGTACGGACGCAAGTATCGGCGCCGTCGTGACATCAGGAGGGCAGCAGAGCGTGCTGCCCACGCAGAGAAGGAAAGTGCCTCCATTAGGGGCTAAAGTTGGAAATAAAAGATTGGTTTCCCTTTCTATGCCCTAAATAAAGAAAGTGATTGATAGGCCATTAGGCAGTGGCTAGGGTTAGAAATAAAAGATTAGCTTCCTTAAATAAAAGAGTGATTAGGGGGCCAGCAGGCTATATATGGTTGTAACCAGTCTTGGAAGGGGAATCAAGAATCAATTACCTCAAATCTCTTCCCCCTCTACAATTCTCAAGCCGCCGGTGAGGAACTCCTCACGGTGAAGGCCTGGAGCGCGACTACGAACTACGTAGCCGCGGCCGGGCGTTGTTAGGTGCCGAGGCGCTTGACAACTTGGTATCACGGTCACGTCGTTCCTCTCCCACCCGCTCCACCGACTCCTCCACACAGCCGCTGGCCATGGCGGAACCCACCATCAAAGACGTCCTGGAAGCACTGAAGTCCATCACCACGGAGATGACCACCTTGAAGGCCGAGATGGCCTCGCTAAAGGATAAGTCCCCGTCGTCGTCGGCTGCCAGCGAAGGCGGTCGTCATGAAGGACCTCGCGATTCAGATCGCCCTCCCAGGTTCCAAAAACTGGACTTTCCCCATTACGACGGCAAGACTGACTCTATGCTTTTCATCAACAAGTGTGAATCGTACTTTCGCCAACAGCGCACCATGGCGGAGGAACGCGTGTGGATGGCATCGTACAACCTGGAGGATGTCGCCCAACTGTGGTACATTCAACTCCAGGAAGACGAGGGCACGCCACCATGGGGGCGTTTCAAAGAGCTGCTCAACCTTCGGTTCGGGCCTCCTCTTCGATCGGCGCCCCTGTTCGAGTTGGCGGAATGCCGCCGCACGGGGTCGGTGGAGGAGTACTCCAACCGGTTCCAGGCCCTCCTTCCCCGAGCAGGTCGCCTCGATGAGAGCCAGCGCGTCCAGCTGTACACAGGCGGCCTCCTTCCCCCGATGAGCTACGCCGTCCGCATCCACCATCCCGAGACGCTCGCCGGGGCCATGAGCCTCGCCCGACAGGTCGAGATGATGGGGCTCGGCCAGCCGGCTCCTCCTCCCGCCCGTGGTGGTCCTCGCGGACTGCTGCCCACGCCCGGGGCACAACACCCTCGGCCACCGCAGGCGGTGCAACCGGTAGGTGCAGCACCACCCCGGCTGGAAGGACAGCCAGTGAAGCGGTTGTCCCTGGAGGAACAGGCGGAGCGACGCCGCCTTGGTCTCTGCTTCAACTGCAATGAGCCATACACCCGCGGTCACAACCGTGTCTGCCGCCGCATCTTCTTCATCGATGGGGTCGAGGTCGCCGGTGTCGACGACGAGCAGGCCACCGCCGACCAGGACCAGGATGCCCCGATTTTCTCCTTGCAGGCTATAGCGGGCGTTCCCATCTGCAAATCCCTGCAAGTACGGGTCGCATTGGGTGCCTCCAACCTCGTCGCGCTCCTCGACACTGGATCCACGCACAATTTCATCGCTGAAGCAGCAGCGCGCCGCACCGGACTACAGATCCAGCCCCGCCCTTGTCTCACGGCGACGGTGGCCAATGGGGAGCGCGTCACCTGCCCCGGCGTCATCCGGCATGCCCCGATCATCATCGAGGGCGATCGATTCTCCGTCGATCTCTTCGTCATGCCGCTCGCCGGCTATGACTTGGTCTTGGGGACCCAGTGGATGGTCACCCTTGGCCGAATGAGTTGGGACTTCATCAGCCGCACCATCTCCTTCACCCACCAAGGCCGGCTGGTGTGCTGGTCCGATGTCTCCGAGCGACCGGAGCCTCAGGTTGCGGCAACCACGGCACCAGAGGGCCTTCTCGACGACCTCCTGCACGCCTTCGACGGCATCTTCGCCGAACCGGCCGGACTGCCTCCACAGAGGGCCCGGGACCATGCCATCGTCCTCAAACCAGGGGTGGCGCCCGTGGCGGTGCGGCCCTACCGCTACCCCGCAGCCCACAAAGACGAACTGGAACGACAGTGCGCTGCCATGCTAGCCCAAGGCATCGTCCGTCGCAGCGATTCAGCATTCTCCTCACCCGTGCTACTAGTGAAGAAGCAGGATGGGACGTGGCGGTTTTGTGTCGACTACCGCGCCCTCAACTCCCTGACCGTCAAGGATGCTTTTCCCATCCCTGTCGTCGATGAGCTCCTCGACGAGTTGCACGGGGCGCGGTACTTCACCAAGCTGGACTTACGCTCCGGCTATCACCAAGTTCGAATGCGGCCGTCCGATGTGCACAAGACGGCGTTCCGGACCCACGACGGCCTTTATGAGTTTTTGGTGATGCCGTTCGGGCTTTGCAACGCCCCGGCGACATTCCAAGCGCTCATGAACGACGTTCTTCGGCCGTTTCTCCGCCGGTTCGTTTTGGTATTTTTTGACGACATTTTGATTTATAGCAGGACATGGGCAGATCATTTACGACACGTACGTGCTGTCCTCGAGGAGCTGCGCCGCCACGTCCTCTTCCTCAAGAGGTCCAAGTGCACCTTCGGCTCCTCCTCGGTGGCATACTTGGGCCACATCATCTCGGCTCAAGGGGTGGCCATGGACCCGGCCAAGGTACAGGCCATCCGCGATTGGCCGACCCCTCGCTCGGCACGCGCAGTGCGAGGCTTCTTGGGTCTTGCTGGCTACTACCGCAAATTCGTCCACGACTATGGCAAGATTGCAGCACCCCTCACCGGCCTCCTCAAGAAGGAGGGATTCTCTTGGAACGACGACACTCAGGCGGCCTTCCAGGCGCTCAAGGAAGCCGTGACGGCAGCCCCCGTACTTGCACTACCGGACTTCACCAAGGGATTTATCGTCGAGTGTGACGCGTCCACCCACGGCTTTGGGGCGGTCCTTATCCAGGAGCATCATCCGATCGCCTATTTCAGCAGGCCGGTCGCGCCACGCCACCGCTCCTTGGCAGCTTATGAGCGCGAGCTCATTGGGCTGGTCCATGCCGTACGCCACTGGCGGCCGTACCTGTGGGGACGACCATTCCTCGTCCGCACCGACCACTACAGCCTGAAATTTCTCCTCGACCAGCGCCTGGTGACGATTCCGCAGCACCACTGGGTGGGCAAGCTCCTTGGCTTCGACTTCACGGTCGAGTACAAACCGGGCGCCGCCAACACCGTCGCCGACGCGCTGTCTCGACGTGACACCTGTGAGGAGGGGTCGGTCTTGGCCCTCTCGGCACCCCGCTTCGACTTCGTCGAGCGACTTCGCCAAGCACAATTACAGGACCCTGCCCTCATCGCCATCCGAGATGAGATCGCCGTCGGCACTCGGGGCGCACCGTGGTCCCTCGTGGACGGCATGGTGGCTTACGCCACTCGGCTGTACATACCGCCGGCCTCGCCATTGTTGCACGAACTAATGGCAGCAACACACGAGGACGGCCATGAAGGGGTGCAGCGCACTCTTCACCGCCTCCGCCGCGACTTCCACTTCCCCGCCATGCGCAGGGTGGTGCAAGATTTCGTCCGCGCCTGCGCTACCTGCCAACGCAACAAGTCCGAACACCTCCATCCGGCGGGACTGCTGCTGCCCCTGCATGTTCCCCAGGCCGTGTGGTCCGACATCGGCCTGGACTTCGTCGAAGCTCTCCCTCGCGTGGGGGGCAAGTCGGTGATCCTCACCGTGGTGGACCGTCTAAGCAAATATTGTCATTTTATTCCTTTGGCTCACCCCTACAGTGCAGAGTCCGTGGCACAGGCCTTCTTCGGCGAGATTGTTCGTCTCCATGGGATCCCCCAATCCATGGTGTCGGACAGGGATCCAGTGTTCACATCAACATTTTGGCGGGAATTGATGAGGCTCTCTGGGGCCAAGCTCCACATGACATCCGCCTTTCACCCCCAATCGGACGGCCAAACGGAGGCGGCCAACAAAGTGATTGTTATGTACCTCCGGTGCTTCACAGGGGACCGCCCCAAGCAGTGGCTGCGTTGGCTGCCATGGGCGGAGTACGTCTACAACACGGCGTACCAGTCATCGCTGCGGGACACCCCCTTCAGGGTGGTCTACGGCCGGGACCCTCCTTCCATCCGGTCATACGAACCGGGCGAGACACGGGTCGCGGCGGTGGCCAAGACCATGACGGCTCGGGAGGAGCTCCTCTCGGACGTCCGTTATCGGTTGGAGCAAGCTCAAGCCGTGCAGAAGAAATTCTACGACCGGCTGCACCGCCCGGTCTCCTATGCCGTGGGCGATTGGGTACTTCTACGTCTTCGCCAAAGAGCTGCCACGTCCCTGCCACAACCGTCCAAAGGCAAGCTCAAGCCTCGTTTCGTTGGTCCATACCGCGTCACGGAGTGCATCAACGAGGCTGCTGTCCGCCTCGCCTTACCTCCACGTGCCAAGCTGCACGATGTCTTCCATGTGGGCCTCCTTAAAAAGTTCATCGGCGAGCCCCCGGAGGTACCACCCCCACTGCCGCCCATGCTCCACGGGGCGGTGGCCCCAGAACCGGAGGACGCCGTACGCTACCGCTTGGCGCGTGGTATCCGCCAAGTGCTCATCCACTGGAAGGGGCAGACCGCCGCGTCCGCAACCTGGGAAGATGTGGCTGACTTCCGCGACAAGTTTCCACACTTTCAGCTCGAGGACGAGCTGACCGTCGAGGAGGGGAGAGATGTCATGTACGGACGCAAGTATCGGCGCCGTCGTGACATCAGGAGGGCAGCAGAGCGTGCTGCCCACGCAGAGAAGGAAAGTGCCTCCATTAGGGGCTAAAGTTGGAAATAAAAGATTGGTTTCCCTTTCTATGCCCTAAATAAAGAAAGTGATTGATAGGCCATTAGGCAGTGGCTAGGGTTAGAAATAAAAGATTAGCTTCCTTAAATAAAAGAGTGATTAGGGGGCCAGCAGGCTATATATGGTTGTAACCAGTCTTGGAAGGGGAATCAAGAATCAATTACCTCAAATCTCTTCCCCCTCTACAATTCTCAAGCCGCCGGTGAGGAACTCCTCACGGTGAAGGCCTGGAGCGCGACTACGAACTACGTAGCCGCGGCCGGGCGTTGTTAGGTGCCGAGGCGCTTGACATCTTCTATCCCCCTTCTCCTTTCCAGTGGTGCCACCTGACCCTCTGTAATTTTGTGTTCATTTTGTTTTTGGTAGATATGCTTGCATATGTTTACTTTGGATTTTCTGAATCAGATAACAAACAGTGTTGAAAAGCATAGCATGTGAGTATTCTCATTGAAGAACTGTTTTGTTCATGCACTCTATGTATTCATGATGTTTCTTTCCATTCCAACATTTATTCCCATACAAAACAATGGTTTAATCATATGTATTATCATAGTAATCAGATATTCGTGTTTGTATTGTAGGTTCAATTATAGCAAGCTTTTCACCAATGTAATTTGTTTCATCAATTTATTTAGTAATAGAGAGAACTAGCCGAATTTTCTTGGAACTGAATGACAGTAGGCTTACTAGGATCATCCCGTCTGAGCTTGGAAAGTTAACGGTCTTATTTGACTTGTGTAACTCTATTCATCTTTTGTAATTTGATACTTACTTGGAATGCTAAATCAGACAATACTCCATGCCATTTGTTTTTCACATAAATCTAACAAACAACTACCTTCAAGGATCATGCCCTGATAATATAAATTCAAACTTGAATCTCATTAGCTTGTAGGTTTCATTTGTTTTCCCTAAAATCTTTAACACGAGAATAATATATTCAAGATGTGGCAGTAGAGGCAAACCATCGATAACACTAGGCAAAGTAAACCTGAAAGAATATGAATCCGACTTATATTATTTTACAGACATACTATAGCCAGTACATTTTTGTGCTTTTTTCGAAACTGAAATGGGCCACAATCAACTTGCGTAATAAGAAACACATGTTTCTCTGTATTATCAATTTGTTTAAAATTTAATAAAAGTAAAGTAAAGTTTTTAGGTATCGAGTCTGCTTCAATGGTATACCAAGATGCATACCAAGATGCATGCTATCTTATCTCTGCTGCTTTTAACATTAGATTATATGGTATACTGATATATCCTTTTCGGTAGTCAGAGTTTCATTTGCAATTTTTGTTTTGCTGAACCAAATTCGTCGCTTGGATTCGTAGGCATACCTTTGACCATAAGAGGCCCAAGCAGCCCTTGTACCGTCACCCATGGGAGGATGTCCCACATTAAAAAGAAACTTTAATGTAGAATCATCAAATATGAAACAACACGAGCGCGCGAAGCGCGCGCTGGCTGTTCTAGTTACTGAAATTATGGCCGTATTGTCTCGCTCGTGCTGCAGACAGTTTCGCTAATGACAGACGAGCTCTGATATTCTGGGCCCGCATGTCATCCGCGTCTCACCGACCGTTGCGGCTCCCCCTGGTCCACCTCCACCCGATCCCTCGTTGGCATTTCAAATCCGCGGGCACGCATCTGTCGTCCGTGCAGATCCGACGGCTGCTGTGCCTCCGCGTCCCACATCCAATCCCGGTCCGGCTACTGCTGTTACAAGATGGGCAGATCGGCGAAATTTTCAGATATCTGCTGCTATTTTCAGCGTCACTGTTTGGGAATTTCTTCGATTGCTGCTCTGGTTGAGATATTTTCTTGGGATCTGAAGGGGATCTTCTACAGTTCTGCTGCTCAAGAAAGTGGTGATCCGGGAAGTCTTGCTGGTTCGTTTCTTGGTTGGATCTTACGGGCTACGGCAGCAGCTGGGTTCAATGCGGAGGTTGACTGGTTGAGTTCGTGATCAGATCTCGTCTGGGAAGATGCCGGTCTCAACGCGGGCGCGGGCCACTGCGGCCAGTGGCCAGCCGTGGACCCGTGGAGCTCGGTGGCGCCGGCCCCGGTTCGGGGACATGACGGCAACTCGCGGAGGGTGATCTTGACGAACCAACACCACGGGCTCAAGGAGAAGAATAAAGATGCGTGCGCTCACACTGTTCTACGAGCAGCACAAGCAGCAACTTGCCTCGTCGCAGGGTGCAGGTGCGCGGAGGCGGCGGAGCCGTCGCAGCATCCAGTATGCTGTCGGCGAGGTGGACGAGGATGAGAATATAAATAATACTCTCCTCTACGAGCAGCAAAAGCAGCAGACCACCTTGTGGCAGGGCGCCGGTGCTCGGAACCGCCGGAGCATCCAATATGCCGTCGGCGAGGTGGACAAGGACGGGAATGGAAAGAAAGCCGAGAAGGACGTGTGTGTGTGTGTGTGTGGGGGGGGGGGGGGGGGGGGGAATAGCTTTGCTCCGGTCACCGAGGTCGCGGTGTTGAGGGAGAATATGGCGCCCCCGGATTAGCGAGCGCTGCCTCCCAGGAACAACACCGTCGTCGTGTTCGGTGTTCTCCAGGCCGGCGGACCCGATGGAGAAGGAAAACGTGAGCCATGGCGGAATCGCCATGTCCTGCCCCATCAAGAAAGCGGCGCTGGCACTTCCTGCACCGGTGGTGTCCAGGAAGCTCTCACTAGGAGGCGCCGTTGGCGCCAGGCTGAAGGCCGTCGGGGAAGTCGGGGCCTGCAATGCCGACGCCGCCGACAGCCGAATCCTGGTGTTCGTCAGATTGCGGCCAATGTCGAAGAAGGAGAGGGAAGCGGGGTCGAGGAGCTGCGTCAAGATCGTGAGCAAGAAGGACGTTTACCTGACGGAGTTCGCCTCCGAGAGCGACTACCTCCGGCTGAAGCGAGTGCGTGGCCGCCATTTCTGGTTCGACGCCTCCTTCCCTGACTCCACGACGCAGGCTGAAGTCTACGGCGCCACGTAAGAGCAATACAATCTCATGGCCATGATCCCATAATTAATAATTCTGTACCGCATTTTGCTTAATTGGTTAATAGAAAACGCAAAAAGTTCAGAGCTTTGGGTTCTTGAATTTTAATACAACACTCTAATGTCATAAACCTGCTTGTGAAATTGCATAAGTATGTGGGATTAGACTGGAGAATCATAACACTACTCTACATTTCATGATCATGAGGAATATAATAGCATTGTTCAACTGTGATTTATAGGTTTTGTTATATTCTGATGCGAATTCGGATTGAACCCAGCTAGTCTAGGCCCATGAAACCCAGGGACGTCTAGATCCATTTAATCTACCCTATAGATATCTCTTGTATGCTGTAAAGAGAATTCTCTCCATCATTGTGATCCCCTATGTTTCTATAACTTCTCCTCGATGTAGTGAAGTTTTGCCGACTGACGCCCGTGGTTTTTTCCCGCAATGGTTTTCCACGTTAAATCTTTTGTCTCTCCTGTTTGATCTTGTGCTTGGTTTTGTAACAGGTTTAGCCAGTACTTATCATGAAGTCAATTATCCATCTGTGATGTGATGCTGCAGAACATCAGATCTTGTGGAGGGTGTTCTGCAAGGGAGGAATGGGACAGTATTCTGCTATGGAGCCACAGGAGCTGGGAAGACCTACACAATGCTTGGGACGATGGAAAGCCCCGGCGTCATGGTGCTTGCTATCAAGGATTTGTTCTCGAAAGTGAGGCAGAGAAGCCATGACGGCAACCACTCAATTCAGCTCTCCTCCCTTGAGGTTTACAATGACACAGTGAGGGACTTGCTGTCTCCTGGTAGACCCCTCCTCCTGAGAGAAGATAAGCAGGTCAGTGATCCAATAGATCCAATGATGTTGTTCCCCCAAAGTGTGTAACAACTGAATATTGTTTTGATATACATGGTTTATTCACACTTAATGGTAGGTTCCTTACAGTTAGCATTCTAGCTGAAGAATGTATGTTGGCATTCCAGGGAACTGTTGCTGCTGGTTCTTTCTTAGACATTGCAAAATTTACAGTGTTCTTCACCCTGAATGATGGGAATGATTCTAAATTCTTACCTAACAATTCAACTCATTCTTATGTCACAGGTAATGAAACTACTTCAGCAGGGAAACCAGAATAGAACAACCGAACCAACTAGAGTCAATGAGACCTCATCACGCTCCCATGCAACACTTCAGGTACATTCTAAAATTTGGTGCGTTCACCTCTTCTCAAGAACATGATGATGGGGACTGGTCCCGATCTTCCGCTAGGTAAAGGATAAACTTGGGTTGGTGGAGAATCTCGACGTTGGCGATCCAAGGCTCCGGTCCGGCGGATCAAAACCTTGCAATCGTTACACCACTGTCTCCGTTGGTTATCAACCACGCAGGACGCGATTGACCTCGCCACGAAGGCTAATTCCTGCAAGTGAACCCAAGAACACAAGCAAGAACAGGAAGGATACAAATCGAATGCCAAATCACAGACAAACGAAGATAAGGTGAGGTTTCACAAACGCCAATGCGCAGCAGCCAATCGGTCCGGTGCAAGAGGCGGGATCTAAACACAACAGTGTAGATGCAAACAAAGCAAAACCTAACCCTAGAGGCGGCTGGCGTGAGAATATATAGGGCGGCAGCCTGTGGAAGGCGAACAGACATGGGCTGTGGGCTAGAAGACGAACAGACTCAGACTATGGGCCAACATGGCCCAGTTCTGTCATGCAGGACTGTTTAAACCACACAGAACGACTCGAGACTCCAAATGAGGTGAAACCAACGGCAAACGATCCGTCTTCTCCTCAGCTTTCCAAAAAGTCAAAGAACGCGCCAATCGGACTTCGTATGAGGAAGTTATGCCCATTTTGGTGCAGGGTGGTTGATGTAGTCCGAACCAGCGAAATCTTGACTTCAAAACGTCCGTGCGACTCCGTCTTCAGCTCCAACTCTTCTATTCCATCTCCCATGTTTCTAAGCAACAAAATATCACTAGTATTCAGTAGCATCCCGTCCAAACAAATATTGACATAGTTGTTAAGGAAAGAATTAACCTCATGGTTCAAGCGACGGGCACGGGCGCGTGTGATTGGTCCTTGTAGTTGAATTGTAGGTGGAGGCTCCATGTGTGTATCATGTGAAGTGATGTCCTCATCACATGACCCCCCGCAAGATGGATCGATGTGATTCAACCTTTGAACATCTGCAGGTTATAGTGGAATATAGATCCATGGAAGGAGGTAGCATAGTAACACGAGTCGGCAAGCTCTCCCTGATTGATCTTGCTGGATCAGAAAGAGCTCTGGCAACTGACCAGCGCACGCAGAGGTCAATCGAGGGGGCGAACATTAACCGATCTCTCCTTGCGCTCAGCAGCTGCATCAATTCCCTCGTGGAGGGGAAGAAGCACATACCATTCCGCAATTCCAAGCTGACACAGCTCCTGAAGGACTCACTTGGGGGCTCCTGCAACACTATCATGATCGCGAACATAAGCCCCTCGAATCTTTCCTTTGGGGAGACACAGACCATTCTTCATTGGGCCGATCGTGCCAAGAAGATAAAAACCAAGGTCTGAAACTGTGATTTACTAGATGGCACTGTCCATTATACTTACTCAATAGAACACATGATAAACTGGGAGGCGTCTTGTCTTATTTCTTTTCAGGCATTAACCACTGCGAATGAGGAGGTTTTGAAGGTGCCAGATTCTGAAACCGATCAGACTAAGCTAGTGTTGGAGCTGCAGAAGGAGAACAGTGAGCTGAGGCAGCAGCTGGCACGGCAGCAACAGAAGCTGCTGACTGTTCAGGCTCAGACGCTTGCTTCCAACGCCTCACCGCAACAATCTCCTGCCCCCTCAGCTCAAATTTCTACACCATGCTCGACTCAAAGAAAGGTAAGGCGTTCTATCTTAGCTGGGAGCTGCTTCAACACGCCAGATTCCAAAAGATCAGCAACAGGCAATGTGCTGGTCCGGGATCTGCAGAGGAAAGTTAAGACCATGGAGGCCGTGATCGAGAAGATGAAGAGGGAGCACATTCTGCAGCTCAAGCAGAAGGACGAGTTCATCCGTGATTTGATCAACAGGAAGACTTCTAATGACCCTGAGGCAGCAGAAGGTGAGAGAAGGATTGCCACCAGGGCAAGCGTGCGAAAAGCCCAGAAAGATGCAGCAGCTTCATGCGAGCTAAAGAGCCCGAGCTACAGGTTTAGGTCACCAGCACCAACTGCCAAGAAGCGTACCTTCTGGGACATTGGAGGCAACAGCCCTTCTTCAACTCTTGCGGTCAATGCAAGGAAAACTCGAAGCCATGTAGCTGCTGAAACACCCAAGGGTACTTCAATGCTACTTCAGGTATAGGTCCTCTAGTGTTCATACACTGGTATATTAAAGAAAGACATCTCAAACAACTGCGTATGAATGAGATGAATGTTGCAAGCCTACACATTCATCATATTTTGGCACATTCATATTTCTGTTTTTGTTCTTGTTGTGAACTCGCATTTCACTTTCTTTCAGCCTGGATTTGCACTGAAAAAAGTGATGTATTGAGACAACGCTCAGGAGAAGATTGCTTACAGAGGATAGATATGTTCATACAATTTTTTTATAGCCTTATTCAACTGTGCTAATTGGAGTCAGTTGACATTCCTGTATCCTAGTTTGAGTTCAGTTTGCCTGAGCAAACTAAAGCTTCATAGTGTTTTTTCAAGCTTTTTAACCCATTTAAAATTGAATTATTGGAACTGTAAAACATTTGATCAGGAGAGAGGACATGTGCTGATTTTAAAGTTAATAATTGAACATTTGATCAGGAGAGAGGACATGTGCTGATTTTTAAGTTAATAATTGAATTCACCAGTTTACCTTAAAAGTTAAAATTATCCCTGAAGATTAACATTTGCTGTTTTACTGTTCCCTAAATTTAGCCAAACTAGTGACTGTTCTTGCAGCCTTGAGGCCTTGAGCGGAATTTGAACTCAAGGAAGCTGTTCACTTATTAGTTATGAACTTCTGGCAAAAAAATGTTTGGAGGCAAGCTGAATGGAGGTCATAGGCATTTCTGTTGCTCTTGTTCAACTGGACTTCAAAATAAGAAGTGACACACAACATTGCAAACAACATATGTGAAAGGATCTATAACTTCTACAGGGAGGTTGAATGTAGAAGTACAAACTTGAGAGAGCTCCAAATTCGCAGAACACTTAAATTTTAAAACTATTGGTCCAAGTAGATCAATTTCCTATCACAATCCTTGCCTTTAAAAGATGAGCGGTAAGAAACCACAAAGAGATAGCACAAGCAAATTGAGCTAGATTCTCATGAAAGCAGGAGATGCTTAGGAATTAGGATACTCTCCCATCATTGCCTAGAACAAGAAAGCAAATCAAAAGAAGAGTCTCACCTAGCCATGGACTCATGGCAAGAAGAGATAATAAACTCTCTGCAACCACTTCTCATGACAAGAATCTCATACAGTGAGATCAAGGACGAAAAGTAGCCAACAAGCAAAGAAATCACAAAGAAAAACAACCATTTTCAGCGGTGCTTGTATAGAGCCTCTCATGTCCTGGTTCCCATGGCCATGGCTGCTTGGTTTCAGAGAGGAGAGTTGGGAAACTGCAAGCGCTCACGGCTGCTTTTGAACAAGTATTTTTAAATGAAATTTTAGATGGCTTTGTTCAATTCTTTTAAAAAATCCGATAAATTTTATAAGTTATAAAGGAGACCTAACATGGAGTAATATTTAGGAGAGGCATATACGTACAGTTGAATGGGACAGGGTAGTAGGCTGCGTCCAATTGGCTAGTAGAAATGCAGTTCATATACACTAGTGGTTCCAATCAAAATAGGTCTGCCACAACGGGCTCCTAAGTCCTAACGACCCATATCATAGAGCAAGATAAAAACAAAGACGTGCACGATCGCCATCTTCCAAAACAAAATGAATATGGCGGCAAACAAAAAATGAAATTAGCTTCTCACTTTCTCAGCTTTCCAGCCAACCGTCTCCTCATCAATGATATCCTTGATCTTGAAGGTCTTTCGCATTCATCTGCACTGTCTTCACTGTCTGAAACAACAGCCCTCTCCAAAGGAGTTGTGTTTTGTTCGATGGAAGAGTTGCTTGGTCCGGCCTCTTTCTGTGGACCACCAGCGCTACCCAAGGTCTGACTTTTGAGGACAGGCTCTGACAACTGAAGTTCATTGGGCTTCCTGTCGTTTTGAGAACAATCTGCTGGTGTATATTCCTTCTCAGTACTTTTGTCTGCAGGCGGCTCAGACTTCAATGTCAGCCTCTTACTTAGGGCCTGTTTGGTTCCTTTAGGGACTAAACTAAACTTTAGTCTCCTTTTTTTTATAGGACTAAACTTTAGTCCATTGCTGTTTGGTTCTAAGGACTAAAGTACTAAAAGAGAGTGAGGGATGAGAGATAAGTAGTACTTTTAGTCCCCTTTAGCAAGTTCTTTGGGACTAAAGGCTAAACTTTAGTCACTAAAGTTTAGTCCCACTTTAGTCCCCTTGTTTGGCAATTTAGGGACTAAAAGGGACTAAACTTTAGTCCCTAAAGTTTAGCAAGGTGAAACCAAACACCCCCTTAGTAAGTGCAGCTTCTTTCGGCCCTGACTGCATTCTTTACTCGGTATCAACTGGGTATTTGGAAGTACATGCTCGTTATAAGAATTTTGTTGAACCAGATTAGTATGACCAATGGAATTTTTCCTTGAACTAACATCTGATGGTCTTTTCTGCATATTATTGAAGCTTGACACTGAAGGCAGATGCTTTGGAGCCATATTTTCCTTCTGATCATTGCTCTTGCTTTCAGGCTTTGCCAATTTCCGTGACAATTTCTGACCAAGTGACATCACATTTGTTCTACCCCCTTCTGATGTTTTATACAAACTATCTAATGATCCACCAATGCTCTTTGCACTACTCTTCTCTAAAACATCATCAAAAGATTCTATGACAAGATGTTTAGTGTTGGATAACTTATCTTCCACACTGACATTACTATTCTTGCTAGGACCTTCTGATGTAACGAGTAACGGCAAGTTCTTACTCATTCCTAGGTTTTCTTTCTTTGAAACCACTGAGATATCTGCAATGACAGCAACGTTTTGTGAGGTATCATTTAGTTTGCCAGAAACATCAGACAAGCATGCAGTAGGAACGGTTGATCTTGTTGTTGATGATAAATGGTTTGCAACCAGATCCTTCTTGCCAATGTTGGTATTCTCTTCAGTTCCTTCTGGTTTCAGAGATAACTTCTGACCCAGTAGCCTCATCTTCTTTCGACTCCCTTCACAATTTTTATTCGAAGCTATTGGCAAAGGCTCTACGGTTGGTTTTTGCTCTTGTATGTTTGGTTCCTGAAAATTTCGTAACACGCAATAAGCTCAAGCAAACATCAATAGAAAATCATCACACGAATGGAACAAGAACTTAACAAAATTGAATTCGTATTTTGATATGCTTCTTTACCAGGACAGAAACATCTATAGAGCTTGAACCACTAGCGATTATGGCTGCAGGATTAGCATACTTTTCAGTCCAGCACCGAGCATTGATGTCAAAAACTTGTCTGTTGTATTTGTACTCTCGACTCTGTCACAGAGAATAACAATATTGTTTTATGATGAAGGATAAATATTTAATGATAACATATTATGTATCATCTTCTCTTGATGTTCTCATGGAAATGCATTTACTACTTCCTCGCAATAAAAATGTACTTACTATTTCAGCCATCAGCCCATCATCAGGGTTTGGGTCACTTAGCAGCAAACCAATGCTTCTCAAAACAGTAGCGATGTTGAGTGACGGTTGCCAGGCACCCTGCACATTAGGATTTCAAAATAACACAAACTCTTTGTAATTTAAGACTGAGCATGAATGGTTCAATTTCGAGATCTCAATAGTAAGTACATGCACAACCGTTCAACTAGCTGTAAAGTAACTCATATCAATTACCTTTGGTGGTAAATTTAGTATATCAAGGCAAATTCGTCCTCCATTGTCGATGTTGGGATGATAAACAGGAGTAACAAATGTCACATTGGGTGGTTGAAAAGGATACCTGCATCTCAGGCTCTCAGCAAAAGTGTTCAGAACATGACAAATCATAAGGGAAACACAGGTTGGTTTCCATTATACCTTTCAGGAATTTGGATCTTCAGAACAAAAACTCCTTTTGAATAAACAGTTTCATCAGGCCCCTCTATTCCTTTATTTAATAAGCACGGATGACAAATGCAAAGCAAGGGGAAAACAATTAGAATGCCAAATTTAACGACTGATTATGATTAGAAAAAATGATGGGCTGGTAAGGGCATAGGGTTAGTAGTGAAAAGACAAAGAACATACTGGCCTCAAAGCTTAACAACGATGACAAGGCACTTTCATCTCCAGAAAGATTAAGGGAGACCCCATGAGGTGGATCATTTAGCAGAAGCTTAATCTCTTTCTGCATTCGCATATTCAGCCTTGCTGCCTGAGCCATCTAATAATTTGAAGCAGACTATACCCTGAAAAAAGGATATTACTTTTTCAGGGGTTAACAAGTCAAATTTTGAAGCATTTAGCTCATATACATTAACATAAAAACTAAAGAGCATGTTAATGAACACTGTTTTGCACAATACTGTTGCCTCATATTTCATTTATACCATATTCCAAAATCTCTTGTATCTGGTATGCAATTTATCCAAAACGGTAAGACATGATGACAGCATGATACAAATTTGCAGAGAATAACACAAGTGGTTTGATTTTCTTAAAAATAAAACTAAGGAATCTGCTAGTTTGCAATGATTATGTGAGTAAGGCCAGGCTATCAGAAATGAACAGTTTTTGCAGAAAATCCGTTCCCCTTTTTCCTAAACACGAATAACTTGTTTATTATCAATTTAAGATAGCAAGCTACTAATAACATCATAAAGTGACAATGGATCCAAAAAAAGAGAGATATTTCTAGTTTCTACACCCATCTCAGTTCCACTATTTCACGAAAAAAAAAAAAACTCTACCGTGAACACCAGCGAACCTTCAGCCCCCTGCTCCCAGCCCCCCGGCTCAAGGCAAACAACACAGTCATGGTGGTGACCAGATGCGCGCGGTCATCCGACCTGTCTTTCTACGGTTGTCCTCCCACAACCCCCTCCCCTCTTCTTATTCGTAGGCGCCATGGCGGCCGGTGGGGAATTGCGTCGAACAACTGGACAGCTGGTGACCCGGCCAGAGGCCGCCCGCAGATTGGAGTACAGAGGGAGCATGTGATCCTTACCGCATCAACAGCGACCAGCCCCGGCGGCCAAAAGAGAAAAGCTTCGCCTCCTCCTCCTCGCTGCTAGTGCCTTGCGATCACGAGCTCCCGCTTCGGCGTCTAGTTTCGAAGAGATTTTTGGAGACAGGAGCGGGAAGAAGCGGAGGCGATAGCGCGGACCGCGGAGTGGTTCGGCAAAATGCGAAATGAGACGAGAAAAAAAAATCAGGGAACTGTGGGCTAATGTCTCTGTACATGGGCCATATTTGGGCCCAAATGATTAACTCTTCTCACCCGAGCGGAGTACAACGAAACGGAAAAGAGAATAGAGGCGAACCCCAGTCGGCGATGGCGACGACGGCTGCGGCGTACGGCTGCCCGGCGGCGCTGCCCTTCGCGGCTAGTATATCCTACCGCCGCGCAGCCCCTTCCCGCGTCTCGCTCGCCTCGTCCTCCTCCCACAAGCCCAGGGCGCAGGCTCCCCGGTGCGCCCCCGTGCTGGCTGCTTCCTCTCGTGTCGGTCTCGGCTCGGCTCGGCGGTGTTTCTGAGCTTGTGTGGTACCCTCGCGCAGGTTTTGGGTTTCGCGTCATCGTAGGATACTGACTGTATCTGCGTGCTCCGGCGAGTCTGATTCGGACGCGGCGGCTGCGCGGGCGGTAACTTTCTCTACCCTGCTTGTGATATGTTCCAATTCCAAGGGATGAACTGGTTTGGATGTTCCTTTCCTTTTTTTCTCCATGGTGATTTATGAATATTCCAGTAGTTAGTGATAGTAGACCGGTAGCAGACTAGCAGTTGTAATAGAGCTCTATGACTGATTGACTATGGTTTTGGATTTCATTAGGCAGCCAGTATTAATATGAATATGTTAGATGCTTAAATTGTAGAAAATTGTTAGGACTTCTGTTATGTTAAATAGATATCATTAATATGGAGAGATTTGTTATTTTGACACTCCAAAGAAGTGGCTTCGCATTTCTGACACCTGGACCCACTTTCCATGACTCAGATGGTCCTACATGTCAGCCTCAGCCTCAGAAGTGTCATTATAAACAAAATGCACATATTTAGAGTGTCAAAATAGCAATTTTTTCCATTAATATGACGTAGAGATAACATGTTGCATGTTTATTGACATACAAGAGGCATCGGAATAATATACTCTGAAAACACATAATGTTTGAAATAGAAGATGGAAGCTGGATGAAGCTGATGTTTATGATAATTATTTAAGGGTTCAAAAAATAAATTTAATGCTAAAAGTTTGATAAACGGATTTAAAACATTTTTTAACAATTTTCATATAGATTTTTTTTTAAAAAAAATGCACTGCTTTAGAGCTTGGGAAGCATGCCCACTTATAAGACTAGCTACTAGGCTAGTAGGCTGTAATTTTAAACTTTGGTGCTTGGAATAATGTGTGGTGTTCCAGCATTTTTTTTTATTCACTGGTTGAATGTGCAATCATGTTTTTGTCCATACAGATATGCTAAAGGGGAGCACTTTATTAAAATTTGTGATTTAGTACTATTATAAAGACTGATACATGCATAGGACCTTCAATAAAATATTTTGCATCCACATTTGGTGTATTGGGAGCTTAGTGGCATGAAAAAAAATATGAAAATGAATAACTCAAAACTTTTCTGAAATGTCATATAGAGTAGTAGAATAACATTTGATTGCATCAAAACATGCTTCTTGCAATTGATGAATAACGGGCCAGCTTCAAAAACTGAAATGAAACGACTCTGGTGTGTTCTCTGTGGAAGTTAACAACAATATGTTTGTGCAATTCATCGTATCAATGGTGTGCTAGCATCTTTCTTCAGATTAATTCAATCGCCATATTAATGAAATGCAGACATACCTACATGACAAATCAGTACTCTGGAAAATGGCTTAAAATGACATCATTATTTATTTGATGTTGCAGGAAGCCACTTTTGATTTAAATCTTCCAAGAAGAAGTTTACTTGTTCAATTTACGTGCAATGCATGTGGCGAAAGGACCAAGCGTTTGATAAACAGGGTAGCCTATGAAAGAGGAACAGTTTTCCTTCAAGTAAGTTGTTTGGTCTATTTCTACCTTGCTCATTTCAGTCCAAAGTCTACTTACATACTGCTCAAGTGCTCGCTTTTCTTAAATATGAGAAAATACCATATGTATATGCTAATTTCTTCTCAGACATGCAATATGTACATTTACACTACACATACAGTGTGCAGGGTGCCAGGTGTATCACAAGTTTGTTGATAATCTTGGTCTAGTTGTTGAGTACGATCTGCGAAAAGAAAATGGGTTGAACACTGATACTGAAGACTGATCTATTATGAGAACCATTTTGGTATGCAAATTATCTTTTAAAGTTAATAGGTTTTGGTAACATTGATCATTTGTGCATTGTAGCATAATATTGAACAATGTTTGTACTTTAAATCTGCTGCATATATTCAGATGGTAACTGAGCATATATGCAACCTCACTATGTTTTTTGTAATAATAAAAATAATATAAAAAACTCACCCCGCTATATTGCCTTATTATTCCAAAAATGATCTTTTACTAGTAGTCAAAACGATACATTTGACAGAATTTTATGGCACTAATTATATGATGTACACACTATGTAAGCATCATTCTTTGCTTGCATCTTGTGGGCCTTGATTGCCTGGAACATCACTTTTCATCATCATCTCTTTCTCTCTTTCTCCCTCCTTCACCATTTGTTCCACATTTTCAGATTTGCCCTCCTTGGCAGTTTCTTTCTTTCTCTTGAGGAACTGAATAAGGCCCTCGAGTGCAACATCAGTGTCATCATTCCTCATAAGCACCTCAGCTACCTCAGCTGGTGTCACCATGACCTCCTTGATCAACTCTTCTATCTCTGGGTATGTGGTATGGTTATTGATGGAGTGGTAGTTAGAGCACAGAATTCTAAACGACTCTGGGCAGCAATAACCCATATGGATGTGCATGTCCATCCTGCCAGGACGCAGAAGCGCAGGATCAAGCCTCTCCTTGTAGTTTGTAGTGAAGACAATTATTCTCTCCTCCCCACTTGTTGACCAAAGTCCATCAACAAAGTTGAGTAGCCCGGATAGTGTAATCTGTTCGATATTGTACCCAAAATGCAAACCACAATTGGTAAGAAAAACAAGAAACTAAGAAATATAAGGGTTTATGATTCCAAGTTATAACCTTGTCCTCTGAAGAATTGGATTTGGAACTCTCTTGACCTTCCTCCCGTTGTTGTAGCTCTACAGTGCAGTCGATGTCTTCGATCACTAGGATCGACTTGTTGGCCATCCCAATGAGCAACCGTCGAAGGGTTGAGTTCCAGTTGACCTCAGTCAGCTCAAGATCATAGACGTCAAACTTGAGGTAATTGGCCATGGCTGCAATCAAGCTGGACTTGCCCGTCCCAGGTGGACCATACAGAAGGTACCCCCGTTTCCATGCCTTGCCAATCTTCTTGTAGTACTCCTTTCGCTTGACGAACCTCTGAAGATCATCCATGACTGACTGCTTCAGCTTGTAATCCATGGCAAGAGTGGTGAAGGTTGACGGGTGGTGGAGGTCGATGGCAAACCACGACTCGGCTTCATTCATGTAAATCTTCAGCGTCCTGTCCTGCTCCTTGATTTTCTTGGCAGTGGCCAGGATGTGAGGAAGGTAAGACTTGAGGGCCTTCTCCTTGTGCTTCTTGTGGAAGTTCATCTCAAAGGATCGGACCTCAAGCTTGTAATTCCCGTTGCCACCACGGCCGTTGCCGTTGCCGTTGCTGCTGCTGGAATTTTCACGGCAGACAAGGCGCCACTTGAACTCGGAGCCGTCGTGGACGTCAGACATCTCCTCGCCTTCCTCCATGCTGAACATCAAGCTCTTGCTCTCGTCGACACGGCTGACACGGAGGCGCTGCATGTCTGTGTTGATCCTCGTGGCGAGGTACGTCCTCACGGCGTCGTAGAGCTGGTTGTTGGCCCAGCCCTCGGTCTCCTCGATGATCACCGTGTGCTGGGAGGACATGCGAGACCGCAGGTAGTCCAGCCCGGAGAACAGCAGGTCGCGCACCTCGTACGGCACCAGCTCGTTCACGACGCCGCGCACCAGCATCGCCGACGCTGCCAGGGACGCCGCCGTGGTGACGGCCCTCTTGTACGACTCGATGGCCTTGTCATAGGACGCCATGACCGCCGCCGCCGGCTGTGTCAGCTTCGTTCTCGCCGGCTCCCTGCTGAGCGTTCCCTTCCAGGCGAAGTCTTATTGAGTTTAAGTGGCCGTGTTGGTCGGTGTTGAATGGCCAGGCGTTTAGCTGGCGCACGGTTTTTATAGACCGGCCAGTTGGTTTGGGTCGAAGTGATTTGTGACTTGATGACTGATTAGCCAATCAAGATAAAGATGTGGTCAGATTAGTGCGTTGTCCAAACAGTTGGCTGTGGCCAGAGTAAGGAAAATGGCATACCATTGCTCCCCGAGTTTTTTCTCAGGGGTACGGTGCATCCAATGTGTTGCACTTGCCAGTTAGTCAGATCAAATCATCGTTTAACTACTGCTATTCTTTTCTTGATTAAAGGTCATATCTAATTATATTTCTGTAATTCAGGGTTGATAACAGTAGTACGACGCATATGCTTGGTGATCTCGATGCTTCATTGAAAGTTGTTAGCTGATAAGTTTACGGTGATATCGTGATCTAAAATTTTAGATCCGCTTCTCTTTTTTTTTCTGAAGGTACGACTTCGATTCCTGAGGTGGCGGTACCAAACAAACACCAGGATTAACCTGTAGTTGCCTAGTTGGGTATTAAAAGCTCAAAGCAGAGCAGCTAAGTCGAGCCTTGCTGGACGCCGCCACTTTGTGATGTTCTTTATATGTCGCTTTAGACCTATTGATGCTGACCTGCATGCTGCGTGAGATTAGTTAAATCGTAAGGATTACAGTAGCAATGTACACCACCCTAAAAAATTGTTTGAAGCATTGCAGTGTTCCAACCCCCCCACACACCCCCCCCCCCCCCCAAAAAAAAAAAACATGAATATATAGACTACAGACTACAGTGCATGCAGTACCGTGAGCACTTGCATTTTTTCATGATAAATTTTGTCTACACGGAGTATCACACACGCTCTTCACATGTCCTGTTTGTAATTTTTGTTTGTCACAGGAACGGGCGGAATTGATCTCCAAAATCAGCATGCGTGTCCTATTCCTTCCAGCTATTTGTGAGAGTTCTGAGACGCAGAGTATGCAGAGGTAGGCTGTAGGCATATGTATCATTATGTACATCCAGTCATCACCTTCAGTTGAGGGGGACAAAACTAAAGGGGAACTTTTCTGTTTGCACTTTTGATTGATGGTCAAGTATCCATTTTCACCATCCCTAAAAGAAATGCATCCGATTTGAAGAGAGCAAGAGTGCATCCATGAAATACTCAAGCTAAAGTCTGAATTACTTGGCTTTACCTTCATCTTCAATATTTTAAAAAATAAATAAATAATAGATTATAAATAGGATTAAGGAGAGTCCTACAGCTCATGCCCTATTTGTCTAAAGGGTATGTTTGGTGGAGATATAAATTCTGGAAAAAAAATGTAAGTGCTAAAGCGATAAAAAAAACTACTGTATGTAAGCTAGCTTTGAGTAGTTGCAGATTTGTCGTAGAATGATTCCATAAAACATAATAACATAAAATGGTAATTTATACCTCAATTAACAATGATATAAATTGGTGAATTGATTAGATTGTGCAAATTGTGGAGTTTTGGGGTGAATAACTTTCACTTTATACTAGAAAAAAACTGATTTTATTCAAAATTGTTTAATTTAACTTTTAGATTTCTACACACACCCAACTTGCTCTGAAACGAGCAAGTGATCGTATCGGATCTCAGTGGAACGGCCGGATCCCTCAACTTTCCCGTGACGTCGGCGTTCCTGCTTGCTCCGCCCCTTGGAGGGAGTTGTCGGCATCGATCGGGCTGCAAGCTTTCGCTGGAAATTTCTGATGCAGTCATGCAGACAGCTTCGTTTTGGTCTCGAGCTACTGTACTTGTCACATTTCCACAGGGTGTTTGACCCGTTTTATTTACGCCTACGTGCGTCCTGTGTTTGACGGGTAACGGTTGACGTCGTAATAGGGTTCTCGTGACGGAGGAGGAAGGGATTTTCTTAGGGTTAAGAAAAATTGGCGTTAATGGCCAAAGAAAATGTGACAGGGTTAAGGTTGGAAATCAGCATCATGTAATGTTCCGGTGGACATCATCATCTCAACTTCGATATTCCAATGATTATGTCACGGTCTCACGGAGTGCTTTTCGGACAAATTTTACTCGTATAGCCAATCTCCGGAGTACAGTAGCGATTAAAAATACCGAGAAAGACGACGGCCAAATTTTGTAGTCTGCTCTGAGGAGTTGGAAAGGTGCCCTGTAGCGGCGACTGGTGATGACTTGTCGAGCCATTAGTCGTGACGTGGTTGGTGGGCGAGAGAAACAAACGAAGCCACTTTCGGTTCTTTGATGATTTGCTATTATCAAAATTTGATCACATTGTATTAGACGGTTATACGCTACGATGGTAAAATAAAATAAAATAATTTCTTATCAGTGTTAATTTATCAATTCTCTTAATCAAACGATGGCATCTGACCTCCCAAATCTGTATACCCCACAAGTTAAAGTCTTCGAGCCAAATATGCTACTCCATGATCTGTTTGTTTCATGGTATTGATTAAGATACCACATGCAAACCCCCTTAACACATTAAATTCATATTGAAATCGTATCCCTTAATAGCCGGTGATCAACAATAAATTCACGTCCCCATTAAATTCATATTGAATCTGTATTTGATAGAAGGGCTCTCTTATGGTACACCCATTACCTCTTTAAGAGGTAATACTTAAGATTAATTTGGATAATTTATTTTAGTCAGGATTAAAAATAAACTAAAATTGAAATATTTAGTACCGAAAAATAATTTAAAAATATATGCATAAAATTGGAAAGTTAGCACATAAAATTGAAAAGTTTACGTAGAAAAATTAAGGGTTATTTGTTACCTTTTATGAGGTAATAGGTCAAAATCTTTAATCTTAACCGTTAGATCAAAATAAATAAACGGTTCATAATATTTATGGTGTATCGTAAAATTTGCGTGGATAGAATTATTAATTATAGGTAGCACCTAGATACTCTTAACTATACTACGTTAAACAAGTGTCTTTTGGTTTTGCCGACAGGTTACACAAACCTACTACGAAAGAGAAGAGACTAGTAAAGTTGTGCCCAAACTACAAAACACGACGCTTTACGTTTCCTCTCGTTTGGTTGGTGCAACAAAAGCTTCACTTCCTTATCAAAGTACCAATACCCAAAACCCAAAGCAGTAGCCACCATTGTATTTGCAGCAGGCGGTTTTCTTCGTCCATACCACTATTTACCGATACACAATTATAATTGATTTGAATTTTAAACTAGTAACAGTAAAAAAATAGATCAGTTACCGTGATAACCGATTCAAAAATTAGTATTGCTTGCCATCACTTAGAGCATCTTCAAGAGTATCTCTAAAATTTGATTCTCTGTAGAGTATTTCGGGATTCTTTTTAGGGATACAAATCACTTTAAATGGATTTCTCTCCAATAGAGTCTCTAAGTCTAAAATTTATGTATATATTTTCTAAAAGTAGGGAGCGAAATAATTAATTTTTAGGATTTTTTATTTTTGAGAGTCAAATACTCTGTATTTGTTGAAGTTAATTTTTTTATAATAATTTTAAAAATTTAGAGAATGAAACTATTTAAAGTTTCTCTTGGAGCTCTTACTAATCTAAAAAAACCGGTGTTGGGGATTAGACCTCTAATCTGTCTACCGTCCACTGGATTGGCAACAGCTCCGCATGCTCCAACTAACAGTGCTGTGCATGATGCCCAATTCTGGGATGATGAGATGGATCGCAATATGTGTTTTTTGGCAATGTTAGGACTCGGTAGGAGGAGCGCGTGGAGAAAGAGAGCCGGCAAAAAGAAGAAAAGGGCGCGCGCGGCAGACGGCAGTGGTGGTGACTGGTGCGTCATAGGCGGCTAATGAAGCACATGGCCACTTCTGCTGGTACGTAGCCGTAGGAGTAACGTAGCTGGAACAATTATTCAGAGTAGAGCAAGACAAGCAGAGCGATAATCGTGTTGTCGGGACGACTCGTGAATTAGAGCATCTTCATCAGATTACTTAGAGCATCTCTAACAGTGACTTTAAAAATTGATTTTCTATATAATTTTTTGGATCCATTTTTGAGGATACAAATAGTTTAAATATGTTTCTCTTCAATAGAGTCCCTAAATTAAAGTATGTAAGTATGTTCTCTATAAGTAGGGAATACGATGATTAATTTTGAGAATCCTTTATTTTTGGGACTCATTTAGAGTATTTATTGGAGGAGATTTTTTTTTAAATCTAATCCCAAAAATTTAGAAATGAGAACTCTTTAGAGCTTCTCTTGGAGATGCTCTTATATAGTTACCTATATTTGAATTTAGGTATTTTAGTAAAAAATGAAACTCCAAAAATCTTCCTAAATGAATTCCTTACCTATTCCTTTCCTTAAATCACCTCTCATCTCTCTCAAATATAAGATTATTTTAGTCATTCCCTATTCTCATTCATGTATATTTTTTCTCTTATGAGTGTATTATTTTTTTATGCACGTTGTTATATACTGTATGACACACATATTTAAAAGTATTATAGTTTCACATGAAATTATTATAGATTATAGGCCATATTTACAATATTTAAAAAATATGGATCATGATTATAGAGAAATTGATGTAGATTGATTAATTTTTAGGAAGAAATAAAGTTTAGAATGATTCCTATATAAGAGTTAGGGAATAAAATTTAAAAGTTCTATGCTCGTATCGTCGTAGAGCTGGGAGATGGGCCGTGCCGGGCCGGCCCGGGCCCTTCGGGCCAGGACCTAAAATGGGCCGGGCCGTTTCGGCCCAATAAATTTAAGGGCCGGGCTGGGCCGGCCCGAAGTAGTGTTAGCCAAGCCCAGGCACAACCCAAACACGTCGGGCCTGGATGGGCCGGGCCGGCCCAAAAACGGCCCTAAATTTGTAACATTGTTAGATGGTCTTTTACTAGGGTTATAAAAATATTTATTTAATTTATCTTTGAATAATGAAAATTCTAATTCACATAAAATAATAGAACAACCCAAAAAATAGGGGAAAATGAATTTTATTAATAATTTACACATGATACTAGTTCATTAATACTACTTTCTTTGCTCTTGAGCATATATATTTACATTTTGATTTGTCCTATATATGAATGACTCAAATTTTAATTTGTCTTACACATGATATAGAGCAAGGTATATTCAAATAGTAATTTGCAGACTTTTTTAATTTTTAATAACATGTCTCCTCCTTGTACATATGAATTATTACCCATGGGCTTTTTTGGGCCGGGCCGGCCCAAGCACGACCCACTTTAAGGGTCGTACCCGGGCCACCCACCGGGCCTAACCTCTAGGCCCAAGTCCGATCCTTGTACGGGTCGTACCAGCCCGGCCCATCCATGGCCGTACCGGGCCGTGCTTTGCATGGGCCGGGCCTACGTGCTTTGGGCCGGCCCATGCAAAGCACGGTCCAAGTCCCCGCTCTGTATCGTCGCATGCATCTCCGTGCCCACTTCTAACGCTTTCTCGTCAAAAGCGAGCATCTGACAGCATCTTCGTCCAGTCGGAAATTCTGCTGAGCACCGACGTGTGCTTCCAATCGTATCTAGCATTTGTGCATTTCTGTCGGTTGAGTTGGCACGATTAAAAAGTTTCAGAGATCGATGGCTCCAACGACAACCGATATTAGTTCACAGGTTATAACAGAACATAAACTACCAGCTGCCCGTACTTGTTCCAACCCCAGCAGAAGACCTCGCCTTTGTCTGCCAAAAAAAAAAAGGATTCCTGCTAAACTCCGCGGTGCAAACCATTTGTTGATTTGTACGTTTCTTCAAAAGCCGTCAGTAAGTACACTACCAACAGAAACTCGATCTACCAATCGAACGAAATGAATTCAGTCAGGATTATACTTTGGTATATGATTGTATTTAAGCGACAAATAATCGAAACTTAAGATTTTATGTAATAAGTGATCAATTTTTGCTTATTTAATAGATAAACACCTACACCGTGGTACCAATACAAATTGATTGATGTTAGAGTAGTTATCATTGTTGGGACTTATTTATTTTTGGGACTAAAATTTAGTTACATGTAGTCTCTAAGCTTTCAAATAACTTTGTTTATGGGAACTAACGTTTAGTTCACGATCCACTTTAGTGTTGCTTATAGATACTAAAAGTATCATGCACATTTTACTCTCATTTATGAATCTATCATTAAATTTAGTTTAGTCCCTACATCTAAACAAAGAGACTAAACTTTAGTTCCAACCAGTGTTCACGCACGTAGGTGCTAGGCGCTAATAGGGCGGTGACCCAGCGCCTAGACGACGCTTAGGTTTGGTTCTTTTTTTCCTTGGTTCTAGTTCTTAGGCATGCAGTCTGCTTCTTTTTCTTCCTTGGTTCTAGTCCTCACGAGAGACCAGTCTACTTATTTTTCCCAAGCGTCACATTTATTGAGTACCACGTGGAGTCTTAGGCGTCAACCACACTCTATTTTCTTTCTCTCACACCATTTTCTTTTTTAGGAGCACTGAGCAGTGAGTCACACACTCCATTTCTTGCACTGAGTAGTGAATCACACACTTCATTTCTTCTCAATGGTGAGGGAGTGCTGGAACAAGACGCCGGAGGGGTCAGAGTGTGGGATCCTCGGGAGCAGCAGATAGCGGTGACGGTGTTGAAACGCGGGATCCCCAGGAGCGGCAGACGACGACGACAGTGCTCGATGGCTGCTCGGGAACCCTAGACGAGCTAGGCGCCACCACCACTCAGAGTGCCTAGTGGTCGTGGTCAATCGTTCGGACCGCAGTTGATCCACCTAGGCGCCCCTGCCCGCCAACTAACGCCTCCGTGCGACGTTGGGGTAGCGCCTAACGCCTTTTGCCGTCTAGGTGGGCGCCTAGATCTGATTTCTTGAACACCCAACTAAAATAAACAATTTTTAATCCCTAAATATAAATAAGGTGATCCAACTAGGACCTAAGTAAATGTTTGTTTGTTCGTTCTGTACAACTGAAATGGTCTAAAATAACTCAATTGACTAATACATAGATTAATTAAATATTATATATCATACAAAATAAAAAATAGCTTAAAAGTTATCTAAATAACATTGATAAATATTTTTTTAGATGTGACGTGAATAATCTAACGATGAATTAGCTGCACGTGCACAACATGTAGGATAATCCGTTAGCTTTCATTATTTCCGAATTTCCTAAAAAAGTAGAAAGCAAATTGAATGTGAAAAAAACTGCAAAACCAAATATTACCATCGATAAATATCCTCGATATAAAAATAAATAGTCAAATGTTGAAATAATCAAATGCAAAAAAGACGACGACTTTTAACCGTTTCGGTTTGGTGACCGAACTGGAAAAAAAAACTGCTCCCGTGTCGCCTGCATTCTCTTCTTCGTCCCGAGCCGCGACTCTCTAGAAGACTAGAACCCAAGCCCCCTTACCCCCGGCAAGAGGAGAAGGCCCCGAGCGACGATGGGGGAGGCGGAGGCGAGCACCGGCAGCGGCGGCGCGGGAGATCCGCAGAGGCTGAAGCAGATCGCGGCCGCGGCGTACGACTACGAGAACGACTCGCGGTGGGCGGTGTACTGGTCCAACGTCCTCGTGCCGCCTCACCTCGCCTCCCGCCCCGACGTCGTGGACCATTTCAAGCGCAAGTTCTACCAGCGCTACGTCGTAAGCCCGCCTACCCGCGCTCCGCTTACTGCTGTTTCAAGTGCCTGATTGGTTTAGTTAGTGGTTACGGCTCGTTTTGTTGCGTGGATTTGTGGATGCATCTCGAGTTCTCTTGCTGTAGGCAGTTCGATGTGTTCGATCTATTTGACTTAGTGGCGCACACCACTGTGTCGGAGAATTAGATGTAGTGAAACGGTTGATGGTTTGTTTGAACTCAATGCTACAAAGCGCTGCTTAAATTAGATTGTAAAATTGTATCATTAGTGTCTTAATACCCAATTGGGTTTACGGGGTGCATGAGATGGTCATCATCGTGCTCAATACCATAATTTGTTATATGAAGTTGCTAACATACTGATTTAACTATATTTGCAGTTTTGCACACTTAAATTTTGTGCAGCTATGCTTTTTAAACCGCATTATAATGTTTGCATGAGGAATTGAGCATGCTTTATTTGGCCTTTATGTTTTCATGCTGTGAATGAAGATATGAATCATTTACTTGCTGGTTGTTGCTTCACTTGCTTGTGTCAGATAAGTTCATGTAAAAGCAGAAAATTTATATTGAAGAACCCATTAAAAGGATACTTTTCATTTTTAGACCAATGGTTTTTGGTTGAATTTCATTTAGAGAATGTTTCAAATGATACAAATCGATAACTGTGAACCACAAGGCCTTCACTTAAATCCAGTTGTTGGTAATGACATCAAGAAAAATTATAAACTACATTGTGTCTTCTAGGATGTGCTTGCAATGCTTGTGATGTCATATTTCTTTTACTGGATAAAAGCCTCTCTGTCTGAGCTTTAGTTGTTTTTGGACACTTTTCTTCCATTATCTTGAGTTATGGTGTTATGTAGATGTGAATGAAAACATACAAATCGTCAATCTTGAATTGTATCATAGTTCTTGGTACTTTGTCTTCCTCAGTCCTCACACATTATCCTTTCATTCTTATCTTGTTGCCACACAAATACCTGCATTTGCACAACCAGGCAAGCGATGAACTGATTCATGATTGTAAGATTGTTTGATTTACTAGGTTTTTGCTTTTCTATCTTGCATGCTCAACTTATATCTTCTAAATACTAGCACTGCTATTAAAATTCATTTATCATTTGCCTGATGTACTCCGCTTGGGTTGGCAGTGCCTTTACTGCATGTATGACTTTGTGGACTTTCTGATTAAATCTCTTTTGTTGATGTTGCAAAAAATGTTGTTTGCAACCAGCTTTCTCGATTTGAAAGTCATATCCAAGTAAAAGGAACAAGACATAACAGTGGTGAAATTCTTGTGTTCCTTTCTTTAAATTCCAGGATCCTGGTCTGATTGTTGAGCCAATGTCTTCCACAAGTTCAACTCAGTCCAACAGACCAGCAACAAAGTCTTCATCAACGCCATCCAGTGAGAATGTCAGAGTTCATGACTCAGGTATTGTGAACTACCTGTTCTGGTATGGCTTGTGATTTTAAGTTGTTGAATTTCTTTTTTCAGGAGCTCATGCTTTTACTTTTTAGGCTCTATAACTTTTTCGTGAGTTGTACTAAGGTGGACTTCAATATAAATTGTTCCCTTGTCTAAAAACCTCTGATGCTTAGTCCTTTCCTTTAGTTTAAGGTGTCATGTACGGTCAAACGTATAGCCGAAGGAGGCGCGCGCGGGACAGGCGCCGGGCTGCGGAACGCACGGCTGGGGAGCGCGTGGACCACGCCGAGCGCGCAACAGAAGGAGGCAGGCGCGATGCTTAGCAGCTAAGCAGGATAACTAGAGATCCTAGAATTTAGGAATTCCTCTCCAGATTGGTTTGGCCGCTGGCCTATTTAAGTCTGTAACCGGACCCTGTTTAGGGAAGAAAAGAATGAATCTACTCCTCACCTCTCTACTCCTGTAAGCCTACGGTTGGGAGGAATAACCCCACCAGAGAAGACGGCCGAAGGCTACGAACTGCGCAGCCGAGGCCCGGCGAGTCAGGGGTTCACCGCCCTTGACAGCTTGGTATCAGAGTTCGTCGATCCTCGTCCGACCACTCTCTGTCCAGCGAGACCTCACCACCCCCAGCCGCATCCACCACCATGTCAGAGCCCACCCTAGCCGACGTAATCAAGATGATGAAGGAGATGCAGGCCGACATCGCCGGCCTAAAGGAGAAGTCCGAGTGCTCGACGTCCAACAGCGGACGCGTCGACGCTCCTCGCGACCTCGATCGCCCGCCGAGGTTCCAGAAGTTGGATTTCCCGCGATATGATGGCAAGTCCGATCCTCTTCTCTTCGTCAACAGATGCGAATCGTATTTTCGTCAGCAACGTACGATGGCAGAAGAAAGAGTTTGGATGGCCTCGTATAATCTGGAAGGCATTGCACAGCATTGGTTCATCCAACTCTAGGAGGACGAGGGGACGCCACCATGGGGTCGCTTCAAAGAACTGCTCCACCTGCGTTTTGGCCCTGCTCTTCGGTCGGCACCATTGTTCGAGCTCGCCGAGTGCCGCCGCACCGGCTCCGTCGAGGACTACTCCAACCGTTTCCAGGAGCTGCTCTCACGCGCGGGCCGGCTGGACGAATCCCAGCGCGTCCAACTTTTCACCGGGGGGCTCCTGCCGCCGCTCAGTCACGCGGTGCGGATCCACAACCCGGAGTCGTTAGCGGCCACCATGAGCTTGGCGCGGCAGGTTGAGCTAATGGAGCTCGATCGACCGCCGCAGGCTCCAGTCCGGCACGCACCACGTGGCCCACCACCGGCGCCAAAAACATCGCCGCCGGCATCCCAGCAACAACCGGTCCTTTCCGCACCACAGGTGGGCGCTACTCAGGGCCGCAGCGAGGGCAACAGACGGCTGTCCACGGAGGAAATGGCGGATCGGCGTCGCCAGGGTCTCTGCTTTAATTGTGATGAAAAGTACACCAGTGGCCACAACCGTTTCTGCAGGCGACTGTTCTTCGTCGACGGCGTGGAGATCGATGATGCTGGGGACGCGGACGAGACAGCCACAGCCGGAGCCGATGCGCCCTGTTTTTCTCTACAGGCGGTGGCTGGGGTCGCAGCAGCAGACACAATGCAGATCACCATCACCCTCAGTCCAGCATCTCTGGTCGCGTTGCTTGACTCGGGCAGTACCCACAATTTCATCTCCGCAACAGCAGCACACCACTCTGGCCTACCCATCCAACGTCGACCACGACTCACGGCAATGGTGGCCAACGGAGAGCGGATCACCTGCGCCAGCGTCCTTCGCAACGCACCACTCCACGTCGACGGAGAAGCATTTCCGGCTGACCTCTTCGTGATGCCTTTGGCAGGGTACGACGTCGTCCTGGGCACCCGCTGGCTCGGCGCACTGGGACCGATTGTGTGGGACCTGGCCGGTCGCCGCATGACGTTCCAACGCATGGGTCGCTCCATCACCTGGGCAGGCGTGGCAGGCAACAAAGGGCCAGCAGCACGCACCATGATTGCAGGCGATGCACTACTAGAAGCCCTACTGGAAGCATTTGAGGGGGTGTTCGCGGCTCCGACGACTTTGCCCCCCAAGCGTACTCACGATCATCGTATTCTCCTCAAACCAAACGCACAGCCGGTGGCTGTCCGTCCATACCGGTATCCGGCGGCTCACAAGGACGAGCTAGAACGGCAATGTGCGACAATGATTGACCAGGGCATTGTACGTCGCATCGATTCCCCGTTCTCATCACCTGTCCTCCTGGTCAAGAAGGCCGATGGATCCTGGCGGTTCTGCGTCGACTACAGAGCATTGAACGCCCTCACCATCAAGGACGCTTTTCCAATTCCGGTCGTAGAAGAACTCCTCGACGAGCTCCATGGCGCCAAGTTCTACTCCAAGCTTGATCTCAGATCCGGCTATCACCAGGTGCGCATGCGGCCGGAAGATGTCCACAAGACCGCTTTCCGCACCCACGACGGCTTATATGAGTTCCTGGTGATGGCATTCGGGCTCTGCAACGCACCGGCCACATTCTAAGCCCTGATGAACGACGTGCTCCGCCCATTTCTACACCGATTCGTCCTGGTATTTTTTGATGATATTCTAATTTACAGCAAGACATGGGCAGATCATCTTCGCCATCTTCGGGCGGTCCTCGACGAACTACGTCGCCATCAGCTCTTCGTCAAGCGCTCTAAGTGCTCATTCGGCGCACCTTCCGTCGCCTACCTCGGCCATGTGATCTCGGCGGCAGGCGTGTCCATGGACCCAGCCAAGGTAGCGACCATCCACGACTGGCCACCACCCCGCACCGTCCGGGCCGTGAGGGGCTTTCTCATCCTCGCAGGATATTACCGCCGTTTCGTGCACTCCTACGGCACCATGGCTGCCCCTCTCACGGCCCTCCTCAAAAAGGACGGCTTCGCCTGGAGTGACGAGGCGAAGACCGCCTTCTCGGCGCTCAAGACGGCCATCGCATCTGCACCCGTCCTCGCCATGCCGGACTTCGCCAAGATCTTCGTCGTAGAATGCGACGCGTCTTCCGCCGGGTTTGGGGCGGTACTTGTCCAGGAAGGACACCCCGTCGCCTTCTTCAGCCGGCCGGTGGCACCCAGACACCGTGCGCTCGCCGCCTACGAACGCGAACTCATCGGCCTTGTGCAGGCAGTCAGGCACTGGCGGCCCTATCTGTGGGGACGACACTTCATCGTCAAGACCGATCACTTCAGCCTCAAGTACCTCCTCGACCAGCGGCTCGCTACGATACCTCAACATCACTGGGTGGGAAAATTGCCGGGCTTCAATTTCGAGGTGGAGTACCGCTCTGGCGCCACAAACACCGTCGCCGACGCCCTGTCCAGACGGGACACCGAGGAGGGCGAGTTGCTGGTAATTTCAGCCCCCCGTTTCGACTTCATCGAACGACTACGGCAGGCACAAGCCACGGACCCGGCCCTCGCAGCGATCTGTGAAGAGATTCGCACAGGCAAGCGCAAGGCGCCTTGGGCCATTGTGGGCGGCATGGTAGCCATGCAGGGTCGCCTCTACATACCAGCCAATTCCCCTCTACTACAGGAGATCGTGGCCGCAGTACACGATGATGGCCATGAAGGCATGCACCGTACCCTACATCGACTCCGGCGCGACTTCCATTTTCCGGCCATGCGTCGTGTTGTGCAGGAGTTCGTCCAAGCATGCAGCACGTGTCAAAGGTACAAATCAGATCACCTACGTCCAGCCGGGCTTCTTCAGCCTCTCCCAATTCCCTCCGGCGTTTGGTCAGACATCGGCATCGACTTCATAGAGGCGCTACCCCGGGTAAACGGCAAGACAATCATCCTCACCGTCGTCGACCGCTTCAGCAAATACTGTCACTTCATCCTACTGGCACACCCGTACACGGCACAGACAGTGGCGCAAGCATTCTTCTCCGAAGTGGTTCGCCTGCATGGCGTGCCGCAATCCATCGTCTCAGACCACGACCCGGTTTTTACGTCGTCATTCTGGAAAGAGTTGATGACACTCACCGGCTCGAAGCTATACATGTCCTCCGCTTTCCACCCACAGACGGACGGCCAGTCAGAAGCAGCCAACCGCGTCATCGCCATGTACCTGCGCTGTTTCACTGGTGACCGGCCCCGGCAGTGGCTTCGGTGGCTCCCCTGGGCGGAGTATATTTACAACACTGCATACCAGTCCTCACTCCGAGAGACACCATTCAAGGTGGTGTACGGCCGTGATCCCCCCACCATCCGCTCATACGAACCAGGCGACACGCGAGTGGCAGCAGTGGCGCAAGAAATGGAGGAACGGACTGCCTGCCTCGAGGACGTCCGCTATCGGCTGCAGCAAGGCCAGGTGTCCCAGAAACAGGCCTACGACCAACACCATCGACGGGTGGCCTACTAGGTGGGCGACTGGGCACTCCTTCGCCTCCGTCAACGGCCGGCGGCATCACTGCCTCGAACACCTACGGGGAAGCTCAAGCCCCGCTACATCGGCCCTTACCGTGTCGAGGAAATCATCAACGAAGTGGCGGTGCGACTTCATCTTCCCGAGGGCGCCAAGCTTCACGACGTCTTCCACGTAGGTGTTCTCAAGAAGTTCGTGGGAACTCCGCCCGCCGAGCCACCAGCGCTGCCTACAACTCTCAATGGCGCGGTGGTTCCCGCCCCTGACCGCGTCCTGGCTGGGCGGGTGGCCCGTGGCATACGACAAGTGCTGGTCCAGTGGCAGGAGGAACAAGCGGCGTCCGCAACATGGGAGGACCTCGACAATTTCCGGGCCCGCTTCCCCAACTTTCAGCTCGAGCTGGACTTCGAGGAGGGGAGAGATGTCATGTACGGTCAAACGTACAGCCGAAGGAGGCGCGCGCGGGACAGGCGCCGGGCTGCGGAACGCACGGCTGGGGAGCGCGTGGACCACGCCGAGCGCGCAACAGAAGGAGGCAGGCGCGATGCTTAGCAGCTAAGCAGGATAACTAGAGATCCTAGAATTTAGGAATTCCTCTCCAGATTGGTTTGGCCGCTGGCCTATTTAAGTCTGTAACCGGACCCTGTTTAGGGAAGAAAAGAATGAATCTACTCCTCACCTCTCTACTCCTGTAAGCCTACGGTTGGGAGGAATAACCCCACCGGAGAAGACGGCCGAAGGCTACGAACTGCGCAGCCGAGGCCCGGCGAGTCAGGGGTTCACCGCCCTTGACATAAGGATTACAATTTGAATGAATATGAATGACCTATGACGACACTTTCACAACGGTCTAGGATTCATAATATATTTTTCATATAGGATCAAGTGCAAGATCAACTGCTGCCTCCCAATCATCACAAGCGGAAAGGACTGCAAATTCTTTACGGCTGGATGGGCGGACTATACATTTCGCTATCAATGCCTGGGTATGTCATATCTACCTTCCCCCTTTAGTATAAACAGGCATATGTAATAGTTTAGTCCCTGTGGGCAGAGGTTGCATCCTATTATGTTTTGATGTTCCATCACTTCTCTATTTTTGTTTTTTGGCCTTGGGTTCTTCCTTGTCATATTTGTTGACAACTTATATGACCATGACATTCCCCCTTCTGAATTATGATGCATAGCTATACTGGCTGACTGCCTTTTTATGGAATAACTGACTACCTTAGCACAACTTAAGATTATGAAAGTGTTTTCCGTTAGATATGTTGTAATTGTCAATTTGTCATTGTCTTTGCAGTGAATAATATGGTTTTGTGAACTGTGGTTTTGCAGGTACTGGTTGTTGTTAGTCTTGGAATACTGCCAGTTCTACCGAAACATATCGCAAGCAAAGCATATAGACTTTCATTGCTAGGAACAATTTGCTCCTCAGCATATTCTCTGTACTGCACTTATGGGGTAAGTGTCATTTGTGTGTGATTTAGATAAAACATATTTCTTTCCTAGTTCCACATCTGCTAAATTTCCACTACTTGTCAGTTGTAATTTATTTCCCCTCTTTTCTGCTTATAGAAACCAAGAGCATGGAACATGGCCACATTTCAACCTTGGTTGCAATCTATAATTGTTGCCAAGGACTTTGTTCATTTGATGTTCTCTCTTATGATGTTCACATCTAATGTGCACTATAGGAGTAAGCTGTGTTACCTTCTTTCTTGCTTCAAATTTGTGAGTCTCATCTCTTTTTTTAGTAGTAGTTTCATTATTCTATTGCTGCAGTTGCTCTTCTGCCAGTGCTTTGCTGGGCCCTTGAACATGTTGCTAGATTCCTAAGGCGTAACTTTACACGCTCCTCTTTGTACAGGCAAGTAAATTTGAACTTGATTCTATGTTTTATTATCCTCAGTGCGTACTACTTAACCATTTGATGATTCTTATAATGCAAATTCCACCTTTGTATCCACACTAGTGGTTAATGATTTGTTGTGTACTTCTTATTCAGGAGGTATTTGGAGGAGCATTGTCTGTGGGTAGAAACAAACAACACGACACTCAGCCTCCTTTGTTCAAATGCTGAAATCGCTTTGGGTTTTCTTATGATCATATCACTTTTCTCGTATGTGGATTCACTTTTGAAAGAGCTGCTTCAATAAGGGTTTTGTGTGTGCATTTATATATAACGTTCTACACGTTTGGTCATGCAGGTGGAGACGCAACATAATTCAGACTTTCATGTACTTCCATGTGAGTTAACCTGCTCCCAAAAAGCGAGTTCCTTTTCTTCCATCTTCATATTTTCTCCTTTTAGCAATTGAGGGAGAGCATAAGGACATCATGGGTTGATTATTTTTTTTACATTCAATTGATTGCATTAACAAAGCACTGACTGCACCCATATCTTACGGAGGATCTGCATGAACTTGCATTATTTAATACTCCCTCCATCTCAAAATGTAGCAAATTTTAGGTTTGAGTATGTGTATTAAGGAGATGTAAGAAGATCATACTATCCTCCTCAGAATGAGTTAGTGCGGGCCTAAGAGTGGTTGGGTAGAGTAACAAGTAATCAAGTTAAGGGGCAGTGTGGGTATTGTAGAGGTAAATGTTACATTTTGATAAGTATTAGGTTGCTATATTTGAGACAACTTTTAAACTCTAAAACTTTCTACATTCTGAGAATGGAGTACATGATGCTCAGGCACTGCACTTTTTGTTGAATCTGAGTGTTCTTTCCTAACCAAACCTGAGGTTTTCAACTGATACATCCATGGCTGCATTATCTAGCTAACCTTTTCATACACATCTCTTTTCTTGCAGCAATTGAAGATGATGTACCATGCTCCTGTAACATCTGGCTATCACCAGAGCGCATGGGCGAGAATAGGCCGGGCTGTAAACCCCTACATCCATCGCTACGCACCATTCCTCAACACACCCATTTCGGCACTTCAAAGATGGTGGTTGAGATAGAAAAAGTCTACTACACGGCGCTTTCCCTCCAAATTTTTTAGAAGATACTCCACACGTCGCTTGACTTCTATTTGCTATGCACAGCTGTGTTCTTCACTCGCGTAACGTTCTAAGTTTCTGCAAGCTGTATAGCTCTCGAGGGCAGTTACGGTTATTGTTCAGAATAAGTGAGGACAGTTGTCGTAATCAAGAACAGAGTGGTAAACAATGAAACAGGCCTGGGCGGCATTTTCCTATTTCCATTGTAATTTACTATTATATCACGGGTGACGTTAACGCCTTTTAATACTCCTTTTTCCTTTCCATATTACAGGCTGACTAAATTTTTAAAGTTAATTTTCTCTAATTTTACAAACTTTAAAGAAAAAATATATTAGCATATATGATATCAAATAAATACACTATTAAAGCATATTTCATTTTAGATTTGATGAAACTAATTTAATATTATAATTATTGGTATATTTTTTATAAAATTTGTCAAAACTAGACTTTAAAATTTTATATCATTGTCTTTCCTTATACTACTGTCAAATGTCAATGCAGTTAGTAATAACACCGGTGAACTTACTAGGGGCAAGTTTGCTTTCCAGCTAATGCACAGTATCGGACGCACATGTTCATTTGATTAGTGATTGTTTATCGTCAATTGATTAGGTAAACGAAAACCGAAGTAATCTATTATTGTCGTTTTGTAAATCATAACTGATCTGGTTCTGTAAATCTGGCACACGAAAACATAGCTATATCTCGTGTATATGCTGCTTAAATGTTCAACAGCCAATCATGACATCTTTGTCACACGATCTATCTAGTCAAAGAAACCACTAGTCTTCAAGCGTATGCTATATATTAACCAAGATTTAATCCGATTGAAATAGTCAAGTCTCGAGACTCAAATTGTATTCAGTTTTGTAGAGCGAATCCGCTGGGTTACTCTGCCAGAGCAAAGCTCCTACAATTCTACAAATATTTGTTAGTTCGCGAGCGCGACGTCCGCAGACCGCAGCGACATCGTCGCGGTCGTACTCCGTAACATGCAGTGCCAGAGGAGCGACCGCGAAGACCGCGTCCGCGAAGCAAGCGGAGGCGCAAACGCCCACCAACCCATTCGTCACGCCGCCGCCGCGGCGGCGGCGACGACGGCGACCACGCGAGCGAAATACCCGTCAACCATGTCCCTCCCCAGCGGCGGCGGGAAGGGCCCGGCATCGGCCTGCCGCGGGCGCGCGCGGCTGCGTGGCGAGCAGCTGCGGCAGCTCCGGGAGATCTTCCAACGCTTCGACCTCGACGGCGACGGCAGCCTCACCAAGCTCGAGCTCGCGGCGCTCCTCCGCTCGCTCGGCCTCCGCCCCGCGGCGGGGGACGAGATCCACGCGCTCATCGTCGCCATGGACACCGACGGCAACGGCACCGTGGAGTTCGACGAGCTCGCGTCCTCCCTCGCGGAGCTCATCCTCGGGCCCTGCCGCCCCGCCGTCGCCGTCGACCAGGCGCAGCTCGCAGAGGCCTTCCGTGCCTTCGACCGCGACGGCAACGGCTACATCTCCGCCGCCGAGCTCGCGCGCTCCATGGCGCGCATGGGTCATCCCATCTGCTACGCGGAGCTCACCGACATGATGCGCGAGGCCGACACCGACGGCGACGGCGTCATCAGCTTCCAGGAGTTCACCGCCATCATGGCCAAGTCCGCCCTCGATTTCCTCGGCCTCGCCGCCTTGTGAGGGACATGGATGGATGCTTCCTCTCCATCCGGTTAGAATTTGATCCTTCGATTTCTTCTCTGTTTGTGCATTTGTTCCTTGCCCCTTTGCTGCTAATGTATACATATTTGACTGAATTGGTTGTATCATGTGTTGTTGTAAATATGGTGTAATTTTATCTAGTGAAAATCTAATTTACAATTGTTGTCCAGAAACAATATAGACAATTTATCTGATCAAATTATGAATCCATTTGATGTTGGAGTTACTGTGTTCATCAGAGATAACAAGAGTTTGCTTTCAAAGAGAACATGAAAGGAAGAACTCTAACACGCAGTACATCTAATAAATGACTTATCAATAGAGTGTTCGTTCGAGAGTTCATAGGACAAACATTTGGCATTTAGAATCAAGCTAACACAATATGAACATATATACCTCGTTACTTGCATAAAAGCATCACCATAGATGATATGTCCAAGTTTAATTTGCACAAGTCTTTTTGAACGAACTTGCACAAATAGCAACCAAAAAGATGTAAATGTCATCATGTAGCTCGTCGGTTGTCCCAAGGATCTGAACCAAATCGACCAACTAACAACCATACACATAAAACTCTGTCAAAGAATTTGTCCAAAAACGAGTTTGTTTGGTTTTTTGTGTTGTCGTTGCCACCTCGAACTTAAAATTCTCCACCTACAAACGAGCTGCTAGTTTTGTTGTGATTCCATTTTGTGCTTCGCGCTTCTATAGAGGACAGCAAAAGGATTGTTCTCAGTTACTTGCTTCATTTGCTCTCCTGTTTGCAAACCAAATTGACCAAGTAACAACCACACACATCACAACTCTGCCAGAGAATTTGTCCAACAACGAGTTTTTTTTTTTGTGCTGCCATTGACACCTAAAACTCCCAAAACGAGTTATTGTTTATGTTGTGATTCCATTTTTCCTTTCGTGCTTCTATAGGGGAGGTGGCACTTGAGCGGAGAGGAGGTCGCGGCGCCTAGTATGGTTCAGAACATGCACGTTAGAATGGTCGGGTAATTCAGATGAGGTGTAGAGATTTTTCAGCCGTTGTGAAGTTAAAATAAATGGTTTAGATTGTGAAAGGGGATTGTGAAAATTAGTAGCCGTAGAATCTAAAAATAAACTAAAATATATTCAGACTATTCAATTAATCAGACTAACTAGCTACTAAGAATCTCTAGATGTTAAAAGCCGAAACAAACATGGTAGAGATGCTACTTTAAATGAATTGTAAACTCACCGAGCACCGCTGTATTCTTTTTAATAATAGAAGAGATTCTTATCTTCCTGTTTAACAGGTTTTTCATTGTATCCAGAACCATCTCTATAGAACACATAAAACATATTGCAACAACAGTTTTTCAATCAGTTATCGTGATAATCATTTACTAAGATAATCGGTCTGGTTTAGAAAACCTAGATTGATAACTGTTTACTAGAGGTCGAAATTATAGGCGAAAACCATGATAAGCGGTCTGGTCTGGTTACCATGGTTTTTGCAAACACTGGTTGTGAGTTGTTCAAATGAACATGCCATTCAAACTTGCAAGAGACAATGGAATTGCACATGAAAAAAGAAAAAGGAAGAGAAAGTGGCCTTCCTACCTCATAATTTTTAAGCTTTTTTAAGAGAGAGGTTCTAAGCTGTCTTGGTAACCGGTTTTGTATTCAGGAGGTTAAAACGTAATAATAAGAATAGAAAACTACATGAATTTGAATCCATGGCAAGTAGAACACTATTGGAATTGAAAACCCAATATTTTTTTAAAAAAATAAGTTTCGATACACCGTGCGAAAAAATGCAGGGAAATTGCATCAAATTATATCTTTAGAGAGAGACAGATTAAGCATTGGATTGGGTTTCTTATATGATACACGAGGTTTACGCGATGAAAATGCTAGGCTTGGAATATATGCATCCTTCATGGGCTTAAGTGGGCCATGTCCTACATGATACATCATTTTATATGGGTCTTGTGGAGGTTGCAGCCATTTCAGTCAATAAGCGCCCCGGCCCCCGGCCCTGCTGCAAATTGTAGACTGCTGCCGCGGCCTATTTTTTTTAAAACAATATATTTTTATTAAAAATTTCAAATCTAGATTTTAAAATTCGTAAAAATAGTATATCAGGCCGATATATACACGGAACAGTTATCGACGTAAGACTATTTTTACAAATTCTGAAATCAATCGTACCAAATTTGAAATTTTAAATTAAAAATGTATAATTTAAAAAAACCGTGCCGACCTCCTCCACCTCCTCATGAACTGGAATGACCATTGCTCGCCGTGGTAAACCCCTCTTGGCCCCGTCGAGTCGAGGAAACATGACGAGCGCGCGAGCAGCCGAGCACCATGGCCGGCTCTCGCGCGCTGGCGCTGGCGACGACAACAATCAATGGCCGGAGACCGGGAGAGGGGGGCAGGAGCTTAGCTAGGTCGGTCGCACGTCGCCGTCGCCGGAAAGACAGACGCCTATTATATGCGTGGGCGTTGCATGCATGGCCCATGGTCCCCTGGTCGCGCGGGGGAGTTCGTGACGGGTGGGACGCATGCAGCAGGCCACGGGCGCACGGCGGACGGTCGACGACGCTCCTGTTGTACCGGTCGATCGCGGATAGGGTTTGTTCATTCTGTCATTCATTCATGCTATTGCTTCCATTCGCCGGTGCCGGCCGGTTGGTGCCAATCGGATCACGCGGCCGGACGTACACGTGTGCCGCTGTCGCCGCCGTTTGCTTCGCGGCGAGGGACCGGCGCGCACATGCGTGCGTACGATACGACGTCGGCCACCGTTGTCTCTTCCCGCTGAAGATACGCCGGCCGCAGTTACGGTTTCGTAGTAGAAATTTGGTCTAAAAACCGTCTGTTTATTTATTTTATTTTATTATCTGTCAATCACTTTTTGATCTGTCTGGTTAATCTTGGTCCTTGTTCTAAAACAAATATTGGTTGTTCTAAATTAAACAGTCTTAAGCAGGCTCGATCGTGTAGCAGCAGCGGTTGGATTCGTCGCGTATACAATATACCTGCACTGTCTTTCCTGTTTCTACATCGACCCGTGAGCGCTGACGTGTCATAGATTTAGTATTTTTGGCGCTTTCCATAATCCATCCCATCGCGCGCTTCATTGGCTATGAGTGAGTATTTGTCTGGGACTGAGATCTCAACGGTGATTATCCACCGGAGCAGAGCCTGCAGGTGAGCTTTTTACAAGCAAAGCATGCATTTCTTTTCCTGCCGATTGATAAGTGCCACCAACCTGCAGGGGTCCAGGGGCACATGCATCATTGAAGAGGATAAAAGAAAAATATGCATATGTGGCTCCCTGCTGCCACCCGAATCTTGACATAAACAAAAGTTCTTTGGGTACCAGAGCAGGCAGCTATAAAAATTAGTGCTTTTTAACTTTTAAATACTAGTTTATTTCTAAATTTTGTATAAAAAACTAGTGATTTTTAACTTTTAAATATTAGTTTATTTCTAAATTGTGTACCCATTGAGTTTATACTTGAGAAAAAGGGACTATTTGAGAAGCTAACATCCTTACCGTAAGGCACTGTTTGGTTTCTTTAAAAACTAAACTAAAGTTTAGTTCATCTCTATTTAGCTGATTAAATTTTAGTCTATTCTTGTTTGGTTCTAGTGACTAAAAATCATAAATATAGCTGAACAAAGACCAAACTACTCCTAATAAATACATACATATATCATTTTTCTCACCCCAAGAAACATTAATGCGGGGTCATTATATCTTTTAGCAACTTCTTGATGACTAAATGGCTAAACTTTAGAGGCCCTAAGTAGAGCTGCTATAGAGACTTTCTAGAACAACCCTATCCTCTTCTACCCTTTAGGCCATGCATCTCCCATCCTTGCTGCCAACAACTTGTCCTGAATGCACTACAGTATTAGTATCTTTGCAACAATAGACAACAGATAGGTGTTCTTTTCTACCTTAATTTCCATCATCTATCAGCGGTACGTGTTTGCTGTGACACGACAAGGATAGGGCCTGCACCCAGCAGCCCAAATGCCCACTTGGGACGGCAACTTGGTACCCACTCTCGATCAATCGCTACTGCTACATCCTATATTTCCATCTTCTCTATGAATTCCTAAATTTGTGAAACTAGCACTTGAATTAATATATTAAACATAATTAAATACAAAGATATACTCCTTTTCGTCCTAAATTATAGTCATTTAAAGGAGCCCTTGATGTATTTCTAAGCTGCAAGAATTATCGTATATTGAAGCTAGTTATATAATTAAGTAAAACATATATTGTGGTTTTATAAATTTCCAATTTTAGAATCTACTTTAAAGTTCTGAAATTAATAGAGATAGCTCCGCTGCCATGTATCACACAGATCCCGGAGCGTACTGGCCGTTGGACTTTCACCTGAACGATGGTGCAAGTCTCTGAATTGAATCTTCTTTTGTCATCGGCATTCTGTGGTTGCAGGTTGCGACGTTCTAGTGGCGTCTGTCATGGATGGCACTGCCACTGGAAAGAGGCGGGGTAAAAGCTGGCTGCTAGGGGATAAGATAAGAACAACTGGATCTGAATGTTCAGATATGTGAATGAATTGAAGATCTGAGCGTATGGGACTAGACTGTCAGTAAAACAGTAGGCTAATTTGGTGCCACGGATTATATATAGCTGAATTTATATTGACATGAGGCGAATGATCATGCTTCCAACATGTGTCCACGTCAACCTGTTAGAATAACCAAATCTCCGTCGGTCAGACAACCGTTACAGATTTATAATACACACAGTTAGAGCATTTCCAAGAGAAGCTCTAAAGAGTTCTCTTCTCTAAATTTTTGAGACTAAAATTAAAAAATCTCATCCAATAAATACTCTAAATGACTCTCAAAAATAAAGGATACTCAAAATTAATCATTGTATTCTCTACTTGTAGGGAACATACTCACATACTTTACTTTAGAAATTCTATTGGAGAGAAACATATTTAAACTATTTGTATCCTCAAAAATGGATCCCCAAAAATTATATAGGGAATCAATTTTTAAAGTGACTCTCAGAGATGCTCTTACACACCTAAGTGGTGGTAAATTTGGGGAGCGATTCCTCTGCAGTCTGAGGGCTGACTGCAGAGGACAGTCGGGTTCCGTGGCCGTCTGATCTTAATCGAACGGTACTGAGCCTCCTTCGCTCTTTCCGAAGCTTTCTGTGAAATGGATCCGCCGGTGTGAAGTCCTCCTCGTGCGTCCGTCCGATGGAAATCGGACGGCGCTGAGGAGCCGACTTCCAGAAGATCTCGTTTCGTAAATTTGTAATCTTTTCCAAAACCAGATGGTGCCCCTTGTCGCAATCACACGCCTTAGTGACGGTAAATTTGTAGTTTTCTCAAAACTTATGATAAGCCAAGGCTAATGAATAAGGCGTACACGTACAGGAGCGGCAGAATCAAATCTGAATAGACGAGCTAATTAAAATCCGCAGCTAGCACTACTTGCACTGCTTTACAAGCTTTGCCCATTTGCATTTTTTATCCCTTTTTTTATCCCCATTTGGCAGACAATATCCATAGCATATTAGCATATATCCTGCACTGCACTGCACTGCACTGACGAAATCGGAGCATCCAAATGGTGACCACGAGGACGAGACGACGACGACGAATTGAGGAAGAAGATAGCATGGTTTTGGCAGGTCGGTGTCATGTCATGTGCCGATGGACGGCGTCGACGAGAGAGACATGCCGAGCTCCAGGTCGAGTGGCGTGCAGTGTCCACGAGAAGGCTGCTGCTGCTCCATCAGAACCACAGGGAACGACGACGGCCTCGCCGATGATGCGCCTGAACCCGACGGGACAGGGATGCCCACCATGCCATCTTCCTCGGTGGAATTCAGATCGATGGCCGCCGCCGACACCGCCGCCGCTCTGTCGGACGATTCATGGCGCGGCGTGTTCATCAGCGACAGAGAAGCCGACGCGCCCCCGCTGCTCAATTGCTTAGAGACGCGCATGCCGTTCTCGCAAATTGGCACCTGTAGTTACATGTATGGACAAATTCAAGAACTCGGATTTATATCATATCGAACTGACAATATGAGGCACGTATGGTTGTGTACTGTGTTGTGGGTTCACATGCTAGCTTGCGTGACTATGTCAATGCGTACCATGTCAAAGAGGCTAGACCGGCGCTTCTTCTTCCCGATGCTGCTCTGCCTGAGGAAGAACTTCTGGGCATGGCTGGCGACCTGGGTCGGAGTTCTCGTCGTGACGTAGCTCCGGGAGATGCCTCGCCAGTCGCCCTTGCCGAGCTTCTTGAGGCCGACGAGGAACAGCCGGTGCTCGTCCTCGCTCCATGGAACTCCTGTCATGTTGATAATTGATACATATTATTTAATTTTATATATGAGCACCGTTAATGCATTATATTGAAATTATTATACTATAAGTCGAATCGATTTTAGCTGCCAATTTATGTCTATCGTCAATTGTCGTTTCTCGTGTCACTTATTTTTAGATGATTTTAATATTTCTAAATTTTATTAGCAGGAATTATTTTTAGGAGACAAAGGTTAAGATTCACAGGCGACCATAAAAATTGCTCTATATTATATAGCTATGCTCAAAACTTCAGGTGTTAGATGCAGACATGAAGCGCACCAATTGTTGAGGAATCCGGATAGTAAAATAGAAAAGGAGGCAACTATCTCTTTCTTCCTTGCCGTCACAGAAGAAGATAATGTAAACTTTTATGGAGAGGGATAATGCAAACTTTTGTTAGGTCGTGATGATAAGCTAAACAAAGGACACAAAATTAGGTAGATAAGGCGGCTCTGAATCTACACACCGGGATTGATTTCTCTTGTGTTGAGAGAATTAAACGCAATTATTTCTTCTTCTTTCATAAAAGAATTGGCTATTTTAATTGCAGAGTATTGCAAGGCAATTAATTACCTTTCTTCCTCTCCTGGACAGCTCTGCCGTGAGGGCCATCGGACAGGTACCCATTGGACGCCCTCATCTCCAAGCCCTCGTCGATCGACGACAGAAGCATCGACGACGAAGACGACGACGACGGCGAGAGAAGCGAGCTCGGAGCGGCCGCCAGCTGCAGGCAGTCCATGCTGTAGCTCTTCTTCATCGCCGAGCCACCGACGACGGCGCCGCCTGCAGCCACATGGACGTGCACTCCGAAGAGCCTCAGTCCGCTGCCGCCGCCGCTGCCGCTGCCGCCGCTGTCGCCGTCGCAGAGCATGGTTATTTCTCTCTGTCCCGAGCTGCAGGTTCTCGAGTTGTGGCCGCAGTTGCCACAGTGGGAGCATCTCCTGGCAGCCATGGTGCGGCTATAAATCGGCTACTTGATGAATCTGTACTGTGCCTTTTGCTGCATATCGAGATGGTGAGAGAGATGGGTGGAGCTCAGTGCGTCCAGCACAGCTAGCTGCACATTAGAGGTGGTACTACTGCAGCTGATGTGCGAAAAAAATTACTATTTTGACATTTATTTTGACATTTTAAAGATGATGAAGCTGACAATGAAAGTGAGTCTGAATGGATCTAAGACTAGCACTAAAGTTTTTTTTGTTTTCAAACTTTATTGAATAGTTTGTGAAAATTTATCTATCAATTACTAAATATTATTCGACTAGTTTTGATGATAACTGGACTTCTAACCATGATAACTTAGGACCGGCCTTGGTATTATAGTGGTCTCAGATGAAACTAAAAATAGGAGTTATTTTACGGTTCTTGAGGTAACAGGAGGTACCACATTTTTCAGTATTAATTTTGGGATCTCCTGACCCATGAGATATCAGGAGGTACCAAAATTAACACTAAAAAATGTGGTACCTTCTGGTACCTCCTCAATGACGGTAAAACAACCCTAAAAATAGTCTCATTAAACATATTTTTAAATTTTTTTAAAATATGTATATATCAATTGGAAATATAGTATTATTAGTATTATAAATATAAATATAATTATACATACACATAATGTGTAGTTATCGCGAGAAGACCATAGTTTTGAGGATGTATGTAGTACGGATGCCTCATGTCTCAAGGCTAAACCTGCCTGCAGTAATCGATTTCGTAAACCCCTCGTGTTGGCAAGCTAATAAGCTAGCTTAGAGGAGAAAGCTTATGCTTAAGTAGTATCCACTATAAATATGCTTCATCTGGTGGTGGTGATTGGATATGGATGTTGACATGCTGTCGGATACAAAACCGTAGAAAAAACTGGAATGATAATTGAGGTCGCATTCTAGATCATGTAGCTTAATTGGACTTCACTGCCATTCTGATTGGATAGTTGTCCTTCTTAGGACACGTTAGATTGCACGGCAGGAATTTCACGTGTATCCATTTCGATCGCTTTCATATGGATAGGGCGGAAATCCAATTTCCAAACGGAACGTTAAGTTAGAGCATATAAGGAGCAATGTTTCGTCTAGAAAGAAGCGTTTTACAAAGTTTATCCAACTATTTTTACTTTAAATACATGTCTCTTGGGAAGCTCGATCTGTGCAACTAACTGATTTGGGTTTAAATTCAATATATTTGGTGCTGCTTACGTTTATGATCAGGTTTTTCAAACTGGTTTTTAAGACCGATTACTGACAATGATTAGATAGTAGTCAGTTATCACAATAGTTGATTTTATTGTCTTTGGTATCGGTCTAGTTTGGAATTACTAGTTAAGTCCGAAGATCATTGTATCAAATCTATCGGTGGTTTTACTATCTCAATTTTCAGTGTTAATTTTAACACATCTGAAAAAACAAACGTAAAATTTATCATTTAAAGAATTCTGACATCTACACACGTCTTGTGGTACTTGATGTATCTCATAATAGTCAAGCATGTCTAGAGGATGTGCATGGTTATGATCCTGTGCTGGTACAATTACGGTGTGTGTATGTCAGAATACACTACGGATGTCAATGGGGTCTGTTCCTTGATTCTCTACGGGAATTTTCCTATTAGGAGTTAGGATAGTAATAATTTTTTATCCACGAGAAATTATATGGGGAAAAATAGTCTGATTTCGTAGGAACAAGTATCATCCTCTATTTTCCGTTCCCGTTCCCCACGGGGACTTGCTTTGGCTCATTAAAAAAGGTACATTCCAATAACTCATGTTGGTTGTTTTATAAATTTATTGATTAATGTTTTTATCAGGGAGTGATTCTTTTTAGTTTTATAAATGTTAGTGAGTCACTTACAGTTATAAATTTTAATAAAATTTGATATCTACATTGTCTTAAAAATATGCTTTAGAGTATGGATGGGGGCTCCACGAGGAAAAATCCCCGTGCGAGTAACGGGATGGGAAAAAAGTATCCCCATCATTATTAGTAAGGACGAGAAAAATATATCCCTGCAAGGATGGATCTAAGGAAGTAAAACCCAACGAGGAATTCTCATTGACGTCTCTATAAAAAATGCGTCCACTCTGCTAGTGTGATTTGCATACATGCGCCTACTTGTCGGAAAAAATGTATAGCACACATTCCTATTTAGAAAGGAAAGTTATTTATGGTACGGTAATTAACTAGCATAGTTAGCTATGTGAATGCAGTGATACCATGCATTATGATATATGTACAATTGTGAATGTAGGAGTCTAAGCTATGTTTTACGCTTACTTATTTTTAGAGACTAAAACTTACTTATTTAGTAGGGACTAAAGTTTAGTTCTTTTGTTTAGATGTAGAGACTACATAACATTTAATGTCCTATACAATGACCACATTATCCTTAATCATTGCTATCCATACCTTTTTCATCCTCCTAAACAGTCATAAATAAGAGTAGATGATGTTCATGATATCTTTTAGTCTCCATAAACAACTTCTTAGTGACTTATGGACTAAATAATATCGTTTGAGATTTTAGGGCTAAATGAGATCAAACTATAGTCCTAAAAATAAGCAAATGCAATCCAAAAAGAACCTATCACCGTTTACTGGTTGGTCCAAATATGTTTACCACATTAACTAGAAATCCTAGATTCGCCAGTGTGTATATGTATCTCTAAATATATACTTATAAGGAAAACAATTTAGTTTGCACCTAGCATATCAATGCAGGTGTGTTAAACAATTTAAGGAATACACACAAATATACACAAGGAGATGTAGAAGTTCTTTTCGTGACCGACAATTTCAAGCGAGAACGTACGTATATATACTACAAGGGTGCACACGCATGTGCTCTGTTTTGAGATCACGCATCCCATTACTGTACTAATTCTCCTATCTAAAATATAATTTTAGACTCACTGGAGGGAAAAAAAAGCTTCGTATAATGTAGCGAGACTTCTGACCACACGAGCAAAGCAAAGCAATACTGCCTAATTAAATAAGGTAATTCACGGCGCTGCAAGCAACAGCACGCATAGCATGTGCACGTGCCTCCCCGGTTAATTAAAGAGATCGCTGCGTACGACGTCACACTTCCTACGTAACCCACCCTGACCGTGCTCCTTATTTCCATCTAAAAAAGCAGCCTACTGGTCTGTATTATGACGTGAAACACACATTTCAAACTTATGAACAGTCTAGTTTTTTATAGTAAAATATATAGAAAATATTTTAAATCCGTCTACCATTTTTTTAAAAAAATAAATCGGTTCGTTACCCTCAAACGGTCAAACCAGTAGTTTTGTCAAAGAGAAACTTTTCTGCACGTGAAAACTGATGCATGGATGTACTCTCTGCTCCTGCTCCTCCCTGTATTTTATACATGTCAATGTCGAGAGAAACAATGAACCACGAGGAGAAAACTGTGGTTTGCTTACCTCCTAAGCGAAGCAGCAGATCTCTCTCTCTCTCTCTCTCTCTCTCTCTCTCTCTCTCTCTCCTCTCTCTCTCTCTCTCTCTCTCTCTCTCTCTCTCTCTCTCTCTCTCTCTCTGACAATTGACAATGTTTGACCTTAATTAAGCTCTCCTAGCTTACCAAGGTCACCTCTAAGCAGAGTGTCTTACAAGTCGCTTCACCTCTAATCAAAACACTTCATGTGAAATTCTGACGGTCTGTTCTTAAAAATGTGGTGCACCCAGATGGCTACCTTCAAATGTATCTGAGAAAATCAGAAAAGTGTTAACCTCTTACATCAATTCTTTTGTGAAGAACAAGCAGCCCTCAATTATCTAACCATCAAACCATGCCTGATTGATGTACAGAATCAGGGAAAAGCCAAGTCAAAGTTACCAAATACGGGAACAAAAGTAGCTCTACTAGGGTGGAGCTTGGGAGTGACCTGGTGTATTTTAATCATCGTTATCCAATATAAATTTCAATATTCTAGCTAATGGATCCATGCTTCATAATATTTTTCGTTATCTGCAGTCTTTCTGAATGTTGTACTGCTGCAGCTTTCTTCTGCTTGGAATCTTCGATCCACCGATAAAGCAAAAGATTTGAGCAGCTGGGTGCAAATGCTGATATGCTATCAGTCCATGACAGGGGCTGCCATTACTGAATTTAATGTAACATGTTTGATCTGATAAGATGGGGATAATATTGTTTGTTTGGGCTGTGTTCTTCCACTGCCTCGCCTTACACGAGCAAGAAGATTTCAGATAGACAGCTACCGGATTAGCCATTAAAGAGAGGTAGCTAGGTGATAATGCTCCATGATCCATTTCAATTTGCGGATTAATTGCGCTGATCTGTAGTGCTTTGGTGGATAAGTGTAGGTGAATAATAATCAATATCGTTGTCTGATCCGATCGAAGCTAGTTTTAGGGTGCATTTTATAGGGCTCCAATTCCAGAGAGCACTTCAGAAAAATTAACTGAAGTTGTGAAGCAAGGTCTAACCAGCTTTAAATGCTCCACTCTAGCTTCAGTGTGGATTTTATGATCTGAAGCTTTACCAAACAAATCCTTATCCATGGCACACGACGCTTTGCGTAATTTCATCTGCTCTAAGATTAGAGTTAGTGGGGGAATATCCTTGTCCATGATAAAAGGCGAGGCCATGTATTGTATTTTACATGTAAAGCAAGGTGATTTGCATGTGTATTTTTTTACCGTAATAAACAAACAAAAAAAAATATTCCTTATCTGTGGTTGAAAAAAATGTATTCTCTATCCACTTGGGAACAAAGGAGAAAGGACTCCTGCGTACTTTATCCTTGTCCATTCCGAACATTATCTTCTCTTTTTCAGTTTTGGGTCCGAGTGATCCAACATGTAGTGATGTTTTAAATTATTAGAGATATATATAGCACTTATAAATATTTTAGGATATGGTTAGATTAATACAAAGTTTTTTTATTAAGTACTATGCACGTTTCATATCTGTTGTCCTCCCTATCTCCGTAATTCAACGTAAATAATTAGAATAAAAAAATATTTAGAGACGCACACGCAAGACGGTACCAGTCAAGTGATGCCAAGCATACACCACTGTAATAAGGATTATTCATTTGTATAGTTATACATGTCCAGATTTTAACAAAAAAAAATCTATTATCTCTTATTTTTTCTTTTCTCTCTTCCTCTTCCTCTTCCTTTCCTTTTCTATGTACGTTTCACTAGGCGGGGCGGGGTGGCGTGGTAGCGAACAAACGACGGCGGGGCGGAGCAACAATGGGTGCAAACGGATGGGTGCGGGGCGGGTGCACATGCGCACGACGACACCAGGGTGCGGCAGCGGGAGTGGACGGGCGGCAGCGAGGGCAGGTGTGTGTCGCGGCGACAGCGGTACGGCACGCCGACGGCAATGGTGTGGTAAGAGTGTTATCCGGCCGTAGAGAGAAGAGCGGAGAGAAAAAGTAAATTAGTAAAAAATATTTTTAAAATTTTTTAAATTATATTTAATCAAGTTAAAATTGATTTTACCTTTTACCTTAGTAAAGGTAAGTGGAGCACCATAAAGGGCCCGATTATAATAGTGTAAATTGATCGTAGCAGTCCAGATTACAGTGATAAAAATAAAAGTATATTTTCTACACACAGGTACAAATCGGCATGTGATCGTGCGAACAGCAAGACAGTGGTTTACAGTTAGTTTGATCCTCACAATGTGACCTCTGTTACTTGTAAACTGTAATTCGCCAGGGATTCATCTTCTTTTCACCATTGCCCATTGGAACTATGCGTTAAAAATGGGGTGTCGAGAAAAACTACACCAAGTACAAGCCTACCCATAGCTAGCTGTGAGGACGAAGCAACTGCCAACAATTGGGCACCGGCGACTAGCCGGTATCGGAGTATACAAACAGCCATACTCCCATACAGAAGTACAGAGTATATTCCATATTTCCGTCACAGCTAGCTGCCGTAGTCAACGCGCGGCTGATTCTCTTAGCGTGCTGTTGACTAGGACTTGCTTCCGCCGAACGCCACCGATCTGATGAGTCGAGATTACCACTCTCCGTAAAAATCAAGTTTTTAAATAGCTAGATTTTTTTTGAGAAAGAGAAGGCAACACGCCTCCCATTTCTATTAGAGAAATGCAGTACCATACCAATACAAGTAAAAGACCTCGTTACCACAGAGACCAAGCCACAACAGCCAAGCAAAACCAACAGACCCAAGCGTTTAACCAAACATCTATCGCTTATTACATCAAGAAAGTACGTCACACCCTCACTCAGGCAACCAGCACTAGAGTTAGCCCACTCCCAGTTGCTTCCTCAGCACACCCCAACCATGTTTCTGATTGAAAATTTCATTTGCCAGACGTGCGAGTAGACGCGCCCCCTCCTCCAGCCTTCTTGCCTTTGCCACAGATTTCTGCAGGGTAGACCATAGTGAAATCCAATAGCAAATAACACTAACGACATTCAGTGGATCATTCGGCATTTCCCCCTTAAAACAGGCACCATTCCTGATTTTCCATAAGCTCCAAAAAACAGTCGATAAGCCCACACCCACCAGATTTTTGGATTGCTTATTCAAACCACCAAACCACCGCCGCCAGACATGATCAAAATCGATGAAAGGACCAAAACCAAAGCAGATTCTGATGAACCTCCAAATCATTTTGGCCACAACACAATCAAAGAACAAATGGGGAATTGTCTCGGTACCATTACAATAGATGCATTTACTATCCCCACCTTTCCATCCTCGCTTGACAAGATTTTCTCGAGTTAAGATCTTGTTGTTCATAGCCAGCCACAAAAAGATCTTAATTTTAAATGGAACTTTCAAGTTCCAAAGCACACTTTTTTCTTTCATCAGATCCTGTGTTTTCAAGGCCTTATAGAACGAACTTACAGTGAAAATACCTTTATTAGAAAGCATCCAGTGCACAGAGTCAGATCCGTCTGTGAGGACAACCTTATTACAAAGGTTTTTTAGTTTTTTCCAGGAGTGTCTTTTATCACCAACTAAGGTTCTTCTAAATTTTAAACAACCCCAATTACTTTCCAAAACATTAGCAACAGAAACAAATTTTGTTAGAGTAATCCCAAAGAGATCAGGGAATTGTTCAGCAAGGGGACTATTCCCTAACCAATTATCTATCCAAAACAAAGTAGAGGTACCATTACCAATTTTTGTTTTACAGAATTGCAGATATAGAGGTTTAACCCTTAACAAAGCAGTCCAGAACTGAGAATCTCCCAGTTTTTTCTCACATTGAACCAATTCTTTATTTTTCAAGTATTTGTTTCTCAGCAGATCTTGCCAGATCCCAGATTCAGTATCCAGTTTCCAAAGCCATTTCCCAAGCAATGCCATATTCATCATTTCCAAGTCCAACACTCCCAATCCCCCATAGTCTTTTGGTCTACAAATCATAGACTATTTTGCTAAATGATATTTTTTAATCCCTTGATCCTCCTGCCACAGTAACCTAGCTCTGAAGAAATCCATTTTTTTCTTCACACCTTTTGGAAGGGGATAAAAAGAAAGATAATAGAGTGGAATACTACTTAAGCATGAGTTAAGTAGGATAGTTCTGCCTCCAATATCCAAGAGCATCCCTTTCCAGCAGCTTAACTTGGTTTCCATTTTATCCTCACAACTTTTCCAGTCCTTCTTTAAGATCCTTGTTTTATTAATTGGCAATCCCAAGTACTTAATGGGCAAAGTCCCCATTTTACAGGTTAGGATGTTGCAAAAAATTTTCTCTCTCTCTTTCTCCATCCCAATGCAGAACACCTCACTTTTATGGAAATTAATCTTCAGACCAGACATTTGCTCAAACAAACATAACATAAATTTCAGATGCTCTGCATTCTTCAAATCATCTTGAAGTAAAAAGATAGTATCATCAGCATACTGCAGTACAGTGACACCCCCAGGGAGCAAATCACCCCCCAAACCAGAAAGAATTTTATGCTGCACAGCTTTTTTAACCATAAAAGTCATGGCATCCACAACAATGTCAAAGAGCAGGGGTGAGAGAGGATCCCCCTGTCTCAAACTTCTGTGGGTTTTAAAATAAGCTCCCAGTTGATCATTCACTTTCACATTCACCTTGCCTCCCATAACCACCCTCATAACCCAATCATTCCAAAGAGGAGGGAAACCCCTAGATTCTAACAATTGAATATAAAAGGCCACTTAACTTTATCATAGGCTTTCTCAAAGTCTACCTTGAAAAGTAAGCCAGATTTTTTCTCCTTGTGCAAAGAGTTAAGTACTTCATGTAAAATAACCACCCCATCCAAAATAAACCTTTTTTTAATAAAAGCAGTTTGATTTTCTTCAATCAAGTAACCAATCACTTTTTCCAACCTATGCATCAGGACTTTGGTTAAGATCTTAAAACTGACATTAAGAAGACAGATAGGTCTAAAGTTTTTAATATTATCAGCACCCTCCTGTTTTGGGACCAAAGTAACCATACCACTGTTCAGCCTATCAATATCCCCACCTCTCAGGAAAAAGTTTTCATATATACCTAGGGGTGGCAATATCCCCGGTGGAGCCGGGGACCCGCCGGGGACCCGCCCCTACGGGGCCGGGGATGGGTTCATTTTTTCACCCGCGGGTTCATCGGGTCGGGGCCCCGCATAATGTCGGGTTCGGGTTCGGGTTGATTATTTAACCCGCGGGTCCCCGCGGGTACCCGATCCAATAAATAAAAAAACTTATATATATGTATATATTTATATATGTATATATGTATATTATATATGTATATGTATATTTATATATGTATATGTATATGTATATATATGTATATATATATTGGTCTAATGTAAGATGATAAAAAACCTAACTTTAATATTGATGAATTTTGTTTGTTGGAATGTTGGAAAATGTAAACAAGATGATTTACGGTGATATTTAGTTTGAATTTTGTTATATTTGTGATTTATAAATTATGTCATTTGTATATTTTTAAATTTCAAAACGGGTCCGCGGGGACCCGACGGGTCCGGGTCCGGGTGAAAAATTTCACCCGCGGGGCTAACGGGGCCGGGTCCTACCGGGTCCGGGTTCGGGTCTGGTATTCACCAACCCGGACCCGCCCCGCCCCGTTGCCACCCCTATATATACCCATCAGATCAGTCTTAATAACATTCCAAAACTTCTTATAAAATTCAACAGGAAAACCATCAGGGCCAGGGGACTTATTATTATCCATCCCATCAATAGCTGTTTTAAACTCTTTTTCAGAAAAAGGTTTTAAAAGTTCACATTTATCCTCATCTTTCACAACAATCATACCACCACTTTCCATCTTTATATTTACTCTCTCACATTCCCCAAACAAGTCCCTATAAAATTCAGTCACATGATTCAACATATCCTTTTGATCAATAATAATCTCCTCACCATTTTTCAGATAAGGAATAAAATTTTTTCTTCTCCTGCCATTAGCCTTGGCATGAAAGTACTTAGTATTCCCATTACCCTCAAGAACATCTTTTTCCTTGCTCCTCTGAACCCACTTCAAATGATCCTCTCTCAACATCTCTTTAAGTCTTAACTCAAGATTATGTTTCTCATTCCTCATATCTCAATTCATCCCCCACTTTTCACAGTGTTTATCCAAATTATCAATCCTATCTAGAATTTCCTTTTTGGATCTATTATAACAGTTAGCATTCCAACCCTTAAGTTTTTTCCTCAAAGCAGACAGCTTAGCCTGCCACCTATCAATGGGTTTACCTTTATTAAGATTACTCTTATTCCAAATTTCAACAACCACTTCTTGAAGGTCAGCTCTCAACATCCAACTATTTTCAAATCTGAAAATGGCATTATTGCTATCATTTTCCCCAAAATCTATCAGCAAAGGCACATGATCAGAAAGAATCCTTTCCATAGGAATCACTTTTGCCAAGGGAAATAATCTCTCCCGCTCCACATTCATCAAAAATCTATCCAACTTTTCAAAGGTTGGATCCAAATGATCATTACTCCAAGTGAAAATTCTACCACTCATAGCTAGTTCCCTTAAATTGTATTGTTCAATAATAGCATTAAAGATAAAACTCCATCTATTATAGCCCCCACATTTGTTTTTCTCTTTTTCTCTTCTAGTAATATTAAAATCTCCACCATACAGAGTTGGATCTTTGCAGGTTTTACACAATTGTGCAAAATCAGTTAGGAAGCTCTCCTTACCAGCATATTGAGCAGCCCCATACACCACCACCAGATTCCAGATCTGTTTGTCCTTTTTATTTTTAACTTGAACTTTAATAAAGTAAGTTTCTAACACCCAGTTGATGACATCCAACTTATTCAGATTAACACCCACCAAGATACCACCAGATTTACCTTTAGAGGCAACCAAATTCCAAGCAAAATTTTTGTTACCACACAAAGTCCTAAGCAGACCATGAGAAACTTCAGTTTTCATAGTCTCCAGGATCCCTATAAAGTCAAGATGCTTTTCTTTGCAAACATCTGAGAGATGTTTAATTTTTTCCAAATTACCCATACCTCTAATATTCCAAATTAAGCCCTTCATTTTGAACTTTTTTTTAGCTTTTTTATTTCTTGGCATTCTAGGATTAACCTTAGTTATACTAAGGTATCCAGGCTTTGATTTTTTCCCATTTTTTTGAATAGACCTTGACTTCAGAGTCAAAGCCTCATACACTTCAGAACCACCACTATCTGTATCCATATCTATTATTAGCTCCTTCAACTCTTGAAATTCATCAACCTCATTTTCAACTTTATCAACAACACAATGGTCATTATTCTGATCAGCAAAAAACAAAGCAATCCTAGCTTGTTCAATGCTTTTAATCAAATCTAAATTTTGATCCACTTGCTCAATGGAGCAGCCCAAAGAAACACCCAAAACATTGGCCATTTGATGCAAGGTAACATTATTTTCATTAATGAAAGAAGGTATAGAGGTACCTTTCTTATTCACAAAGGCATTCTGAGCTTCTTTTCGAGAGGTGGCTAACTCCAGGACAGACTTATCCTCTTTCACCTTAAGCCTTTCACATCTTCTACACTCTTCATCCTCTAGCTCTTGCTCCTTATCAGCAATCACCAAACCAACTCTTGTAGCAAAATCCACAGATTCTTGTGAATCAATATACTCCTCACTATCAGTAATATGCAGTCTCTCACCATCCCCACCAGAGTTTTGTTCAGTGTTATCTTCACCATCCACCTGAGGCAAGCTATCCATCCTGTGTCCCAATTCACTAACACAATCTTCTCCCCCAACCTTATCAGGAGTGATTAAAACCTCCTGATCCTCAGGTAACATCTGAAGTTCATCCATTTGAAGTTTGCCTGCTAAAATCTCATCACTCATAATTTCATTAGAGGGTCCCCCACCAGCATTAGGCAAAGTTTTACCAGTTGTCTCACTGAGGGAGGAACCTGTCACTCCATCCAGAATATCATCAGTTCTGCTAGTTTGTTTTGTGCCCACATTTCTCTTTTTTGAAGGAGAATTCACAAGTGAACCCAAATTTCTTTCTTCCTCAACATTCAAAACCCTTTTTCCTTTATCCTTATGTTGACTCCAGCCAACTCTGACCACTTCATCCAGAGAATAATTGACTTCATACACCAGGAGTTGTGGTGTAGTTAACATGAGAGACAAAGGCAAAGTAAAAGTGTTCATCATTCCAACTTTAATCCTCACCAAATCCTTATTCCTTACAGACTCCATATCAACCTCTAACACTACTCCCAAATTTGAACCCACCTCACACAGAGGGAGATAGCCTTTCATAGAGTCTGGCAATCCACTCACAGTAACCCACACCTCATGTAACCTCCCAACAGCCATAGCTTCATGCGTCCAAGGTCTAACTTTAATCCTCACATTAGTTCCTTTCAAAGTAAACTCCTCAAAGTTAGCAATCTCATCCAATCTCATCTTGTTCGGAAACTTAATTTGAAAGGTCCCATTCCCCATACTTTTAGCTCTCCAGATCCAGTTCCATTTAAATTGATTAGAAAAGCCTTCCTCCATTTGTCTTTCATCTAGATTTTTCCCTTCTTCCACAGAAATGAGTGCCAAAGGGTTTACATGTTCCTTACTAGAAACATCTTTGGCATTTTGAATGAGAACACACCCCAACCCCTCAGCCCCACAACCAACAAATTTCGAAACTGGTTTCATTTGTTTCTCCAAAAAACAATCCGAGGTACGATGGGAGTGTTTTCCACAAATCAGGCAGTAAAGAACTACCTTACAATCTTTTGGCAAATGACCAAATCCCTTACATCTCCCACACAGCACATTGTCAGTTTTAACATTTCTATTATCAGGGCCATACATTTCTCATCAACACCAGATTGAGTAGAGAGTACCTTCGGTTTGATGGTAACACCCTCGACATTAACAGCTTGAGCAGCTGCCTTTTCCCATGCTGATGAGGACTCAATCACCTCCGCTATCATCTCCTCCCTTTTCTCTTCCCCCACCACACCACTATTGACCAGATCGGCAGCAGCACCCCCCGCATCTGGGGTTTTCACCAAGCGGGGAGGAGGTCAAACCCCTCCCCCCATTCCCCGACCAGCACGTCAGGTATTCGGAGGACGTTGAGGAGGACGAGGGCGCCAAGTCTTATTTCCCCAATCCGCCATAACCGAATCTCCCACCACCTCCACAAAGCTACGAGAGACACCACCGGGAACCCTAGCAAGTTCCCCTCCAACCCCAATCCGTGGCCACAACTTCCCCTAATCCACTGGAGCAGAGGATCGGAGATGGCGGAACTTCCTAGAGAGATGAGGCAAGGCGTAATTGCTCGTGTTCGGGGAGCACTCACCAGCACTAGGTCTAACCACAGGCGGAAGGAAGAGAGCACCTCCCCTCTCGCTAGGGTAAGAAGCAAACCAATCGACAGCAGCATCATTCCTGGGCCGCCAATCACCTAAACATGGGCCTAAATCGGCACCGCTAGGATCCACATATGCGTCTCGCCGGCCCCTCCCATTGTGAGAATGAGGGAAAGCCCAAACCCGAGGGTTCGCGCTCTGGCATCTGTTGGAAACGATACCAGAGCAGGTTCCCCCGGCAATCTCCATATCCTTCGATGAAGACAAACCTCCCTCCTTGCATGCCACTGCATCCATTTTCGATTTCAAACCCCCCATCGCCCCCGTCGGCGAGGAGCGCAGCGGCGGCCACGCCCTTCTCGACTCTAGCTCGATCCTCCCGTCGTCGTCATCGACGAGGAGGAGGAGGAGGAGGAGGCACGGACGTCGGCACGCGGCACGCCTCGATCGATGCCGGTTCCAAATAGCTAGATTTTTATCATACCAAACTAATTATTGCTACAATAGATTTAAAAACTATTATAATCGGTGATCGATTTTTTAAACCATGTATCGGAGCCAGCAAGTTGACCAGCTTCTACCAGGATGCAACGCGTGCCGCAAGCATCCCCGTGTCCAAAGTCCAAACAGGGTCAACCGGTTCACAAAACGATATACAAACGGGCCCACTAACAATAGCCGAAGCCCAATAACAATTCTACATGTTCTCACGAGATCAGGCCCAAAGGCCCAAAGCCTACAATCATATAAAAGGACATAAATACCCTTGGCGGCATTCGTCCCGCAGCTTCAGAGTTCCTTTCACAAAAAGCGGTGGCACTTGTGTGAATAATGCTAAGTTGTGGCCTATATACGTCATTTTCCAACTAAATCGCGAGCGGGTAATAAGCTAATAAGCTTCGTGTTCTCTCGAGAGCAACAGGGCACAGCTGGGGAGCGTGGACAGTCCAAGTGGCGGCTAGGGTTAGGGTTTTAGGACCACCACAGCAGTGTTCCACCTCCGCCTCTAGGCCTCTTACGCATCCTCGCGTCGGTTCATCCATCCGATCAACGGCGATCTCGTCGCAGGCTGGGTTGTTCTGATCTGGTTGGCTGCTGTGCTTTGATTCGTGCGTGCGCGAGTGGCGGGGGAGGATCCCATGGGGACGAAGAACCAGTTCGACCTCCTCGTCGACGTCGACAACGACGACCCCTCGCACCTCATCGCTGCCGCCGAGAAGAAGGCGGCCGCATCGCCGAAGCCGGCCGCCCCGGCCAAGCTGCCCACCAAGCCGCCGCCGCCCGCACAGGCTGGTGAGTTGGCACGAGCTGACTCGGATCGGATTGGGTGACGGTGATTTTTGGGCTCACGTGTTGTGCTTTAGTAGGATTCGGAGGACTGCTAATTTTACTTTGCTTTAGCCGAAATGTGCGGATTCTTATTTGGGATGCTCTCCTATAACGTTGTGTCAATGTAGCTCCGCTGGTGCTGCAGCGCAGAATTTCCATTTTGCATTTCCTAGTATCACATTTTGATGTAATTTTTAATACCTCGTATTATCCCTTACCTCCACAATGGAGGGTATATGATCATTTTTTTCTTTTAAAATATGAGTATATTTATTACATGATGTTAATTTGTTAATGCAGTAAGGGAGTCCAGGAACTATGGTGCTCCAGCCCGTGATGGTGTGGGGCGCAGTGGACCAGGGCGTGGCAGTGGTGGCTTCCGTGGAGGCAGGATGGGCCAAAGGCGTGATTTTGATGAGGGTGATTCCAATGGTGTAGAGGGAGGGTATGGTGGAAGCAGCTTTGGAGATGGAGTGGTGAGGAGGGAGGAAGGTGAAGCGAAGCCTTCAGAGAGGGGTCGTGGACCACGCCAACCTTACCGTGGTGGCATCCGTCGTGGCGGCTACACAGGTGGTGAGGCTGGAGATGAGTCTGTTCGCAGCCCTCGCCGTGCCTATGAACGTCACAGTGGCACAGGTCGAGCATATGGGATGAAACGTGAAGGAGCCGGCCGTGGCAATTGGGGAGCTGTGACTGATGAAGCCCTTGCCCAGTTAATTCTGATATATGAAACTTCATGTTATTTTCAAAGAGCTATTTCTTTTTTAGTGGGTTGATTCAAGTTTAATGTTTTTCACAATTCATTTAGGGAATCTGGTGAGGCTGTTAACACTGAATTGGCTGTTTCTGTGGCTGTGGATGAGAACAAGCAGGAATATGTACCACAGTCTGAAGTTGAGAAACACAAGGAGGGTGAGTCAAATGAAGAGGAAGAAAAAGAACCTGAAGATAAGGTATAATTACAGTTTTTTGATGTATCATTATATTCTAATAGTCTCATATGATGTAATCAAGGTTGTGTTGGTAGTGGTAGCAACAAAGAGATACACCATCTCTCCTAATAATGACATAAATTCGCAATATTTTGAAACAAATAGAGAGCACACCTAAGTTTGATACTAAATTGACCATTTGCATGCATACTACACATCTAGAACATATATTTACTTAGCACACTCTTTTCTATATAATCTTTTTAGCAACTATACATCCTCACCTTCAATCGATATACTAAGCTTGATGCTTAATCTGACCACTTAAATGCCATTTTTGATTTTTTTTCTGGCCTTCCCATGATTCCTCTTGATGTAAAATTTACTATTTTTGCTGTCTAGTTCTTAGCTATGTGAAAGCTTGAAGGTAATTTCTTAAGATAAGAGATTCGTGAAGAGCCACTTCCCAATGAGAAGAGTTTAGGTGGAGAACGATTGACAAAAACTGATAAATTTATTCTAGTTGTGTGATACCTTTGGTAATGTACTTATAAAGAGCACTTTAGGCCACCACCTAGACGAATCATATGACGGAAACAGTTTTTACATTTTTCGAAGTTCCAATTCAGTTCTGAGTTTTGATGTCCATGTTGAAGATTCTGTTGCAGTTTTCTGGCTGATCTAGTTATTGTTCTATAGTTGTACATCCACTTAACACATGCCCAAGGGAAATAAACAAGTTTTGTCTGCAACGTTTGCAATTTTACCATATTTAACATAATTACATAATAGCTTTCTTTTGAGGAAAGTGTAGCACCTGCATGCACCCTCTATGTAATTATGTTGGTTGGTTGAATGGTCCCTTCAAAAGTTGAAGGTGCATCTGGTTAGGAGTTTATGCTGATTGATTGAACTTTGTTAGATTTTTGTAGTTCTTCTCTGTTACCTTTGTTTTCCATGGGTCTATTTATTTATAAAATTCGATTATGGTTTTATCAATTTTCAGTACATTTTTATTTTCATTTGTTTTATCATGACTGGTAATGCTAAATATTTTGATTGTCTTGATTGTTTGTTATAGCATGCTCAGGTCCTTAGATGGTTTTCTTATATTGCATCTGCCGTTGTGGTGTAAAAGGAAATGCAAAATGCCTTTTTTATGGTGTCCCCGGCCATTTTTAAATTATTGTCCTCCCCCTTACTCAATTACACAGGAAATGACTTTGGAGGAATATGAGAAAGTACTGGAGGAGAAGAGGAAAGCTTTGCTTTCACTGAAAGCTGAAGAGAGAAAGGTTATGATTGACAAGGAATTGCAGTCAATGCAACAACTCTCTGTGAAGAAGGATTCTGATGAAGTCTTCATCAAGCTGGTAATTTCATGCAGTCTCTCTACTAGCCCCATGCATAGAACTTATCCTATTTCTCACCTTCCACTGTGTTTTGATGCAGGGTTCTGACAAAGACAAAAGGAAAGAAAATGTTGAAAGAGAGGAACGTGCCAGGAAGGTCTGTACACTACTTTCCTAACATCAGTCCAATCTTCTGTTGTGTAGCTCCAATCTCAAGCCATTACCTTTTGTTCCCCAGTCCCTTAGCATCAATGAATTCCTGAAGCCGGCTGAAGGTGAAAGGTACTACAGCCCAGGTGGGCGTGGGCGTGGCCGTGGGCGTGGCAGAGGACATGGTGACCGTGGAGGATTCCAGGATGGCTATAGCTCGCGAGGACCAGTTGCTGCGCCAGCAATTGAAGATCAAGCGCAGTTTCCCAGCTTAGGTGGGAAATGATTGCACTTGCTGCCATGAACTCTTGCACATCTTGCCGGATGTTAAAACTCGGGTCCGCACCTGTTGCTTGCTGCATCAACATCAATATTGTGCTCCTGTCTTGCTCGATATCTGCGACTATTGTCTCGTATGCAAATCAGAGCCAAATGTTATAAAGTGTAAAACTTTTCTTATTGCAGGTTTTCTGCCTGTTAATTCTTATTGCAGGGTGAGGGTTTTCTGTTGGAATGCCATAGCCGGCTGGCTCTGGTTTTTATCGGTCTGATTGTGTGAACGGTGAACCATCCTTGACACGGACCGAACCAGAGATCTGGATCTAGGTCATCGACGCCTCATTCTCACATGAACTACACAGCTACTACATCGTCCAAATCTCGACCTCGCCGTGTCATCATTGGCCTCAATAGGTTGTGTTGGTCATGTTCACATCACTCGGTTTGCCGACTACAACACTCAACTGTTAGACCATCACTACCTAATGGTAGGATTGGGTCTAGAGGTTTGGGGGCGAAACATGGCCTAAGAGTTAAAGGTGACAAGATCTGGGTCTAGAGGTTTGGTGAAACATGGCCTAAGAGTTCAAGGTGACAAGATCTAGCCCTGTTATCGTTCCTAATGAGATATTTATAGTTATATATTATGGTGATACTCTATTATGGAGTGCTTATAGTTATTGATCTATCTCAGTCACAAATGTTTTGCTCCATTCATCTACCACATATTGTGTTGATGTGGCGTCAATGAGTTATCTCATGGGCACTAACCATATGGTGTACAGAGTGTACAAGTTTGCATCTTATGGTGCCAAAAAGGAGTGGTTCAAACAATCAGTGTTATGCAACGAAACATCAAGCTTTGCCAACAAATAGATATACATAGACCATGTTAGCGCGAGCAAGAGCATCAAACACAAGAATGAAGCATGTGGATTTGTCACCATAGTAGCAAGAAGGAAAGAAAGAGAAATAAAATATTGAATCACTAGTAGTACATCTTATACAGTGAAATGGTGGCATTACACAATTATAGGATAACAATAGTATATTCAGTCACCTCACATTATTGCTAGGGTGCACATTTAGAAAATTTTAAATAGGGTGACCCATTTTTGGTAAGGGAAAATTACTCACATGCCATTATAATTTTCAGAAATTGCCTATATGCCATTGTCAGTGACTGTGGTGGCTCCCATCTGTCAGTGACACATCGATGGCATATTGGCAACGGCAAAAATTGTAATGGCACGGAAAAAATTAACCCTTTTGGTAAATGTATCAATGCATTAATGTGTCAATGACACTTTGGGATAGATGGGTTAGTGAGCCTTCAATCAAGGTCCCAATAGAACACTTGTGGGGTAACCATTTTTTAATCATATCAACACACAATTTAAGATAGTTAAATTAAGTCCGAATCATACAGACTAGGACTAGGATGTGGGAGTATGTGTATAGATAAGTATTGCCCATACCTGTTACCCACTAGCTAAGTATATATGATTACGAACCAAATTTCTAAATAGTCCACAAGCAGTCTTGTAGTCCATATCTAACTAGTCCTACAAGCAGCGTTGTTGACGCGAAGCTTGTTTATGATCGATTGAAAACGACCAAACAAGGCCTCAACAGTCTCACCCGGCTTCTGTGAGAAATTTTCATACTCACGCCGGTAGGTCTGATATAGTCTAGCCTTGACCTGAGCTGTCCCCTCATGGTGTGCCTGGAGGGTAGCCCAGATCTCTCTAGCAGTGGTGAGATGGCTAACACGCTCGAACTCACTAGGACCTAGACCAGAAAATAAAATGTTTACCACCTTACTATTATTTTGATGCTGGGTAATTATATTTTCAGCAGTATCCACAGCAATAGTTGTAATGGTGAAACTAGGATGAACACAAATCTCCCATATGTCCGAGCTCTGGCTCATAAGGTATGCTCGCATGCGAGTCTTCCAATAAGTATAGCCAAAAGCCTCTAGGGATGGGATTTTACCAGAAGACGCCATGGTCACTACCTAGCTTTTGAAACGGTTAAGATATTAGAAAAACCTAACCTTGCTCTGATACCACTTGTAGGACCGAAAGTAGCGACCAGAGGGGGGTGAATGGGCGCCTAAAAATTTCTTGCTAAACTAAAATTTAATCCCAAGACCCAACATAAACTTAATCAGACAAATAATATTAGAAAGTACTGGAATTAAAGTTGTCTAGACAGAAATACTGCAATAAATAAAATTGGCACTAGAAATATTTAATAACATCCGCAGAATACCTAAATAAAGGCTTGAAATAATAATATCTCAGTCTAGAAATAAAATCCTAATCAAATGAATAAATCTAGTATCATTAAAAATTAATTCAGAACTGAACCTAAAATATTTCATGTAAAAACTAGTATAAAATATAACTGCGACTAATAAATTTTTCTTTTCTTTTTATATGAGCAAATTATACAGATAAAAGATAATACGAGATAACTAATAAAATTTAACAGATTAAATATAAGAAACAAGATTTCGAAATAGAAATTATTTGGATAATTAATTAATGGATGGTTATCTCTAAACATTGATCTACTAAAAAATAGAAGATTTAACCACTTATCTGCATGCAGATCTGCGAACTGCGTCGTAAACAAAAAAACTCGTCGTCACCGCCGAAGAAGATTTCCCGTGCGTGATGCCAACTGCTGCTACGTCCGGCGCCGTGCGTTGTGCTGTGGGGGCCACCAAAACCAGCCGCACTGCGAACTGTAGCTGGTCACAGAGAAAAAGAAAGGAACAGGCACACCGTACTTTGCCTATCGCATGTCCTTGAGTAGAGGTCCTGTGGGCGGCTCGGTGGGGCCCGCCTGATGCATGCTGGGTCTCCCGCCGGTGAAGAAAAGCTAGCCGAATAGCACTGCCTGCCTTGTAGAATACGCCGCCTACGCTCGATGGAATCAACGATGGATGCGGGATTTCGGAAAGAGAAGAAACGCGAAAAAAATAGAACTGCAGATTGTAGATTGATCTTAAAAACAAAAACAGTTGTCTATCCCCAAGGGGATAGGGGTCTATTTATAGGCAAATCCTAATACATGAAAAAACTACTTTACCCTCGGGTAAAATAAACTAACTCTAAAAATAAATTCCGAAAATTACTAAATTATTCTTAGAAAAATTACCTGACTCAAATAAAAATATTCTAAACTTAAAAACTAAATATTAATATCCTAAAAATGAATTAATAATAGATTGTCAGTTTTACGCCGAAACTGACAAAGCGTCCACCGTCTTCGCACCGGGTACCCGGATTGGGCCGACCCGACCCCGCAGCTCCCTCAGCCCGGCAATCGCTCGCCGCCCGTGTACCTGAGTCAAACCCAGTTAACAGACCAGTGGATCATATGCCGCTCCTAGCCATGTACCCGGATTGGGTCAGCCCGACTCCGCAGCTCCTCTGCCCGGTCGTCGCTCACTGCTCGTGTACTTGAGTCACATGCGCCTCAGACTCGGCAGGTCTTCATCTCTCACTTCCTTTGACTTCCGTTGACAATCACTCATCACATCTGGAATATCAAAACCATATTCTTCAACATGGTTTCTCAATTGCTAGTCTCCCTTCTTTGACTTCCACTCTCTGACTAATTCGCGTTGATGTTCATGTCTTTCCCATCTCCAACGGCACTTCCCCTACCTTTCTTGTCCTTAGTGCCATTGCCCTTGCCTTTTCCTATCTCTATTGTCGCCATCCTAATCGCGAGTCCCACTTCACCCTGTTTAGCTTCCCCAACCTCTGGTGTGGCACCACCTCATTTCATCGCCCTCTGGTATTGCACCACTCTCCGACCAAACACAAAATAAAGCATGTGGATATATCACCATAGCGTCAGGAAGGAACGCATAAGAAATAAAATATTGAATGATTGGAACTAATACATCTTATACTGTGAAATGGTAGTAGTAAACAATAGAAGGTTAATACTAATACATTTAGTCACCTCTCATTGCTATGGTGTACATTTATAAAAAATTAAATTGTGTCACCAATTTTGTCTAGTGTATTAACACATCAATGTGTCACTGACACTTTGGGATAGATGGTTTACTGAGTCTTTAATCGAGGTCGCAATAGAACACTTATGGGTTAACCATTTTTTAATCAAATCAACACACTAACAGGACAAACAATTTGATATGGTTGAATTGAGCCTAGTGTCATGCGGATCAGGACTGTAATGTGGGAGTAAGACTATAGAAAAGTATGACCCATACCTGTTTAATATGGCACACATTTAAGTGGCCTATTAGACAATATCTAACTAGTCCTACATCTTTTTCCCTCTAATACATCACCGCCCTCCAATCAAACATAAAATAAAGCATGCAAATTTATCACCATAGCGTCAAGAAGGAAAGCAAATGAAATAAACATTGAATCATTGGTAGCAGTAAATTATATACATTCTTATTGTAGTAGTACACAATACAAGGTTAATAACAATACATTTAATCACCCCGCATTGCTAGGTTGTGCGTTTAGAAAATTTTAAACAGGGTCAACATTTTTTGTATGTGTATCAACACATTAATGTGTTATTGACACTTTGGGTTAGATGGGTTAGTGAGCCTTCAATCAAGGTCACAATAGAACACTTATGTGGTAATTATTTTTTAATCATATTAACACACTAATGTGGCACACACAATTGAGATAGTTAAATTAAGCATGTGTCATATAGATCAGGATTGTAATGTAGGACTACGAGTATAGATAAGTACTACCCATATATCCGTACCCACTACCTGAATATATAGGAAAATTTAACGATTTGCCCCCTTAATAAGTGCGTTCAATTATTTGTCACCTTTACCCACTGTCATATACTCAGGTGGTCTCACATGTCAGCCACACAAGTGGCAAATAATTGAATGACACTCACTTAAAAGTGGAAAATAGTTGAATCTCCCGAGTATATAAGATTACGGACAAATTTCTAAATAGCCCACAAGCAGACTTGTAGTCAATATCTAACTAGTCGTACAAACACTAACATTGCTATTATCCCTTCTTTGACTTCCACTCTCTGACTCATTCACGTTGATGTTTATGTCTTTCCCATCTCCAACGGCACTTCCCCTACCTTTCTTGTCCTTAGTGCCATTGCCCTTGCCTTTTCCTATCTTTAGTGTCGCCATCCTAATCGCGAGTCCCACTTCACCCTGTTTAGCTTCCCCAACCTCTGGTGTGGCACCACCTCATTTCATCGCCCTCCGGTATTGCACCACTCTTCGACCAAACACAAAATAAAGCATGTGGATATATCACCATAGCGTCAGGAAGGAAAGCATAAGAAATAAAATATTGAATGATTGGTACTAATACATCTTATACCTTGAAATGGTAGTAGTAAACAATAGAAGGTTAATACTAATACATTTATTCACCTCTCATTGCTATGGTGTACATTTATAAAAAATTAAATTGTGTCACCAATTTTGTCTAGTGTATTAACACATCAATGTGTCACTGACACTTTGGGATAGATGGGTTACTAAGTCTTTAATTGAGGTCGCAATAGAACACTTATGGGTTAACCTTTTTTTAATCAAATCAACACACTAACAGGACAAACAATTTGATATGGTTGAATTGAGCCTAGTGTCATGCGGATCAGGACTGTAATGTGGGAGTAAGACTATAGAAAAGTATGACCCATACCTGTTTAATATGGCACACATTTAAGCGGCCTATTAGACAATATCTAACTAGTCCTACATCTTTTTCCTCTAATACACCACCGCCCTCCAATCAAACATAAAATAAAGCATGCAAATTTATCACCATAGCGTCAAGAAGGAAAGCAAATGAAATAAAACATTGAATCATTGGTAGCAGTAAATTATATACATTCTTATTGTAATAGTACACAATACAAGGTTAATAACAATACATTTAATCACCCCGCATTGCTAGGTTGTGCGTTTAGAAAATTTTAAACAGGGTCAACATTTTTGTATGTGTATCAACACATTAATGTGTTATTGACACTTTGGTTTAGATGGGTTAGTGAGCCTTCAATCAAGGTCCCAATAGAACACTTATGGGGTAATTAGTTTTTAATCATATCAACACACTAACGTGACACACACAATTTGAGATAGTTAAATTAAGACCGTGTTATATAGATCAGGATTGTAATGTAGAACTACGAGTATAGATAAGTACTACACATATATCCTTACCCACTACCTGAATATATAGGAAAATTTAACGATTTTCCACCCTTAATAAGTGTGTTCAATTATTTGTCACCTTTACCCACTGTCATATACTCAGGTGGTCCCACATGTCAGCCACACAGGTGGCAAATAATTGAATGACACTCACTTAAAAGTAGAAAATAGTTGAATCTCCCGAGTATATAAGATTACGGACAAATTTCTAAATAGCCCACAAGCAGACTTGTAGTCAATATCTAACTAGTCCTACAAACACTAACATTGCTAGTCTCCCTTCTTTGACTTACACTCTCGGACTCATTCACGTTGATGTTCATTTGTTTCCCATCCCCAAAGGCACTTCCCCTACCTTTCTTGTCCTTAGTGTCATTGCCCTTGCCTTTTCCTATCTCTAGTGTCGCCATCCTAATCACGAGTCCCACTTCACCCTGTTTAGCTTCCACAACCTCTAGTGTGGCACCACCTCATTCATCGCCCCTCCGATATTGCAC